>OU343220.1:72804464-72905237 GCA_910596185.1 Chrysanthemum makinoi
TTCTCGAATGGTTTATGGAAACAATTGAGCCGAGAGTGATTGACTCAACCCAATAAGAAGAAAGAGAAAACCGCTATTGCTTTCCTTTATCAAGCCTTACCCAAAGAACAATTACTTCAAATAACAAAGCACAAAACGAAGGGACATTTGGAATGCTTTGAAAAACTAGACACGTTGAAAACGAGTTAAACAAGCAAGACTACAAACTAAATCGACTTTGAGATGTTATACATGAAGGAAGACGAGACAATCGACACCTTCACCACAAAACTCACAACACTAAAGTAAAAACCTTATTCTAGGACACAAAATAGAAGATGAAACCTTAGTACGGAAACTATTAAATCTTGTACCGATAGGTATCTGCAAATAGTTTCATCAATAGAGCAATACTCCGACCTAAGTGAAATGACGATGGAAGAAGCAATTGGGAGACTCGATGCGAGGAAAGAATAAAGTTTAAGAAGAATAAGGACAATAACGATCAATATAAGTTATTATTTACACATCACAACAATAACATTACTCACGGAAGACAACGTGAAAAATGTGGACATGATTTGTTGCGAGGCCAAGAAAATAATTTCAAGGAAAAATCAACAAAGACTCAAATAAATTTACTTATGATAAGAGTAAGGTGATGTGTTTTAAATGCAAGGAGTATGGGCATTTTGCAAACAAATGTCCATCAAAGAAAGAAGAACAATCTAATCTCATTGAAGAAGACTTAGAACCAACATTGCTTATGGCAACAGTTGAAGAAGCACCAGAAGAACATGATCAACCCCGAATTAAGGAAGATCACAAAACTGAAGGTGGAAATAACCAGAAAAACATGATCAACCCGTGGAAGATCACAACAATAAAGGTGGAAATAACCAGAAGAACATGATCAACCTAGACTTAAGGAAGATCGCAAAAACAATAAAGGTGGAAATAACGAAAAAAATATGATCAGCATGGACATAATGAAGATCAAAGAAAAGGTGGAAACAGAAGGAAAATTGATCTGGATATAAGGATGATCACAAGAAATTAAAAGCAGGATGGTGGATTTAACCGAAGATGAATCAAGACTTAAAACCTATGTCGTAGCGATTGTGATTAAGGGGAGAATATTGGGTTAATCCCAATACCCATCTCAATACTCAAATCGACCAGTCAACACCCAAGCGACCCGGTCAACAAAAGTCAAATAAGAAAGTCGGACAATCAAAAGTCAACTTGGGCAGTTTTGATAGTTACAAGACGGTTACAAGAAGCGGTTATATGGCGTTACAAGCCAACCGACATACCTGTTGGTTCTCATGAACCAACATGACTCTTCACTTGTACCCTTTCAATATGTATATATAGATAGTTTTTATGTATGAACAGATTGGATGATAGATTTATATAAAACCTTTATTTCAAGTAAAGATCGAATCCCATATTTGTATTTTGGTATATTTTGATCATAGATCCAGAAAAACGGGCCAACAAAAAACATCACTTGAACTATAAACTGTTAAATATAGGTTCTCATTACAAAGTTTAAATCCTCTATGAGTTTAGTGGTCAATGCCTATTCGATGACTAAAAGCTTAAGATTGTTTTAACCTTCTCTTCCTTGAAGAGCCATGCCCAACATTGTTGCCCATTCTTCAATACTTATATGCATTGATTTGGTCTTCATGTAAATGATATTTAGAAATAATTAAGAAGTAAGTAAGTAACGCAGAAGCATAATTTTGGTATTTAAGCTTCAAATTGGACTAATTAAAAATAATTGTTTTTACGCTTAAAATGTCAGTAAATGTAAAAGGAAAGGAATGTCCTCACTAGTTGTAACAAACTATTATATATATATACACACAGAAACATTAGGATATATGACAGTTGACAGCCTCACTTATATCACTTCATTAAGAAAGAAAGCCATAAGTTCAAGCATCATTTTGCTTGCGCTAGCTATATTTCATTATAAACAGTGAAAAGTTATGTGTTAGTAAAATGAAGTGCAAGAAAGGCTTATGGTCACCTGACGAAGATAAGAAACTAAGAGATTACATTGTGAATCATGGTCTTGGCTGCTGGAGTTCTGTCCCCATTAATGCTGGTAAGCTAATATTATCTCGTCATTATTTCTTGAAATTCTAAAGTCCGTTTATTTCAGCTTACAAATTATGTATATCAGTATATGTATATTGATATTGAATGGCCGTTCAACGGTACACTTTTCTTGAAAGTGTAGACACAGTCTTGATGTTGACTTAACGGTTTTCTCAATTTACTCAGGTTTGCAAAGGAATGGGAAGAGTTGCAGATTAAGATGGACTAATTATCTACGGCCAGGATTGAAGCGAGGAGCATTCACCAAGCATGAGGAGCAGATTATCATTACTCTTCATGGCATTTTAGGCAATAAGTAAGCATACATCATAAGTAATCTTTTTTTAATCTTGACAAACAATTACTTTATGGATTGTAACCTCTATAACTGAATAAGATTTTACTGCATCAATGAATTCACTAAATGAGCAACTGAATTAGTATTTTCATAACCAAAGAGTAAATATTATTATCATGAATTTGCAATTCAACTTTATATCATGAATGGGTTTATATACGTACTAGTTTAACATTCTTATTGTATACGATCAGTTTCATACACTCATAGCTTCTTACATTGTATTATACATTCATGTACTGATTTGTATATTTGAAACTCGTAACTAATTTCCGTTTTATGTTATTGCATAAAAAGGTAGCCAACTAATTTGTTGTTACACGTTTTCACTAACCATCTCGGTTTTTACCAATAGATCATAGTAGGACCTGTTAGAATCATACCAAGGCCATACCCGAACTCACCTCCCATCACCCCTTGAAAATAGGGCTTTTTTCTTTTCAGCAATAACATGATAAGAGCATCCCTTTCACAAAAAAGGTAAACAACTATCACAACCTTCAATCAAAGGTAATGTGTGCGCTTAATAGCAAAAGCTTTTATGCTAACACATCAAAAGTAAACATGGTCAATCTTATCGACATGTCATCTGTTACATCACAATTATTTATTTATTTATTTATTATTATTTTTTAATTTTTTAACCATGATTTCCAACATTTTGGCCGACTAATTCACGGGGTTGAACCACCGCCACGACTCAATCAAATAAAGCCCTCCCTTCGAGTTAGGCGTGGCCACTTAAGGTTGTTTGCACCAGCGGTGAACTTGAGACCTCACTCATTTTAAAGTGATAGTCTGGCCTTTTCCACTAAGGCCATAGCGGTTATTGTTACATTATAATTAATCTGACCTCAATTGAAAATACAAAAGTTTGAGGTTTTAACTATCAAAATTTTTGAAAGATAGTTACCTATCTATGGATGGAAACAAAGATCGTTACCTAGAACCTCCTTTTCTCTAATACAAGTTGGTTTGCCATTTTTTTTACCATTATCCTGCATGTGTTCGCTATTGGTTAACAGAAGTGTAGAAGATCACCGGCTATAATTTGAATACTTAATTAAGTTACTTTCATTTCAAAAATTTTGTAATATCATTTTTATTTTTATTTTTATAATGAAGCTAATGATTCACACACATCAAACTACTCAGGTGGTCTCAAATGTCACGACGCTTACCTGGAGGTGATAATGAGATAAAGAATCACTGGCATTCTTATCTAAAGAAAAAATCTGCCAAACTAGAAAACATCAAAACTAAATCTATGTCTGTAGATACATTGAGTGAAGAATTATCTTCTGCTTCTTCTATAAAGTCAAGAGGTTCAAGTCTTGAACCATCTCAACACATGGAAGAATTATCAGACCATGCCGAGCCTTCTAATTATTCAAAAGAAGTACATCTTAAAGTTCCCCCAAAGATTTTATTTTCCGAATGGCTTCCTCTTAATTCAGATGAATCTCAAGCAGCTACAGAGGGGGATCGCTGAGTCACGACACTCAAGAAGGAATAAGTGTGCGTAATCTGCAACCAAGTCCTGAGCTAAATATTGAAAATAATATTTATGACTTGATCTTTGAAGATAATATATGTCCAAATCTCAACATTGGTGATGCAATAATGTATAGTTGTGATGAATTATACTATTATGCGTCTCCTAGCCTACTTAACTCTGGATCTCTATAACGTCTTGGAGAGCTAAGCTTAATATATTTTGTATGATCTTTTATGTCCGTCAGATGTTGATGTCTGAAGTTGGACGAATATATTGGTCAAAAAGTAATAAAAACAATGTCATTTCATATATTTTTTCCATTCCATTTTGTTTACTGATCTTCGAACCACCATTTTTCTTTGAATTAACGACATACTTTAATTAAAGCTAGCAAAATGCTAGAAACTTAGGACGATTGAGGTTTTTGTAAAGCCAATCAATAGATACATTTGTCCATCTATGTTTACACCAAAAGAGATATTATGTCTTTAAGTTTGCAAGCAATACGTCTTTTCTTGGCCTCTTTTCATTAAAGACGGGTTCATCACGAAATATCCAAGTTCCCAAAGGGTCGCGAACCATCAAATTATATTAAAGGCAAGTGTGGCCTTTATCCATATGCATGGTGTCCGAATGGATCAAGACCATTCCTTCAAGTTGTTGAGCGAGTCACTAGTCGTCCACCTTAAAACGATCTCCTTCCAAAGACTTTTCATTGTGAAGCATGCAACAAAGATGTGGTTTCCGTTTCTTGATCTACATACCACCATACATGGATTATTTTGTGGCAAACAAACTAGGTTTAGCAAAGTGGCGGTTTGGCTAGAAGGCCTAATGAAATGTTCAAGATGTTTCAAAAAGCAGTTTGAGTTAGGTCGGCATGACCCACGAGTTCGAATTAGAATATTTTGTACTGTTTTAGGTGTTGTTTGTTTATTAAGAGGCTTCAAATTTAAATCTAATTCGCATATTTAAATCTAAATTTGAGGTGTTAATGTCTCAATTTGAATAAAATAATATTGTTTGTTTTTGTAAAAAATATCGAATGCCATAAATATAAAGCACTTTCATTCTTGCGATACATAAACCTTTATAAACATTAAATAGAACAAACTAGTCATAAAACTAGCACAAGTTAGCAACGCGTAATAAAATATGTTAAAGCAAAACATTCAAGGATATATCACAATTTAATCTCATAAAGTAGTTATATAATATTGTCGATATGTTACATTTCCACAGTAAGGAATAGTTTGGTAAGGATAGTTTCGAGTAAGCGCACTTTACGACTAAGGATTCTTTACGACAAAGACCATCTTTCAACATCAACACACGTTTCAATCATCTACAAAGATCCATCAACAACACATGTTTTACGATGTCTCAACCACCTTATTTCAACTACTTTCCTCAGCAACAGCAGTATCGTCAACAACATCAATACCCTTAGCAACCGCAACAACAATCATTTCCACAACAACAATTCATTCAACAACAACAATTTCCTCAACAACAACCATACCCTCAACAACAACCATACTTCCCACCACAATGTGCAATGCAATCATTTACTACAATTCCACCAAATGAACCTCATTGGTTTGCACAAATGTGTGAGGCTATCAGAAGTCAACAATCTATCCATGAAGTCGGATCACTTGATAGACCTCCATGCTCACGATTATGTTCAATGGGTAAGTCGATTCTTTAGGTTCATCGAACTCAAGAAACCTTATTGCAAATATTTGAAGAAGGTCATCCTTGAAGGTCCTTTTCAAATGCCAATTGTGGCGGTTCGGAGATCCAAAGCTATTCTACCAAGACTTGGAACGATCTCCACTATCCTTGAGAGTCAACTAACTGCTATACAAATACTTCACCGTGAAGTTGATGAACTTGCAATGGAGTA
This sequence comes from Chrysanthemum makinoi, assembly GCA_910596185.1. Classification (NCBI taxonomy): domain Eukaryota; kingdom Viridiplantae; phylum Streptophyta; class Magnoliopsida; order Asterales; family Asteraceae; genus Chrysanthemum; species Chrysanthemum makinoi. The sequence goes on from OU343220.1 coordinate 72,810,321, forward strand.
TATTCTTTTGGGCATACCTAATCCCATTCTTGAAGTGTTGATGCTCGAGAAAACATCAAAGGATATGTGGGAACATGTTAGATCTCTTAATGGAAGGCACTGAACTTAATCAAGAAGACATGGAATCAAACTTTATCTATCATATGAAATGTTCATGATTGATCCAGGGGAGTCATTAGAGTCTTATTATCATTGATTCACAAACATCATCAATGACTTGGACATACACAACATCATCTTACCAAAGATTGCTATAAACACAAAGTTTCTCAACTGTCTCGGTCCGGTGGCAGTATGTCACATTCCTTTGTCAAGCTAAGAACCTTCATGATGCCAAGTATGGGTTGTTTTATGATTATCGAAGCACCATCAAAGGAAGTTGACAAAGATCGAGCTCTCTGTGGAATGTATCAATCTTCACCAACTCCAAATTCACTTTTACTGATGGCTCAGATCTTTGCTCCTTAATTTCCTTAATTTCCATAGTCGAATCATGCTTTTGTCCAACAACAACCACAATTTACCTATCTTCAACAATTATCGTCAGCCGGATCACTCCATATGATTCTCCACCACATTTGAGTGACACTCAGTGGTTCCATATAACAATTTTGATTCAACAATTTCGAACCACCATTTTTCTTTGAATTAACGACATACTTTAATTAAAGCTAGCAAAATGCTAGAAACTTAGGACCGGCGAATAAGAGAGGATGATGGTTTGTAAAGCCAATCACTAGATACATTTGTCCATCTATGTTTACACCAAAAGAGATAGTATGTCTTTAAGTTTGCAAGCAATACGTCTTTTCTTGGCCTCTTTTCATTAAAGACGGGTTCACTGCGAAATATCCAAGTTCCCAAAGGGTCGCTTGAACCATCAAATTATATTAAAGGCAAGTTTGTGGCCTTTATCCATATGCATGGTGTCGGCAATGGATCAAGACCATTCCTTCAAGTTGTTGAACGAGAAGTCACTAGTCGTCCACCTTAAAACGATCTCCTTCCAAAGACTTTTCGCTGTGAAGCATGCAACAAAGATGTGGTTTCCGTTTCTTGACCTACATACCACCATACATGGATTATTTTGTTGCAAACAAACTAGGTTTAGCAAAGTGGCGGTTGGCTAGAAGGCCTAATGAAATGTTGGTATGTTTCAAAAGCAGTTTGAGTTAGGTCGGCATGACCCAGAGTTCAATTAGAATATTTTGTCTTGTTTTAGGTGTTGTTTGTTTATTAAGAGGCTTCAAATTTAAATCTAATTCGCATATTTAAATCTAAAATTGAGGTGTTAACGTCTTAATTTGAATAAAATAATATTGTTTGATTTTTTGTAAAAAAAATATCGGAATGCCATAAATATAAAGCACTTTCATTCTTGCGATACATAAACCTTTATAAACATTAAATAGAACAAACTAGTCATAAAACTAGCACAAGTTAGCAACGCGTAATAAAATATGTTAAAGCAAAACATTCAAGGATATATCACAATTTAATCTCATAAAGTAGTTATATAATATTGTCGATATATGTTACATTTCCAGTAAGGAATAGTTTGGTAAGGATAGTTTTCGAGTAAGCGCCACTTTACGACTAAGGATTCTTCTGACAAAGGCCATCTTTCAACATCAACACACATTTCAATCATCTACAAAGATCCATCAACAACACATGTTTTACGATGTCTCAACCACCTTATTTCAACTACTTTCCTCTAGTATCCTCAGGCAACAACAATATCTTCAACAACAATACCCTCACCAACAACAACAATCATTTCCACAACAACAATTCATTCAACAATAACAATTTCCTCAACGACAACATACCCTCAACAACAACCATACTTCCCACCACAATGTGCAATGCAATCATTTACTACAATTCCACCAAATGAACCTCATTGGTTTGCACAAATGTGTGAGGCTATCAGAAGTCAACAATCTATCCATGAAGCTGGATCACTTGATAGAACTCCAATGCTCACTCCCGATTATGTTCAATGGGTAAGTCGATTCTTTAGGTTCATCGAACTCAAGAATCCTTATTGCAAATATTTGAAGAAGGTCATCCTTGAAGGTCCTTTTCAAATTCCAATTGTGGTGGTTCCCGGAGATCCAAAAGCTATTCTACCAAGACTTGAAACGATCTCCACTATCCTTGAGAGTCAACTAACTATAGAAAAAATACTTCACCATGAAGCTGATGAACTTGCAATGGAGTATATTATTCTGGGCATACCTAATCCCATTCTTTGAAGTGTTGATGCTCAGAAAACAACAAAGGATATGTGGGAACATGTTCGTCTCTTAATGGAAGGCACTGAACTTAATCAAGAAGACATGGAATCAAACTTTATCTATCATATGAAATGTTCATGATTGATCCAGGGGAGACATTAGAGTCTTATTATCATTGATTCACAAACATCATCAATGACTTGGAGACCAACATCATCATCTTACCAGAGATTGCTATAAACACAAAGTTTCTGCTGTCTGGTCAGTGTAGTATGTCACATTCCTTTGTCAAGCTAAGAACCTTCATGATGCCAAGTATAGGTTGTTTTATGAGTATCAGAAGCATCATCAAAGGAAGTTGACAAAGATCGAGCTCTCTGTGGAATGTATCAATCTTCACCAACTCCAAATTCACTTGCCACGATGGCTCGGTCTTTCGGCTCCTTAATTTCCTTAATTTCCATAGTCGAATCATGCTTTTGTCCAACAACAACCACAATTTACCTATCTTCAACAATTATCGTCCACCCGGATCACTCCATATGATTCTCCACCACATTTGAGTGACACTCAACTGGTTCCATATAACAATTTTGATTCAACACTTTGAAATTCAAAATGAAGATGAAGTTGATGAACTTGCAAGACTTGAAACGATCTCCACTATCCTGGAGATCCAAAAGCTATTCTACCAAGACTTGAAACGATCTCCACTATCCTTGAGAGTCAACTAACTGCTATACAAATACTTCACCGTGAAGTTGATGAACTTGCAATGGAGTATATTCTTTTGGGCATACCTAATCCCATTCTTCAAGTGTTGATGCTCGAAAAAACAGAAGGATATGTGGGAACATGTTCGTCTCTTAATGGAAAGCAATGAACTTAATCAAGAAGACATGGAATCAAACTTTATCTATCATATGAAATGTTCATGATTGATCCAGGGGAGTCATTAGAGTCTTATTATCATTGATTCACAAACATCATCAATGACTTGGACAGACACAACATCATCTTACCAAAGATTGCTATAAACACAAAGTTTCTCAATGTCGGTCCAGTGAAGGTATGTCACATTCCTTTGTCAAGCTAAGAACCTTCATGATGCCAAGTATGGGTTGTTTTATGATTATCTGAAGCACCATAAAAAGGAAGTTGACAAAGATCGAGCTCTCTGTGGAATGTATCAATCTTCACCAACTCCAAATTCACTTTTGATGGCTCAGGTCTTTTGCTCCTTAATTTCCTTAATTTCCATAGTCGAATCATGCTTTTGTCCAACAACAACCACAATTTACCTATCTTCAACAATTATCGTCGTCCAGGATCACTTCATATGATTATCCACCACATTTGAGTGACACTCAACTGGTTCCATATAACAATTTTGATTCAACAATTTCGAATCACCATTTTTCTTTGAATTAACGACATACTTTAATTAAAGTTAGCAAAATTCTTGAAACTTAGGGCCGAAGAGAGGATGATGGTTTGTAAAGCCAATCACTAGATACATTTGTCCATCTATGTTTACACCAAAAGAGATAGTATGTCTTTAAGTTTGCAAGCAATACGTCTTTTCTTGGCCTCTTTTCATTAAAGACGGGTTCCTTTGAAATATCCAAGTTCCCAAAGGGTCGCTTGAACCATCAAATTATATTAAAGGCAAGTCTGTGGCCTTTATCCATATGCATGGTGTCGGCAATGGATCAAGACCATTCCTTCAAGTTGTTGAACGAGAAGTCACTAGTCGTCCACCAAGCGATCTCCTTCCAAAGACGCATGCAACAAAGATGTGGTTTCCGTTTCTTGATCTACATACCACCATACATGGATTATTTTGTGGCAAACAAACTAGGTTTAGCAAAGTGGCGGTTTGGCTAGAAGGCCTAATGAAATGTTCAGTTTGTTTCAAAAACAGTTTGAGTTAGGTCGGCATGACCCACGAGTTCGAATTAGAATATTTTGTACTGTTTTAGGTGTTGTTTGTTTATTAAGAGGCTTCAAATTTAAATCTAATTCGCATATTTAAATCTAAATTTGAGGTGTTAATGTCTCAATTTGAATAAAATAATATTGTTTGTTTTTGTAAAAATATCGGAATCCATAAATATAAAGCACTTTCATTCTTGCGATACATAAACCTTTATAAACATTAAATAGAACAAACTAGTCATAAAACTAGCACAAGTTAGCAAGCTAATAAAATATGTTAAAGCAAAACATTCAAGGATATATCACAATTTAATCTCATAAAGTAGTTATATAATATTGTCGATATGTTACATTTCCACAGTAAGGAATAGTTTGGTAAGGATAGTTTCGGTAAAGCCACTTCGACTAAGGATTCTTTACTACAAAGACCATCTTTCAACATCAACACCGCGTTTCAATCATCTACAAAGATCCATCAACAACACATGTTTTACGATGTCTCAACCACCTTATTTCAACTACTTTCCTCGTGTATCCTCAGCAACAACAATATCTTCAACAACAATACCCTCACCAACAACAACAATCATTTCCACAACAACAATTCATTCAACAATAACAATTTCCTCAACGACAACCATACCCTCAACAACAACCATACTTCCCACCACAATGTGCAATGCAATCATTTACTACAATTCCACCAAATGAACCTCATTGGTTTGCACAAATGTGTGAGGCTATCAGAAGTCAACAATCTATCCATGAAGTCGGATCACTTGATAGACCTCCAATGCTCACCTCCGATTATGTTCAATGGGTAAGTCGATTCTTTAGGTTCATCGAACTCAAGAAACCTTATTGCAAATATTTGAAGAAGGTCATCCTTGAAGGTCCTTTTCAAATTCAATTGTGGTGGTTCAGGAGATCCAAAAGCTATTCTACCAAGACTTGAAACGATCACCACTATCCTTGAGAGTCAACTAACTGCTATACAAATACTTCACCGTGAAGTTGATGAACTTGCAATGGAGTATATTCTTTTGGGCATACCTAATCCCATTCTTTGAAGTGTTGATGCTCGAAAAAAGCAAAGGATATGTGGGAACATGTTCGCTCTCTTAATGGAAGGCAGGAACTTAATCAAGAAGACATGGAATCAAACTTTATCTATCATATGAAATGTTCATGATTGATCCGGTCATTAGAGTCTTATTATCATTGATTCACAAACATCATCAATGACTTGGACAGACACAACATCATCTTACCAAAGATTGCTATAAACACAAAGTTTCTCAATGTCTCGGTCGGTGGCGGTATGTCACATTCCTTTGTCAAGCTAAGAACCTTCATGATGCCAAGTATGGGTTGTTTTATGATTATCTGAAGCACCATCAAAAGGAAGTTGACAAAGATCGAGCTCTCTGTGGAATGTATCAATCTTCACCAACTCAAATTCACTTGCCGATGGCTCAGGTCTTTTTCTCCTTAATTTCCTTAATTTCCATAGTCGAATCATGCTTTTGTCCAACAACAACCACAATTTACCTATCTTCAACAATTATCGTCAGCCCAGATCACTCCATATGATTCTCCACCACATTTGAGTGACACTCAACTGGTTCCGTATAACAATTTTGATCCAACAATTTGATCTTATTGCTCGTGCCTTTGGTAGATTTGCAAACAAATCTAACAACCTTCTTCACAATTCTTCAAACATAAGGAGTCAAGCTTTTATCCAAAATGGAAGGGTTGAAGTTCAGAATCGCAATTATGGACGTCCGATGAGGACTGGTGGTTATGTGGGAAATTAGAAGTGGACAAGTGTAAAATGCTACCGTGGAAATAGGAACAATGTGGGTGCTCCTCGAAAGGGTTGAATTGTTGACAATGGGAGTACCGCGAGAATGGGAACACGTCATTGTTGCTACAAGCTGTGGCAAGGGTCATCGGCTAATGCATGTCTAAAACCATGAATCAGAGGCATTGCATATCACAAGCAAACATTACTCTTGGCTCTCAAAGATGAACGGTGGAAATCTAACTGATAAAGAACAAAGCTTCATGGCTACTGCAGAATCTGATGATGATATGGAAGACTTGCAAGCTAGTGCAACTGTGATGTTAATGGCAAATATCGGGGAACTCCACATGAGTGATGATGGCGTTGAGTGAAAAACTTCCTTTTAAATTAGAGCAATTTTTTCAACCTCCTAGGCAGCGACCAAATCATTGTAGTGTAGTATTGGGTAAGCCTGGGGATTGATATCGTTATCTAGGGGAATAGGAATGCTAGTAAGAAATGTATGACGAGAAGGTTGGGGTTGAGGATGATTCTTTTTTTATCTTTTATGGTTTTAGCTAAAAGTAAAAATCTCGGGGCAATTGGTTTGGGGGTGGTACTTCTACCAATTACTCTATTTATCTATTCCCAAGTTATCTTTTATTGGTCGGTTGAGTTGTCGTCGCTTATCTTAGCGTTGTATTCCTAAAGATCGTAGGGTATGCGTTGAGTTCTTTGAGGTTATCTCTGTATATGACCTCTGAAATCGAAGCCTTGGCTATTTCATCCATAGACCATATCATCATAAAACATACTCAAGCATTAAATACAATGAAGATGCCTAGTTGCACTCCTAAGCCAATTTCAATTAAGATAAGAAACAACCTAACAATAATCAATAACTAGGTTTCATAGATCGAAGCAAACACACAAGAAATTTAGCTAGACATGGTAAACAAGCAAGCATACACACAATCAAAAGGTTATCTATCTTCCTATCCATCTCGGCTTGTTGTTGGTTAAAGCGGTCAAAGCTTGGCTATTTGGGCTTGGGATGTAACTGGTGTTGCATCATCCCTTCTAGGTTTTGCTTGACTAGGAAGTGGTGAGTGGGACCATGGGGGAGTTAGAGGTGAATTATTTGGTTTGACCCCAATTATAGTTGGGTTTGCCCCTCCATGCTTCTCGGGCTTCGTTGAAAGTCCTAGATCAGGGGTGTTGTGGGAATCTCCCTCCCATTCCATTGGTATGCGAGGATGCGTAGTCCACGGAAGCTTGTTCGGGAAGTCTCGTGCAAATATGAGTGTCATGGGGACCACTACATATCTCACACAAGGAAGAGACCTTGTTCACTTGGCGTGAAGGCTTAGGATTCTCGTAGGAGCTCATTAGGAATTTGACTTGATCTTCAAGTTCGAGCATCCCACAATTGGAAGGTTGTGAGTCAATGGGAGGCAAGGAGATTGCCTTGACGGTTTGGGAAACTCATGGGGGTCATTCCAACATTTGTTGTCATAGAGGTCAACGTCCTCTAACCCACCTTACCTTCCGGGTAAGTTCACTAAGTTTGCCACCGGCAGCAGTCGATGGTTTGCCTAGTTGAAAATTTACATGATCGTAAAGATTTAGACTTGAAGCCAAAGATTGATGCCGTGGCGAGGGGACTTTATGGAGCAAGTCCTTGAATCGAGTCCACGCGTGAAGAGTTTAGCCTTGACGTTGTTGCACATCAAGATGTCGTTCCTTAGTTTGGTAGTTCTCCGGTGGAAAAATTGGTCGTGGAAATGAGTGGTGAGATCATCCCAACTTGAGATGGATCCTGCGGGAAGTCGCTCAAGCCAATTACTAGCTTGGTCCTCTAGAGAGAATTGGAAGAGACCATGCGCATGGTCTCCCGTGTGTGGTAGCATCAAGGGCGATGGAGTCAACGATTTTATGGAAGTCCTTGAGATGATCTTGATCTTTGGAACGAAGTCCATGGAATGCACATCCATTTTGCACCAACGGATAGTGTCGGTGCGGTAGTAGTATGAGCTTGATTGGGGAGCTCAATGGTGTTCCTATAACCTTGATGGCTTGGTCTAGAGTATTCACCAAGAGTGGGCCTCTAGGTGGGTCTTTGGTGGTGGGTTGATGGGAAGTGGTTGATTTGGTGGATTATCACCTTCCATGATAAAAAGTGACAAGGCTACGAACAAAGATATGAAGAAGGGGAATAGACTACAAGGAAGCTAATGAAAATGAGAAAAATCTTACTTGATAGGAATCAAGAAAGGGAACCTAAACGAGATAGAAATCTCTATTCCTATGGCGCTCTACAAATATTTGATGCTCGCGGAAGGCGTTCGAGGTGAAGGAAACTTCCTTTTAGGAGCAAGTTTTTTAACCTCCTAGGCAGTGAACCTAATCGTTGTAGTGTAGTATTGGGTAAGCGTCGGGGATTGATATCATTCTCTAGGGGAATATGAATGCTAGTAAGAAATGTATGACGAGAAGGTGGGGTTGAGGATGATTCTTTTTTAATCTTTTTATGTGTTTTTAGAAAGCTAAGGTAAAATCTCGGGGCAATTGGTTTGGCGGTGGTACTTCTACCAATTACTCTATTTATCTAATCCCTAGTTATCTTTTATTGGTCGGTTGAGTTGTCACGTCCTTATCTTAACGCGTTGTATTCATAAAGATCGTAGGGTATGCGTGTCCCCTAGTTCTTTGAGGTTATCTCTTGTATATAACCTACGAAGTCGGCAAGCCTTGGCTATTTCATCCATAGACCATATCATCATAGAGCATACTCAAGCATTAAATACAATGAAGATGCCTAGTTGCACTCCTAAGCCAATTTCAATTAAGATAAGAAACAACCTAACAATAATTAGGTTTCATAGATCTAAGCAAACACACAAGAAATTTAGCTAGACATTGGTAAACAAGCAAGCATACACACAATCAATCGAATACGGGATAGACATAATGATACTTTGGATTAAAATACTTTTCTCGATGTGTAAAATAGGGTATGGACCCTAAGATACTGTCTAATTCAGACTACAAAGCGATTTAGGGTTTTTCTCCAAAAGTATACCTCTCAAAATACTGAAAAATCAATTCTATATATAGATTTACAAATGTTATGGCATCACCTTTTGCATGGGACGCCGTCATTCGCGTCATTAGAGTTTCAATTAAGATAAGAAACAACCTAACAATAATCAATAACTAGGTTTCATATATCTAAGCAAACACACAAGAAATTTAGCTAGACATGGTAAACAAGCAAGCATACACATAATCAATCAATCTGAGAGATAGACATAATGTTACTTTGAATTAAAAGACTTATCTCGATGTGTAAAATAGGGTATGGCACCCTAAGATACTTCTAATTACTACAAAAGATTTAGGGTTTTTTCTCCAAAAGTATACCTCTCAAAATACAGAAAAATCGAATTCTATATATAGATTTACAACTGCGACGGCGTTACCTTTTGCATGGGGCCGTGCTCAGCTCATTAGGGTTTCGTGCGGGCCAAGTCATCGATGGGACAATGTCACCTTAGAGTTGTGATGTCGTCGGTCTTCAGTTTGGACGTCGTCTTGATTCTAGATCCGGACCGTGCGAGATGAAACTGTGGTGACTCCTCCTTATTTAAAGCGTGGCGCCGTCGGTTATAAGACCATAATTTTTACTAAGCCATCGTGCATGTTTTGATCAAGTCTTCATAGAGGCGGCGTCGCCTCTAGTTGGGGCGCCATCAGTCGCGTTGATCGGCCTTTGAGTGGCTTCGACCTTGACTTTGCCATTTTCTTCATGTATTTGCTCCTTTTCGTCCAAATGTGCTTCAATCCAGCATTTTGCTTCCAAATGATCTAAAAAGTGAAAAGGAATGAAATTAAGCGATACGGATATAAAATTGGTCGATTTAGGGCTTAAATGACCCAAAAGCGTCACGTTTTAAATCCTTATCAAATATCCCTACATTTGGTATTTGCTTGTCCTCAAGCAAATGTGCTTTAAGCCAATCAATTTATAAGTTAAGGGGCATGAAGCATTGGTTTAAAATAGTTCAAAACAAGTAAAAGTACCACAATAGTCATAACAAGCATGGAAATTATACACTAGCACCTCACAAGTGGTGTTTGGAATCTCTCATCTCTCGGGTTTATATAAAATATAATAACAGAAATGGAAGATAAACACTCATTACCTGGCATAGTACATAGATTACCATAAGCTTGAGACTAGATCAAACCTCCACCGCTTTGGCGTAAGCACCTAGGAACAACTATCTAAGAGGTCTTTACAAGGGTTGTAACGTTAGGATTACGGTAGAGAAACAAAGGGTTTTGTTGGATAGAGGATATTTAGTGGTGGCAAGTCAAAAATCTTATGTTACAAGCATGAAAATTGGCGTTGCTATGACTCGACTCACTAACTATAGATAACTTGAAACAAAACAAACATAAATTTAAAGACATAAACATAAAGATAGATGTAGGATGCTAGCCCGTATGTTTTTTTTTCATTTTCTTATTTTTTTATTTTATTTTTTACACTCTCTTTTTTGATTTTTTTACATACATTTTACTCTACCATCCTCTACGATAACATCAAAATATAAAGGGATTTATAGGAGCATCCCTACACTTGAGTTTTTATTTATCTAACACTAATTGACCCGATTTGAAGAGATCAAAACACTTGGAGTATTTAATTACGTAGACAAAGGGAATTTGAATTTATTGTTCTTTCCGGTTACTCCATAAAATATTACTTTTACTCAATAGTCCCAAAGCGTGTACAAAAGATATACTTAGCAACCATGCAAGTAACTAGATATTTGAACTAAGGGTTTAGTAATGATAACAATAATGCAGTAAAGATGAGTGCATACAAGGTAGGCTAAGGCGATTTGGGTGTACATTTGGGGTGGATTGTAAACAATGTTCTTCATTGATATTCGAAAACCAAAACATCAAGAGAACCGAAAAGGATAGGCTCGAGGGTTAACTAGGGTATCGTGTACTAAAGATGAGTACATCGCAATGGTGTGGGGTAATTACTTAACCGATGTGGAAGATGTAATTATAATACGGGTTTCAAACAAGGGTTATCCTAATGCCTCTTTTCATTTAGTTATTCCTAACTGAAGTGTAGTCTCTAGCGATCGGAATGTCTCACAAAACAAGTTCTAGAATCTGTTATACTATCGGTACACTCTCTAAGCATTAAAGATAAATGCTTTTATTCCTAAAGATCTAGAGGCTGAACCTCACATTTTTGGGTGGAATTTAAGTGGTAAATGGTTTTGTGCTAGTCATATAATTCCTATCCATGAGACGCTTTATTAAGACTAAAGTTTAGCTCGTAAATGTCATAAAAAATTTAAATTTGGTGCTAAAATTGCCCTAACGAATATTTCTCATAGTTTATTACACAAATTACCAAGTACAAGACAAATGATCAAGTGAGTGAATAGTTTCTAAGTTCTGTTTATTCTCCTCCCTACACTTAAACTGAATATTGTCCCCAATGTTCTCCGAAAGTATCAAAGTTATGATAAAGGAAGGTAAGTAAGGAAAAGAAGCTAGTACTCCCCTGATTAGCTCGGTAGGATCCGTGTGAAGTTGCGGTTAAATTCTTTTCCAAGAAGAATGCATGAGTAATAAGCTCCATCCAACATTATGTTTCTTCTTCTTGATAAATAAAACCTACACACTTTAAGAAAATAAACGAAACCTTCGCGTAAAATCGGCGGTAAAATTATATATGACACAACTACACTAGAAAGCAAGTAAGATATAATGCTTGTGGAATGGATGTTTGCGTTTTCCGGAAAAATAAGACACGAGAATTTCCAAAAATTTATAAGTAGCACGAGAAAACAAAAATTGATAACTGTTTACGCATAGCGACGTCGTCGGGCTTTAATCTGACGCATCGGGTTCACAGAAAGTGGTTCTGCTGCGTTTTAAAAATTTTAGAAAAATTACATCTTTAAAATCGGAAAAATTTCGCAAAACATCCATTATGACTCGATACAAGCATTTGACTCTAACAAACACACATATATATTAATTTCACTAATTGTAATTCACATGTTCATGTTCTTCAAAAACATATGTGATCTTCCATACACTTATCTTTTTGTAAAATACCTTTATATGTAATTAAGACGAGGTTAAAGACAAAATAAAGTATTTTCACAAATTATAACATGAGAATAAACAACAATGAAAAAGATATAAGACACACAAAAAGAAGCAAACAATTAAGCATGTGTTGCCTCCCAAGCGCTTTAGTTATTTATGTGTCTTGTAGCTAGACTCAAGTCGTGCTCTATGTGACTTCCTTACCGTCACCTTCTTCCTCATGACGATCTCTATTGGGGTTTTCCATGGTATAGTTATGTCCTATCGTGCACCTATCTAAGAAGTCATCTTGCCTCCAATTTGTTCTATATTCTGGTCCTAATTTCAAACAATCTTTATAGAACCCCAAATATCTTATTCATCACGTAGTCTACTCTCTTTCTTATCCTCCTCATTCCTATAGTAGACCGATAGCTTAAGTTCCTTTTCATCATTGGATAATGATGAAAATTTATCAATCTTGTGAAGAGGGGTGAATACGTTTACGTTTCAAACTTAAAACTTTTGTATCAAATATAGTATAAACCATTGCATTTGCTAATCTCGGCGCGAGGATGCATTTAACGCATTCGCATGTAAGGCTAACCTCTTAATATCACATAAGATTCCGCAAGATTAATGGTTCATTATAAATCAAGTTTCACCATTATTAGTCCGTTGCTTTTTCTTGATCAAGTGTGTCATAATATGTAAAGTGTTAAATATAGTTTATGACTATATGAAAGACCAAGTATGTATACCACATAGAAAATAAATAATGTAATGCAAGAATAAAAGTAAAGCGATAAGTAAAAGGATAGACAAAACAACACGAGGATTTATAGTGGTTCTCGCTACAAGGACACCTTCCTTGCCCTACCCCACTCCCAAAGTCACCTACTCGAGTTGCTTCACTACACGACACAACTCCTTACGCAGGAGAAGCCTTCACAACGCCTCTTACACTTTTTCCGTACTAAGCTAAACACCGAGTTCTTCCAATGCAGGAACCAAACCTATCACAACGCCGCTTACCCTTTATCCTACTAGGCTAGATAATGCAGTTCCATTACAGGAGAAACTACTACCCAACACTACACCAACAACTAACCCCAAAGAGACTACCCTTATGACAATATCAACAAGGATGACAATATCCCGACCCAATACTAATCTATCTTGTACACGATCACACCATATCAATGTACACCTTAGGCACCATTCACTAATGCCTTTGACTCGATCTCAAGGCACCCTTCACTAATGCCTTGGACTTGACTTCTGTGCACCCGTTATGTTTTTAGGCCCAACATAACAAACCTTGTGTTTTATGGCACAAACACATAAACCATCTAGTCTAGTCATAGACGTACGACACATCCATGATACCCGTTATGTTTTGTGGCCCAACATAACAAACCTTGTGTTTTATGGCACAAACATATAAACCATCTAGTCTAGTCATAGATACAAGAATATGATACTAGACAATATCCAAGACAATGTGTCTAATGGATATGAAGTCCTAAACTAAACATTAAGAACACAAAGCATGATATAGTTAGTCTTCTATGAATGAAGATGACAAGTTTCCCAAACTTGTTGTAGAAGATCTTAATGTGAATGTATACTTGTGATGGGTGATCACTTCAGAGTAAAGATGATCTCTAAGCTTGCTTTGGAGGATCACTTGAGTATGCTTACAACAAATGAGAGTTAGAAGCATTATGATCATATGAGATGAGGGTGGTTTACATGCTTCCTAATGATCTAAATATCCTAGAAATGGTGGAGAGAAACTATGTGTGAAGGTGTGAAGAAATGGTAAGAAGTGGCTTGCTATTTATAAGCAAAAAGGCTAAAACCATGTTGCTTCCCCAAGGATCCTCTCCCGGAGGGATCCCGCCCGTAGTTCCAAGGGATCCGTGGGACATTTGAGGGATCCATGCACGCTCCTCTTTACCCATGGTTTATGGGTTAAAACTATGGGCTATGGGTCATGGTTTTGAGTGCCCACTGGTACAATGTATCTAGACATTGGGTATGGGTCGTGGGTTATGGGTCATGGGTTTTACCCAACACATTTACTTATGTTTATGTATTTTATAAAGTGTTTAACTAAACATGTTTAATGGTTTGTTAGGGTTTGATCATAACGCAACATAACAAACATGTATGCAACAACTGTGTTGTAGCATATAAGGACTTGAGTCGTCGAGAGGTGTTGAGAGTATGTTGAGACAAAATATAATTACAAGTAACTTATACATTTTACATTATGTATTACAAGTTACATGTTTGTCATCAACAAAACAAATGAGAATGTATAGATTAAATATCGCAATATTTGCACTAACAATCTCCCCCTTTTTGATGATGACAAAATATATGTAAACGTAATAGATAGGTAAAATGTCAAAGTTACTTGTGTCCGTATTTCCTATACATTACCTTCTCCGTTTACACTCTTCTCCCCTTTTGTCGAAACAAAAAGGTGTGTCCTTTAACCTTAATTTCTCCCAAGAATGGCGAGTTTGCATCATCCCTAGTGAAGTTGAAATAACAACACCTTATTGCTCCAATTGGCACACCACGCCAATACCTTCAACACGAAACACTAATGGTGAAGCTTAGCAACTCATGACCTTGAGCTTGCACGTCTTCAAGAGGTGGTGATCCCGCCTTTAAGAGGAACCTAGAGAATCACACAAAAAAATAGAAAGATCCTTTGAATTATAACCATTGTTGCCAACGGATTAATGGATCAAATTTTTGAGGCTTAACCTACATAAAAGTTAGTGAAAAAAAAATGATGAGAAAGAAATATCCCTTTTGTTGAAACATAAAGGAATTTTGAAGAATGAATGTGTGCATGCTCCCCCTTGACGGTTGCTTCCCCTTGTTAAGGGGCGCCAAGTATTTTAGGAAGGCTAAGACTAAAATTATTGAAAAATTTGCAATGTTTTTGCTTTGACTAAAAATTTCCCTTTATTGAGGAGTTAAGTTCTCCTAGTGTGTTTTGAAAATCTACAAAAAAAAAAAGTGTAAAATTATATTCGGCCCCTGGACGAGTAAGTCATATGATGCACTTTGTAAATGCTCGACGGAAGCTACAAGAAAAAATAAGTAAACCTCGTCCAAGACGTGATCCATATACAAACCCATGTATATGAGTGAGCCTACAAAGAAAAGAATTAGTGTAAAATTTCGGCCCTAAATAGATGAGAATCCCATACACATCAAAGTATATATATATATGAACCTACAGAGAAAGGATTAGTGTCAAAAAGAGAATAATCATAATACTTGCATCATCATGGTTGGTTTAGAGGTTGTAAGGTTTGTTCAAGGTAAGACAAAAAATGTACTTAGGGATGAGACGCATTTCATTATGAAATTCACTTGGCTTTTGACAACATAGATGTTTGTGGAGGATGGTTGAGCGACCATGAATTGTAGTGGTAGTGAGACACTTGTAGGATGTGGTTGACACAATAAGCTTGTGGTTGACACAAGTAGGATGTGGTAGAACATGAGACATACTTCATCATGTAGTTCATGAACTAGACCTTGGACACGGTGATAATGATAGAAATCATCATTATGACTTAGAGGTATGGAAGTTGTGGTTAGGATGATGCAAGATTAGAAATATAAAAATGTGCTTAATGAGCACGACTAGACTTGATGATGAAATCGACCATTGTCATCCTACAATAATCCAAAAAAGTTAGTACAAAAGGAAAACATTTATACAAGTGGATAAATTGTTCATATAAAATCATGAAACGAAAGGAAAGAACACGTAAAGAATCATATAAATGCAACTCATTTATAAACATATAAGAAACTGATAATCCTAAGTGTTGAACAAGTGCTTGTGTGGAAAAGGAAATTTGAAATGATTATCTAAAGAGATAATGTACCTATGTTCCACTCACCTTCCTCCTCATAGAGGGATCCGGCTAGCTTAAGTCTAGGGATCCGACTAACAGATGAGGTGAAAAAGAGGTGATTGGGTTCTAGGAAGGTCTAGCATCTACATATCCTAAGTTACTCAGTCTATTAAGTGTGTTACATAAAGATGGACTTAAATGATCAAAAAATGATTGATGGTAGCTAATGATTGCCTTTATTGGAAAGAAATAAGGCTTTATGAGCACCAACGGATGATCAAAGATTACACTAAGAAATTTGAGAGTGTCAAATAGTGTTAAATGATCCTAGAGATTAGATGATAACTTAAGAAAGATTTGGAAAATTCCTTAAAAATCATAAGAAATGAAAAACTAGTTTTAGGCCTATTTTGGGGTAAGGATGACTAAGATCAGTTTGCTAAAATTGAGAGAAATATCAAACTAGGTGTTTTGGGATGAGAGGAACAATGTGTAAACATTGGAGCGGAAAGATGGTGAGTTTTGAAGAAATGATAAATCAAAAATACTTCAAGGTGATCCTAAGTCATTCATGAGTGAATGTGAGATCAACTGAGCCTAAGGAAAGTTTAAGTGATCCTAATGTAGCATGTTTAACTAGTCCAATAGGGTCTAGAATGTTGGATTGATGCAAGGAGGCTAAAAGGAACTTCATCCACCCGATCCCACGAATCCTTCACTTGAGGGATCCGCTCAGTTACATCTAAAGGATCCTATTGCCTCGAGACGTTTTTAACAGAATAGTTGCGAATTTTGCTCGATGTTTCAATTATGAAACAAATTATTTCTACAGCAAGCATACATGTATACACGTTAAGCAAAGCAAGGAGCGCATGTAGAGATCACATATAGGCAATCAAATGAGATTGAGCTCACAAATAACACAAAGGTTTAGCAAACTTAACAAGCACTATTCAAGAAGCCCAAAACAGATTTACGGTCTAGATTAGTAAATCATTTACACTAAAAATGACATGCAAGGTATGTGTCTAGAAAGAAAAGAGCACATGATGGTTGATTGGGTCCAGACAGTCAGGTTTTATCACACAAGCTAACCACTTGTGAATGGTCAACCGTAATAAAATTCAAACTGCTTCTAAAACCAATACAATTAAGATCTGAGAGTATAGTGTTACTCGGTCGTTAAGTCCCATGGAGGATTAATGGTGTTTAACACTTTCAGATGTCGAATAATCACTAAGGATAGTGATCAAGAAGGATTTTGGATGATAATTACACCGAAGAGAAAGTTTTGTAAATTACAGGGCTTAAATGCAAATTAAAGAAAATTAAAAAGCTAAATTATATTAAATAAACGCTATCACTATTTTTAAAATGATGTTTTGCTTGATTTATAAAACAAAATAACTTAAATAAACTATTTTAATTGAAGCGTAAACCTAAATTACCTAAAAACGTGACCTAGAATGAAAACGCAGGTTATATAAAAATTACGAGCGAGCTAAGAAAAAAAACGTAAAATTTGTAAAATAAAAGTCCTACGAGTGTAAAAATAATTTTCTTACTTACTATATAACAAAAGAAAATTTTAGAAAAAAGATTTATATTTTTTTGACTTTTATATTTTTATTATGAATTAAATACTATTTTAAACTAATTAAATGTTTAAAAATACTAAAACTATTAAGAAAAATCTGAAACTTTTTTATAAAATACTTAATAACAATACAAGGCTAGGAAAAATACAAAAGGTATGAAAGATTATTTGAATAAGCTGTAAATAAGCTAACTTAATCGTATAAGCTAAATTAGAAAACAAAGGCTATGTATTAAATTTTGCAAACATATACCACCAAAGACCCAAGAGATGGATGGGTGTGGGTGTGGTGAGTGGGTGGCGTGGTTCAATCCCAAAGAACTCCCTTTTGCAATATTTTATTTTTGGTTTTTTTCTTTTACAAACTGATTAAGTACAATAAGATAAACAAATTTCAAAACTACAACTTTTTATAAAAACAACTAATAAGCTAAGTTTGAGCTTATGATTTATCAACAGTTGAACAAGAAAAGGAATAAGCACAAGATTTAAGCCAAATAGCTAAGAAGCTAATAAATAAGCACAAAGATAACTGAAAATAAGCCAAGAAACTGTTAATAAGCTAATATTAAAACTGAATAAGTACAATCACTAAGAAATAAGCACTCAATAACTCCAAATAAGCACAAATTAAACTGTTTAAACAGGACACTATCGGTTTTCTAGCTACTTTCTAGCTTATTTTTAAACACCTAAATAAGCTAGGAAATGAAAACAAACAATGGAACTAACTAGTATACCAATTAAGCTTTCTAAAAAGCTAAGATTCTCACTGTGGTATCCACTAATGAGCTTATAATGAGCTTATGCAAAAGCTTGAAAACACTGAATGAACATTGTACTAGATTAAATGGACAAAACAAAAAACAATAAGCATTCCCATTAAATAAGCTAAAAGATGGAAAATAAGCATTGGACTAGAGACACAGCTAGGTGGGCTTTCTAAAAAGACAAAATACACAAGATAAGGTTCACTAATAAGCTCTGTGAGAGCTTGTGAAATAGGCTAGCAAATCTGTGCACAGGGCACTTTTCAAAAAAGGTATCTAAAACAAGCTGAGAAATAAGCACTTTATAAGCTAAGCAGAGATAAACTAATATTTTTCTAATTAAGATAAGCAGCTAAACTTTAATATCCCAAAAGGTTATAGGCTAAATCTCAATATTAAACACACAATAAAATTCTTAATTTAATTCAAAAACTGACCAAGGAAAAATTAGACTTTTTAAGTTACACTAAAACTTTGACTTTTATGAACTTATAATTTATTCTACTTATTAACTATGTTATATTAAGCTGTAATAAGAATGATTTAAGCTAAAGTACAAAGTTACAAGCTACTTTGATGAGATTTGTACTTAGAAATCCTAACAGTTAATAATTAAGATGAGATTAAAGCTAATTTTGACTTTTATTTAAACAAGGACTGTATTTTATGGTTTGAATAACCTATTTAGACCTAAGGTAACATGTAAAAACTAGAAATACCAACAAAAACATTCTCTCGAGTTGTAAAACTGAAATCCAAACAACCCTTTATATGAATGATTTTTGGTTTTTTTAAAGCAACCTAATGATTTAAACCTCAATACTGATTCAAGACTTTATATTAGCATATAACAAGTCTAAATTAACATTAAACAATAGTGGTACAAGCCATAAACTTAAGAACAAATAATATGCTATTGAAATTGTGAAAATGATATTTTAAAGTAACTACCAATTATAAATAACAAGTATAGTGTTTTATTGTAAGAATCTACTTAACTATGACTTAGAAACATAAAAACACAGAGATTTAAGCTTTAAGCTACTTCTACAGTGAAATGCAAAAACACTTATAAAATGCTTACAACTGTTTTTCAGCCAAAGACCATGAACCAGTAATTAATACCACACCTAATAGCTTTCCACAAAGCTTCTAACCCAAGAATAGTCCAAGAATTACCCTGCTTCAACCTCTGGCATCTTCTCACTGATTTTTATTTTCTAATTATTTTTTTAGTATTTTTCTTGTATTTTTGAATTGTTGAATAAAACTGGAATTTTAAGGTTTCTAACAGCTTATAAGCTTTGTCAAGAGCTTATATGAGCTTAAGAAGCAATAACAACAACTAATAACAACATTTGCATATACTTGATATTTTGAACTTGAAATTGACATAAACTGAATTAGATATAAGAACTGAAATTGAAACTGAAAATAGGTTTTTATTACACTGAAATATGATTACAAAGTCTTTGAAAACTTAAACTTGCACTGGAAAACTTAAAAAACTTAAAACGACATAAGTAAAATAAAATTACACTAGTTAGTCTTCACCTCTGCTTTTCCTTCTTCTTTATA
Organism: Chrysanthemum makinoi; assembly: GCA_910596185.1. NCBI lineage: Eukaryota > Viridiplantae > Streptophyta > Magnoliopsida > Asterales > Asteraceae > Chrysanthemum > Chrysanthemum makinoi. The sequence goes on from OU343220.1 coordinate 72,830,261, forward strand.
GACTTTTGAGACTCCCCACATGCTTCTGAGTTTTTCCCACCACCATTGGATCTCTCTGAACACATCTTAGCCTTTGATTTGCAAATTGGCGCCAAAAGCAAGCAAAGGGAAGTTGCTTTTTTATGAGTTTTGGACCAAGGTGAAGAGGAGGGGGGACAAGAGGTGATGGATAGTGTGTTGGGGAGGAGAAAATGAGTGGGGAAGCATTAATGAGGTGGAAAGGTGGTGAGGTGAAACCACCGGTTTGAGTTAACGTGTGGGAGAGGAGATGAACAGTGGTGGCGGTATTTTCATTTAAACCCGTGGATTTGGACCGGCTTGGGTATTGGGCTTGGTTTTGTTTTGTGTTATGGGTTTGGATAATTAAAAGGGCCGGTTTGGTTTGTTTATTAATAACACACAAGGACTAAACTTGTAATTTCTGCAAAGTTGAAGGTTCTTATTTGACAAGTTTCTAAAATTAACACAAGGACTAAACCTGCCAAATATGATAAACCAAGGACCATAAATGTAATTATTTTATATTTTAAATTTCTAAGGACCTTTTGTGTCATTTTTGAAACTTTAGGGACTAAAGTTGTCATTTTGTAATTTTTAAACTTTGAAGGGTTTATTTTGACAACTTTTGAATCCCATGGACCTTAAATGATATTTTGCTTTATTTTGGTTTACCAGGGACTATTTTTGACAACTTTTGAAACTTGGGGGACTAAAACTGCCAATTATGCAAACTTGATACGTTTTTCATCTGATTTTGGTATTTTTGCATTTAAAACACATAAAACACTTATTTGTGATATTTTCATCATTTTGATGCATTTCTGAGTGTTTTCAGATGTTTTTGCAGTTTAAATGGTACAAAAATGATGAGTATTTAGACACTCATCAATCCCCCACACTAAGATATTGCTAGTCCCTAGCAATCTTTTGAGAAAATTTAATGGATTTTATCTCTTTACCAAAAGCCATTACTTCTGGAGTAGCCAATTGTTTTAGTTCAAGTAAGAACCTTGGTATAATGATAACCAAATGATTTTGAGCAAATCACCAGCTTTTAACGGTTTTGATTTGTCTTTACCGAAGCCGCTTTGCTTGGACTAGCCAACTCATAGATAAATTATCAATATTATCTTTGGTGAGTCGATTACCAATTATGGTTTTCCAACTGCCTTTACCACAAGCCATAAACTTGCGGGCTAGCCAACTCTTCACTAATTAAAGATATGGTGAGTTGAACACCATACAATTTTGGGCAAATTGCAAGCCGTCAACGGATTTGAGATATCTTTACCAAGAGCCGTTTGCTCTAGGATTAGCCAATCCTTTTGTTTGTTAGACATGGCGACTGATAACCGTAGTCAGTAAGTGCAAAACACTTACCCAAAAAATTTGGCCAAAAATGGGGGAATTAGGCGGTGTAATTACATGATAAAATTCGTGAGAATTCCCCCCCACAATAGAAATGAATATTGTCCTCAATATTCAAAGTATCGGCGGTTATGCCGAAACATAGAACGTAAAAAGGAAATACTACGGCCATTATTTTTGTGATGATTTTTTTAACTTTATATACAAATGTACGGGACAACTCCCCACACTAGGGTGGTACAACAGGTGAAAACCCATGTTCAACTACTGTTTTTGATTACCAAGTCGCTAGCTTGACTCGACCCCGAATTAATTTGTTCATGGGGAAGTAAGTGGAAGAGACAATCTCCATCGGACTTTCATTCAAAATGTTTGTATAAACATTGAAGTACGTGAAAGTTCCACACCGATAAGGTATACATAGAACCGGCTCACAAATGATAAATGAAAATGGTCAAGATAATGTCTTCATTCCCGGGAGTGAAGAAAGGAGAAGCCACGGATAGGTGAAGAAAGAAAGAAAGTCATGATAAACATCATGACTAACTCATCATCAGAAGGAGAATTCATGATTTCTGGATCATGAATCTCATCAGTTAAGCTCATTTGATCTAGACATATCCCGGGTGTGTCTAGATCAAAGTAGAAGTTATCATACTCCGGTAGAGATATGATATGAGTGAGTTCACATGAGAACTCCTCAAAGGCGAATGATTCATATTCGGGATTGATTTGAGTGGGTTCACTGGGGAACTCCTCAAAAGTGAATGATTCATAATCAGCAGAATTATGAGAATGAAAAGTGGTAATACCACTAATCTTCTCTCCCATATGATCAAAATTGAACGTTTGCAATTCCAATAGAATCATCATCGAACAAAAGTACACTATCCTCAAAGGGGATAGGATATGAAGTAGGCTTTTCATTAAAAGCCTCGATTCTAGAAATGAGAAGATTAACATTCAATAATGTAAGACGAAGATCTTCATCTTGGATTATTTCTTCATCATTTCTTCTCCTGTGACAAGCTCGGAGGTAATTCCCCACATAACTTATGTCTCCACAAGATAAAGAATAGTCCTCATCAGAATCAGAGAACATCTCAATTTGATCATTTTGGAAGACAAGAGGAGGAGGGATATCATACACATGATCAAGAGTTCCCTGTGACTCTCTTGGAATTGGGACAAGGTTCTCAACACTAGACTTTATGAATTCGTCCGATTCCTTTTCAGGAACAGTGTCAAGACGCTCATCCCCCATGTTTAGAGAGTGAGTGGGAATATCGGATGTGATAACAACAGACTGAGGGAGTTGAGAAGGACTAGCATACATATGTTTTACAATTTCCATTTGTTCTTCTGCTAGTAATTCCATCATAGTCTTTTCTCCCTGATTTTTCATGGAAGGAATTTCAACCGATGAACTTGATGAACCTGTACAAAATTGACGAATATCAAGGGTAACTTCATCATCATCGCCATCAGAATGAAACGAAATTGAGAGCTAGATCCGTCGCTTTTTCTTTTGCAAGTGATTCCCTAATAGATTTTTCAAAGGCAATTTGGGAATTTATTTTAGCAGACCGCCACTAACAAAACTTCCATGGATTTTTAATTTGGATTATCTTGGGATTCCTTCAAATCTTTCACTAAATCCAAAAGATCAAGGAGAAGATTTTGAGGAAGTGGATCAGGCAGGTGGTGCCCGATTCATTTGATACTGTAGAGGTTGGTCTTGAAATGTATAGTCGTAATTGTTGCAAGGAAATGGGTTCCCTTTTTGACAATCCGAGCTAGAGTGAGGACCTCCACAATACCACAACAAGAAAACCGATGTGGCCGTGAGTTATATGTGTTGTAGTCATAATTGTTATCGGAACCGCCATAGACAAGCGTGTTTCCGATTGACAATCGAATCGTAGTGTGAACCACCACAGACTCACAAAGAAACTGCTGAGTCTCACAAAGGTGGTAGCCGATGGAATAAATCTTGTGTTATGGTAGGAATAGGGATCCCGGTTATAGACAGGACCGTTTCCGATTCCACCATGCTACAAATGGGCAATTGCCACCATTATAAGGACCACCGCACAATTGACAATCAAGAGGGTGAGGATGAGACATAGAAAGAATCAAATGGTTCCAGAGGGTAAGAGATAAAGAATCAAAAGGGTAAGAGGGTAAAGAGGAATATTTTTGGTATTTTTGAAAACATTTTGTAAAAACAAAGAATGAAAATATTTTTGGTGTTGTTAACACTTCAGAAAAAGCGTTAATGAACTTTTTGATTTTTATAACTTTACAAAAAACTGTTTACAAAAGGTGGTATATGTACAAGTATGGATCTGAGAATGTTTAGAACACGCTAAAGCCTCCCCGGCAGCGGCGCCAAAATTTGATTGGGTCCAGACAGTCAGGTTTTATCACACAAGCTAACCACTTGTGAATGGTCAACCGTAATAAAATTCAAACTGCCTAAAACCAATACAATTAAGATCCGAGAGTATAGTGTTACCTCAGGTCGTTAAGTCCCACGGAGGATTAATGATGTTTAACACTTTCAGATGTCGAATAATCACTAAGGATAGTGATCAGTAAGGATTTTGGATGATAATTACACCTAAAGAGAAAGTTTTGTAAATTACAGGGGCTTAAATGCAAATTAAAGAAAATTAAAAAAGCTAAATTATATTAAATAAACGCTATCACTATTTTTAAAATGATGTTTTTGTGATTTATAAAACAAAATAACTTAAATAAACTATTTTAATTGAAGCGTAAACCTAAATTACCTAAAACCGTGACCTAGAATGAAAACGCGCGTTATATGTAATTACGAAATATGCAAGAAAAAACGTAAAATTTGTAAACTAAAAGTCCTACGAGTGTAAAAACAATTTTCTTACTTACTATATAACAAAAAAAAATTTTAGAAAAAAGATTTATATTTTTTTTACTTTTATATTTTTATTATGAATTAAATACTATTTTAAACTAATTAAATGTTAAAAAATACTAAAACTATTAAGAAAAATCTGAAACTTTTTTATAAAATACTTAATAACAATACAAGGCTAGGAAAAATACAAAAGGTATGAAAGCTTATTTGAATAAGTCAAATAAGCTAACTTAATCGTATAAGCTAAATTAGAAAACAAAGGCTATGTATTAAATTTTGCAAACATATACCACCAAAGACCCAAGGGCGATGGTATGTGTGTGGTGTGGTGAGTGGGTGGCAGCGGTTCAATCCCAACAACTCCCTTTTGCAAAATATTTCATTTTTGGTTTTTTTCTTTTACAAACTGATTAAGTACAATAAGATAAACAAATTTCAAAACTACAACTTTTTATAAAAACAACTAATAAGCTAAGTTTGAGCTTATGATTTATCAACAGTTGAACAAGAAAAGGAATAAGCACAAGATTTAAGCCAAATAGCTAAGAAGCTAATAAATAAGCACAAAGATAAGCGAAAATAAGCCAAGAAACTGTTAATAAGCTAATATTAAAACTGAATAAGTACAATCACTAAGAAATAAGCACTCAATAACTCCAAATAAGCACAAATTAAACTGTTTAAACAGGACACTATTGGTTTTCTAGCTACTTTCTAGCTTATTTTTAAACACCTAAATAAGCTAGGAAATGAAAACAAACAATGGAACTTACTAGTATACCAATTAAGCTTTCTAAAAAGCTAAGATTCTCACTGTGGTATCCACTAATGAGCTTATAATGAGCTTATGCAAAAGCTTGAAAACACTGAATGAACATTGTACTAGATTAAATGGACAAAACAAAAAACAATAAGCATTCCCATTAAATAAGCTAAAAGATGGAAAATAAGCATTGGACTAGAGACACAGCTAGGTGGGCTTTCTAAAAAGACAAAATACACAAGATAAGGTTCACTAATAAGCTATGTGAGAGCTTGTGAAATAAGGCTAGCAAATCAGTGCACGTAAGCACTTTTCTAAAAAGGTATCTAAAACAAGCTGAGAAATAAGCACTTTATAAGCTAAGCAGAGATAAACTAATATTTTTCTAATTAAGATAAGCAGCTAAACTTTAATATCCCAAAAGGTTATAGGCTAAATCTCAATATTAAACACACAATAAAATTCTTAATTTAATTCAAAAACTGACCAAGGAAAAATTAGACTTTTTAAGTTACACTAAAACTTTGACTTTTATGAACTTATAATTTATTCTACTTATTAACTATGTTATATTAAGCTGTAATAAGAATGATTTAAGCTAAAGTACAAAGTTACAAGCTACTTTGATGAGATTTGTACTTAGAAATCCTAATAGTTAATAATTAAGATGAGATTAAAGCTAATTTTGACTTTTATTTAAACAAGGACTGTATTTTATGGTTTGAATAACCTATTTAGACCTAAGGTAACATGTAAAAACTAGAAATACCAACAAAAACATTCTCTCGAGTTGTAAAACTCAAAGAAATCCAAACAACCCTTTATATGAATGATTTTTGGTTTTTTTAAAGCAACCTAATGATTTAAACCTCAATACTGATTCAAGACTTTATATTAGCATATAACAAGTCTAAATTAACATTAAACAATAGTGGTACAAGCCATAAACTTAAGAACAAATAATATGCTATTGAAATTGTGAAAATGATATTTTAAAGTAACTACCAATTATAAATAACAAGTATAGTGTTTTATTGTAAGAATCTACTTAACTATGACTTAGAAACATAAAAACACAGAGATTTAAGCTTTAAGCTACTTTACAATGAAATGCAAAAACACTTATAAAATGCTTACAACTGTTTTTCGACCAAAGACCATGAACCAATAATTAATACCACACCTAATAGCTTTCCACAAAGCTTCTAACCCAAGAATAGTCCAAGAATTACCCTGCTTCAACCTCTGGCATCTTCTCACTGATTTTTATTTTCTAATTATTTTTTTAGTATTTTTCTTGTATTTTTGAATTGTTGAATAAAACTGGAATTTTAAGGTTTCTAACAGCTTATAAGCTTTGTCAAGAGCTTATATGAGCTTAAGAAGCAATAACAACAACTAATAACAACATTTGCATATACTTGATATTTTGAACTTGGAAATTGACATAAACTGAATTCGTATATAAGAACCGAAATTGAAACCGAAAATAGGTTTTATTACATGAAATATGATTACAAAGTCTTTGAAAACTTAAACTTGCACTGGAAAACTTAAAAAACTTAAAACGACATAAGTAAAATAAAATTACACTAGTTAGTCTTCACCTCTCGCTTCCTTCTTCTTTATAGACTTTTGAGACTTCCCACATGCTTCGAGTTTTTCACCACCATTGGATCTCAGAACACATCTTAGCCTTTGATTTGCAAATTGGCCAAAAGGTGAACAATGGAAGTTGCTTTCTTTTATGAGTTTTGGACCGGGTGAAGAGGAGGAGGGGGACAAGAGGTGATGGATAGTGTGTTGGGGAGGAGAAAATGAGTGGGGAAGCATTAATGAGGTGGAAAGTGGTGGTGTGTGGTGAAACCACCGGTTTTGAGTTAACAAGGTGTGGGAGAGGAGATGAACAGTGGTGGCGGTATTTTCATTTAAACCGTGGGTTTGGACTGGGCTTGGGTATTGGGCTTGGTTTTGTTTTGTGTTATGGGTTTGGATAATTAAAAGGGCCGGTTTGGTTTGTTTATTAATAACACACAAGGACTAAACTTGTAATTTCTGCAAAGTTGAAGGTTCTTATTTGACAAGTTTCTAAAATTAACACAAGGACTAAACCTGCCAAATATGATAAACCAAGGACCATAAATGTAATTATTTTATATTTTAAATTTCTAAGGACCTTTTGTGTCATTTTTGAAACTTTAGGGACTAAAGTTGTCATTTTGTAATTTTTAAACTTTGAAGGGTTTATTTTGACAACTTTTGAATCCCATGGACCTTAAATGATATTTTGCTTTATTTTGGTTTACCAGGGACTATTTTTGACAACTTTTGAAACTTGGGGGACTAAAACTGCCAATTATGCAAACTTGATAACGTTTATCCGATTTTGGTATTTTTGAATTTAAAACACATAAAACACTTATTTGTGATATTTTCATCATTTTGATGCATTTCGAAAGTGTTTTCAGATGTTATTGCAGTTTAAATGGTACAAAAATGATGAGTATTTAGACACTCATCAATGGTGATCAAGACAAAAGAGTTGTGAGGTGCTAGTTTAGGACAATCTAGTCATTACGGATGGTGATTAACATACAATGAGCTTCGTCCATGAAGTCATGTAGCTCTTCTCGATCAAAGCAAGATAATCACTAGATGAGGCAAGTGGTTGTGATTAACTAAAAGAAAAATTAATTTTACAACTTGTTTGATTAGTAATCCTAATGCAAAGTATTTCCAGTGTAAACTTACTTTAGGAAAACATAGGAGTATAAATTTCTCTAGTGAGAGAATGAATATGAGACTATTACTAGCAGTGCTCAATTACTTAAAAACGACCATTTTACGGCATTCCACATACCCAACTTCTCTCAAGGAAGCAATTCAACCGTTAGGTAAAATTGAGTTTCTAATGCAATAAGTTCTCCAGTATTCATTCTCAAGTTAGGAAAATTTATATTCCTACAATGGCCTATCGAAGAGTAACAATGATGATACTTTGCTTCGCTTTTATTAATATTATACTTGAAACAACTAAGGTGAAGGTGTGTCAAAATTAAAAGGTTGTCCATATGGTGAACAACAAAAAAAAAATGGTTGGATGAGCTAGTTCAACATATGTTGTTGGAAAGCTCGAGTTTGGACTTTCACATATGAACAATTATATTTGCGTTGCAAAATAATTTACTTGAGTATATCGGATGAAATAATCAAGTTGTCAATCCTACTATGAAGCTTGGAGAGCGATCATGAAAAGGAAAACGGGAGAGTACATCATCAACACAAGTGTAGGTTATGATCCGATGTACATTCTTGTTGTTTTTAGAAAACGATACAAGAAAATATGAAATCAAGAAATCATATAAGCACATAAAACATTTATGTTGCACACATGACAAACTCAATCAAAAAGCCATTTAGTGTGTTATATGTTTTAAACATTTTTCAACTTATAAAAATAACATTTTCGACACAACTAGATGTTATCCCAAACACTCCTTCAAGTAGCACATTGATTAGTAGAAAATTACTAACTCGACAAGCAAGAGAATGAATAGCAAGGTAAGGAAACCACATATGTTATTCAATCAAACAAGCACAAAAGCTATTTGAGATAAGCAAATAATCTATTAATGCAAGGAAGACAATATTTAAAGCATAGCATAATGAAAGTTCTTTTCATCGCTTTGTGTTAAACATGTATACCAAGCTTGATTAGTTTCTTTTATATATATGATCAAAACCTTAATTTCAAAAGAGGATACATTGTTATTCAAAGACGAAAACATCCGTCTCCAATTAGATCAAAAGTTTGTGCAAAAGTTATGATCGAAAAATGACTTTCTATTATAAATCAATGATTCTGTAAATTTTTGTTTTGAATCAGTTTATAAAATCATTTTTAAATGAGGTAGACTCAAATACCTTTAAAACGATAGGTGGCACGACTTCTAACGACTTACGGTTAATTAGTTATAAATTTTTGAAATTCGCACAAAATCGTTTCTACCACGGATCCCACGGATCCCTTGCTTGAGGGATCCGCCTAGTGTAATCTCGAGGGATCCGCGGATTCATACATTACAATAATGCATGTTTTGACTCGACGAAAAGGTTTAACCTTTGTAGACTTTTTAGTGAAGTTATATTACCCATTTTTACCTTTATTCTAGCTTGATTAACAAGATATCTAACAACAAAACTTCAAAGAAAAAAAATCAACAAAACACTTTTCATATTATGCTTGACTTCACCAAAAATTTGATACAGGACCTTACTGCTTTGAAAACCATTTGTTTTAAAAACTAGAGCCAACCCGCTCTGATACCAATTGTAAAAACGTAGAGGGGTGGAATACGCTCGCTTCAAACTTAAAACTTTGTATCAAATATAGTATAAACCATTGCATTTGCTAATATCGACGCAGGATGCATTTAACGATTACGCATGTAAGGCCAACCCCTTAATATCACATAAGATTCCGCAAGATTCATGGTTCATTATAAATCAAGTTTCACCATTATTAGTCCGGTTGTTTTTCTTGATCAAGCGTGTCATAATATGTAAAGTGTTAAATATAGTTTATGACTATATGAAAGACCAAGTATGTATCACAAACATAGACATCAACCACATAGAAAATAAACAATGTATTGCAAGAATAAAAGTAAAGCGATAAGTAAAAGGATAGATAAACCAACACGAGGATTTATAGTGGTTCTACTACAAGGAAACCTTCCTTGCCCTACTCCAATCCCGATTCACCTACCGAGAGTTGCTTCACTACACGACACCAACTCCTTACGCGGAGAAGTCACAACGCCGCTACACTTTTTCGTACTAAGCTAAACACCGAGTTCTTCCACGAGGCAGGACCAAACCTATCACAATGTCGCCTACCCTTTATCCCATTACTAGGCTAGATACCGAGTTCCATTACAAAGGAGGAACTACTACCCAACACCACACCAACAACTAACCCCAAAGGAGATCTACTCCTTATGACAATATCAACAAGGATGACAATATCCTTGTGACCCAATACTAATCTATCTTATACATCGCATCACACCATATCGAATGTACACCTTAGGCACCTTTCACTAATGCCTTTGACTCGATCTCTAGGCACCCTTCACTAATGCCTTGTGACTTGACTTCTAGGCACCCGTTATGTTTTGTGGCCCAACATAACAAATCTTGTGTTATATGGCACAAACACATAAACCATCTAGTCTAGTCATAGATGTACGACACATCCATGATACCCGTTATGTTTTGTGGCCCAACATAACAAACCTTGTGTTTTATGGCACAAACACATAAACTATCTAGTCTAGTCATAGATACAAGAATATGATACTAGACAATATCCAAGACAATGTGTCTAATGGATATGAAGTCCTAAACTAAACATCAAGAACACAAGCATGATGTAGTTAGTCTTCTATGAATGAAGATGACAAGTTTCCCAAGCTTGTTGTAGAAGATCTTCATGTGCTTGTGATGCAGGTTTTACTGACCATGTCTTAATATTTATAGTGTCTCGCTATACCTATGGTCTACCCTAGTGCATTAACGAGCAGTGTACCCGGTCGTGTGTAGTGTAGTAAACGGTAAAGCCGAGGTCGTCCCAAGAGCTATGTGTGTTGGATTATTACTAAGTCTAGTGTCACAGAATAATAATGGTTTCGATAGGGATTTAATTAATTAAACTACTAATGCAAAATAAAGTAAATAAAAGCAGATAAATGGTAAAGAGAAATCAATAGAGAGAAGTGGTGCTAATCTAGTTAACCATCCTAGCTAGTTATGTCTACGTCTACTTACTTCCAATTACTTCAGGTGGGGTTAAATTCGAGAGGACAAAATTTGGTCAATTCACCCTAACCTATCAAAGAAAGATGCCACCACAGAGAAATCAGCGACCGCCATAAGTCCTGTTGTTCCTAGTCCCCTAAGCCAAGTAATTAAGTACCGCTACATGCTAGATTCATAATAGTGAGTTCCCGGCCGTTAGGAACTTAGACACTACACCCCCAATTCTTAAGTTCATCCAAACGACGGTGATCGGTTGGTCAAATCGCACAAGTAGAAAGGGTCGCCGCTTGGTCATATCTTACCCTTCCGTCTTAGTCCGCCACCTAGGGTCAGTTGGTCATATCTCCTAGGCAGTTGGCCTCTACCGCCATTCAAAACTATTGAACCAAGGGTGGCTACCAATGAACTATGCATGCATACACTTAGAAATAATTGTACGGAAGTAAAGGTAAACTAAAACAAAACAATTAAGGAATCATAACTAGGCTAGCACCAAAAGGTGCTTAGCCACTCATATTAATCATGCAAATCAATTCAATATTCAAAGGTACTAAATACATGAATTGAAAGTAAAAGAAATATAAAACGCTAATGCTTATCGTAATGGAGTGACTTCTCCTTGAAACAGCCCGTATTCTTCCCCATACCTGCCTTGAGCTTTTTCCCACGTTCTCAGAGTGTTGTGTGTGGAATGGGATGATTAGAAATGCCGAATCGTGGGGTATTTATAAGCCATATGGGTTACTGCACCAATATAGGAGTTACCGTAACCTTCTATTTCTTCGTCAAATGCACTAGATCTGCCGGGTTATTGCACTAATGAGTGGTTACGCCAGTAGTCTTCAACAAACTCTACGCCGTAGTGATGCAACGCTTATGGCGTAAGTATCAGGGCGTGGAACCTCTTTTGACTAATGTAGTTACGCCAGTAACCTTTGGGGAAGAGTTACGCCGTAACCTTTTGATAAGTTGGCATACCGAGTCACGAATAGTTACGCGAATGAGAGATGAGTTACTACCAGTAATTCTTCAAAATAGCATACTGTGATAAATCTTTAGATAAGTTTCCAGTTCCGCGTCTCTTTAGCTCCAATGCTCGTAATTTACCTGAAAGTGGAAAACAATGGAAAACAAGCGTAAATCCATATAAATGATATAAATAATGAGCATTAATGGGGGAAATTGACACTTAATATTCAAGACTATTTGATGTTATCAGTTTGTATGCTTGTGATGGGTGATCACTTCAGTAGGTAAAGATGCAAGATCTCTAAGCTTGCTTTGGAGGATCACTTCGGGAGTATGCTTACAACAAATAAAAGTTAGTAGAATTATGATCATATGAGATGAGGGTGGTTTACATGCTTCCTAATGATCTAAATATCCTAGAAATGGTGGAGAGAAACTATGTGTGAAGGTGTGAAGAAATGGTAAGAAGTGGCTTGCTATTTATAGGCAAAAGGCCAAAACCATGTCGCCCCAAGGATCCCTCTTGGAGGATCCGGCCCTTGTAACTCCAAGGGATCCGGGGACATTTGATGGATCCGCAGACGCCCTCTTTACCCATAGTTTATGGGTTAAAACTTGGGCTATGGTCATGGTTTTGAGTACCCACCAAGGTACAATGTATCTAGACATTGGGTATGGGTCTTGGGTCATGGGTCATGGGTTTTACCCTATACATTTACTTATGTTTATGTATTTTATAAAGTGTTTAACTAAACATGTTTAATGGTTTGTTAGGGGTTTGATCATAATGCAACATAACAAACATGTACGAACCTGTGTTGAAGCATACAAGGACTTGAGTCGTCGAGAGGTGTTGAGAGTATGTTGAAACAAAATATAATTACAAGTAACTTATACATTTTACATTATGTATTACAAGTTATATGTTTGTCATCAACAAAACAAATGAGAATGTACAGATTAAATATCGTAATATTTGCACTAACAAATCTTAAATGGCATTTGGTAAGCAACGTCATCGGTCTCATCCTTGAATTTAACTATCCCTAATGACAGATCATAAGTCATCCCGGTGTTTTCTATGAATGGCTTTCCTAGAACTACATGGGACAACCTAGGATATATGGCCGTACTAATATCCTCCACAATTACGAATCCAGAACGCACGGAAACTACCTACATAGACCGGCAATCCCTTAACTCTACCAAGGAAATTACAACTAACTCTAGGATCATTGGGGTCTTGCCTATTTGGGATAGGTTTTTTCATCACCCAATTATAGTATGTTCTAGTCATGATGTTTATTGGGGATTTGTGATCAATGTAGGCCTTTGCCACGAAAAGATGTCCTATGCAACATGGTATGTTGAGATTTCTAGGATTTTCGAAGATGATTCGTGGGTTTCTCCTAACATACATGTGACGAAGGTCGCGCACTAGGTGGGGGTGGCATGAAAGTTCCTCTTCTATAGGAAACTTATTGAAGTATTCATCACCTACTTCGTCTATTTCGTTGGTTTATTTATCCTTAGGAGTTTCACTAACCTCAAGTATCGTCTCATGGTTCGCTTCGTCACTATTCCTATTTGGTTTCACTAGGGTGATGGCATTGACGAAGTGAACATGCTTGGATGAAGACGGGTCCCTAGTTTCGAAGTACTTGCTTGGGTCCTTAATCTTAATACCGAAAGCCTCAGGAGAATGAGTCGAGATGGAATTAACCTTTTCGGTGGTCTTCCTATCATTATTGGTCATGACTTTCAAAAGGTTATCTATCTTCCTATCCATCTCGGCTTGTTGTTGGTTAAAGCGGTCCGAAAGCTTGGCTATTTGGGGTTTTTGGGATGTAACTAGGTGTTGCATCATCCCTTCTAGGTTTTGTTGACTAGGGCCATGAGAGTGGGACAATGGGGAGTCCTTAGAGGTGAATTATTTAGTTTGACCCCAATTATAGTTGGGTTTGCCCCTCCATGCTTCTCGGGCTTCGTTGAAAGTCCTAGGTCCGGGTGTTGTGGGGAATCTCCCTCCCATTCCATTGGTACGCGAGGATGCGTAGTCCACGGAAGCTTGTTCGAGGAGTCTCGTGCAAATACGAGTGTCATGGAGACCACTACATATCTCACACAAGGAAGAGACCTTGTTCACTTGACTTGAAGGCTTAGGATTCTCGTAGGAGCTCATTAGAAATTTGACTTGATCTTCAAGTTCGAGCATCCTACGATTGGAAGGTTGTGAGTCAATGGGAGGCAAGGAGATTGCCTGGATGGTTTTAGGAAACTCATGGGGGTTATTCCAACATTCGTTGTCATAGAGGGAAAGGTCCTCTATTGTACCCCACGATTCTTTCGCGGTAAGTTCACTAAGTTTGCCACCGGCAGCTTGGTTGATGGTTTGCCTAGTTGAGAAATTGACATGATCGTAAAAGATTTAGACTTGCCAAAGATTGATGCCGCGGACGAGGGACTTTATGGAGCAAGTCCTTGAATCGAGTCCACGCCTCGTAGAGAGTTTCGCTTTGACGTTGTTGGAACATCAAGATGTCATTCCTTAGTTTGGTAGTTCTCCCAGTGGGAAAAAATCGTGGAACGAAAGTGGTGAGATCATCCCAACTTGAGATGGATCCCTGCGGAAGTCGCCAAGCCAATTACTAGCTTGGTCCCGTAGAGAGAATTGGAAGAGACGCAGCGCATGGTCTCCCGTGTGGTAGCATCAAGGACGATGGAGTCAACGATTTTAAGGAAGTCCTTGAGATGCTGATTAGGATCTTCGGAACGAAGTCCATGGAATGCACATCCGTTTTGCACCAACCTGATGGTGTCAGATCGCAGGGCCGTAGTTTGAGCTTGATTGGGGAGCTCAATAGTGTTCCTATAACCTTGATGGCTCGGTCTAGATTATTCACCAAGAGTACGTCCTCTTGGCGGGTCAATTGGTGGTGGGTTGATGGGAAGTGGTTGATTTGGTGGATTATCTCCTTCCATGATAAAATGTGACAAGGCTACGAACAAAGATACGAAGAAGGGGGATAGACTACAAGGAAGCTAATGAAAATGAGTGATGCAGGTTTTACTGACCAGGTCTTAATATTTATAGTGTCTCGCTATACGTATGGTCTACCCTAATGCACTAATGGGAAGTCTACCCGGTCGTGTGTAGTGTAATAAATGGTAAAGCCGAGGTCGTCCCAAGAGCTATGTGTGTCGGATAATTACTAAGTCTAATTGTCACAGAATATTAATGGTTTGATAGGGTTTTAATTAATTAAACTACTAATGCAGAATATAAAAGCAAATAAATGGTAGAAGGGAAATCAATAGAGGAATGGTGGTGCTAACCTAGTTAATCCTCCTAACTAGTTATGTCTACGTCTACCTACTTCCAATTACTTTAGGTGGGGTCAAATTCGAGAGGACAAAATTTGGTCAATTCGCCTAACCTATCAAAAAGATGCCACCACAGAGAAATCGCGCACCATCATAAGTCCTGTTGTTCCGGTCCCTAAGCCGAAGTCATTAAGTACCGCTACATGCTAAATTCTAAATAGTGTGTTCCCGACCGTTAGGAACTTAGACACTACACCCCCCAATTCTTAAGTTCATCCAAACGATAGGTAATCAGTTGGTCAAATCGCACAAGTAGAAAGGGTCGTCATTTGGTCATATCTTACCCTTCCTGTCTCAGTCAGCTCACCTAGGGTCAGTTGGTCATATCTCCTAGGCAATTGGCCTCTATCGCCATTCAAAACTACCCAACTAGGGGTGACTACCAAAGAACTATGCATGCATACACTTAGAAATAATTGTACGGAAGTAAAGGTAAACGAAACAAAACAATTAAGGAATCATAACTAGGCTAGCACCAAAGGGTGCTTAGCAGCCATATAATCATGCACATCAATTCAATATTCAAAGGTACGTAAATACATGAATTGTGCAAAAAGAAATATAAACGCTAAAAGCTTATCGTAATGGTGTGGGGATTTCTCCTTGGAACAGCTCGTGATGCTTTAGATGATAAGCATTTATTGATACGCGGAAACCTCTTTTTTGACCTAATGGTGTTACATCAGAATCTTTGGGGAGGAGTTAATGAATCCTTGATAAGTTGCTGAAATTCGGGTCATGCAATAGTTACGGCGTAATGTGAGAGATGAGTTATGCCGTAACTTCTTCAAAATAAGCATACTGTGATAAATCTTTAGTAACATTTCCATTTCCGCGTCTCTTTAGCTCCAATGCTCGTAATTTACCCGAAAGTGTAAAACAATGGAAAACAAGCGTAAATCCATATAAATGATATAAATAACGAGCATTAACGGGAGAAATTGACACTTAATAATCATGACTATTTGATGTTATCAAATATCCCCCACTTGAACTCTACTTGCCCTCAAGTAGACCTTATTAGATAGATTCCTAAAAGATATCTCCAAAACCCGAAAATATGAGTTTACAAATCCCTTATGCTAGAATAAAACAAAGTCGAACACCTCACCTAAAGGGGAACAAACACTCAAATCTCAACTATTCTAAGTGTCAATTTCGGTGATCACCAATCGCACGCATACATAACATGTATTCTATCATAAGCTTGGCGGTTACACAAATCTCCTCCACTAGAGTTAAGGGCTAAACAATTCTCAAGGCAAATATGTGTAGACACGCACAAAGGTTAAGGGGTGACTTGTCATTACTAACATGTCACAGTGAAGTGGACAAAATCAATGATACATGACCAAATCCATGGCCAAGACACCAAAGATTGCTCGCTGCATCACCTAGACACGCTTCATGACTAAAGGGTAGGATAAGACATGGGATATATAATTGGTGTAAAATGAAAAACAAGAAGGTAGTCTATATCTATAACTAAGTCATCATCCCTTACCGTCCGCCCAAAGCTCAAGTTTAGAAGTCTAGAGACCGGATCATGAAATGTAAGGTAGATGTGTCATTAGAGGACGTCGTGATGGGCACACTACTTTTCTTCTTCAGCTTGGTATAACTCCAACTCCAATCTTCAAATGTGACCGAGGTGGCCTCGATACTAAACAATAAAGCTCATACTATAGTGCTTATAACATCGCACTTTACAAAATCATACTCAATCAATTTTTTGAACATGATAACATAACATCCCCCCACTTGAGATGAGCAATGAGAATTCGGGGGGTCTTCAATGATCTTCATAATTGTTGTCTATGAAAGCGTGATTTCCAAACCTTTCCACTCGAATCTTGAACTTAGGCAAATGATGACTTCCCAATTACAAATAAAGACTACAGGTTAGGCTAAGGTGTAAGGGTGTAACGAAACAATATATTGGGTGACAAAATGAAAGGAATGGCTCGTATGATCTAGCGGTATCTTGCACTAAAGGTGAGTGCAACAAAAGGGTTTCACATGGGGTTGAAAAGTCGAGGTGACTAATCGATAGACTCACAATGGTAGGCTGTTTGGGTGATAATCCTATAATACTGCCTTCTAAAACCGAAAAGTCCAAATACATCGAGCTAACTCAACATACCTCGTCTATGGTCTCAAATGATGCAAAGGCCAAGTTCTAAAGTTTACAAGCTACCGGCACACTCATAATTTGGTGGATTTGGGGTAAAATATTGGAAATGGATAAGGCTAATCTCATCGTGTAATATCAAGGGTTGTATGTGCTCGGCTAAGGTCTAATCTAGTTAGGTTCGGAAAAACAGGTCAAAATTTTAAAAATGGCATAATTTTTCAAAATAAACTAGAAAACTGAGGGCGAAATAAAGTTTAAGAGATAATTCTACTCCCATCCCCCCACTTGAATTGTACAAAGTCCCTTTTGTGCTAGGCATTAAAATAAAGGTGAAGAAAAAGGTAGAATTAGAGCGAGAACTTCTCTGAAATTTGCTCCAAAAAGAAGAAGGCCCACGAGAAAGGATCGTGCCTTCGCTATTAGCCATGAACAAACTTTAATCCCTGAAATCACAATACCGACAAGCATAATTCTAAAAAGAAAAATAAAATGAAAAATAAACCTAACTCACTTTCGTAGGAATCACGGTTGCATTTAGCGAATGCAACAAGTTTTTTAAACCACTTGGTGTCCCAAGTGGACGAGTGAAGTCTCGTGAGGGTTTACAGGAACACACCCACAAAGTTCATTTAAAAACTAATACAAGGTTACTGTGTTTTAAAATGACAGAATTAAAGTAGAGGAGAGTTACGTCGTAACTCCTATGAGAGTTACCGTAACTGGCAAAACCGTATGAGCCGTGAAGCGATAGTTAAGGCGAACTAACGAGATGGTATTACGCCGTAATTGGTAATGCGCCAAGAATTTGCTGCTAAAATGTTGGTTATGCGTAATCACCAAGATGAGTTACGCCGTAACTCTGCTTCAGACGAACTCGCCAGTAATTACTTCATTGTCTTCTGTAAAAATGGTTAGAAAACACAAAACCCAACAGAAAGGAAATAAAAACAAAGAAAGGGATAATTCGGGTTGTCTCCTAAAGAGCACTTTTCTTTATTAACGAAGTCTTTAAGTTAGACTCAGAGCCACGGGGCTCCTATGGGGGTCTTTGAACTTGCCCCACTTCTTCAATATCCTTCATCAAATTGTGCCTCATCCATGCAACATTTGAGGCAGTTCGGAGGTATTCAATGGTTTCGATCTTCCGAACTTTTCCAAATTTATCCTCCGGACCGAGGTGGTAGCGAGTGAATTCGTATTTTTTAACTATAATTGGGGGTGGTCTTTTTTAGGGTATCCCAGGAGCTTGCACCTTCTTTGCTCGTAAGCTTCGTCATCGGATCGAACTCCTCATTTCCTTGCAACTCAAGGTAATCTAGCATCCATTCGATATCATCGTCATCAGAAACAAGACTTTGAACCATTCTTCATCGAGCAAATTCTCCACTAGAATGCGCTTGCATTCTTCTTTACCATTACTCACCCGCTCTATGTCCTCGTCAATGGTTATTTTACTCGTGTTTTTGATACTTTTGTCGTTTGAATTTTCTTGATCCATGTACTCCTTCCAAATCTTATCTTTCGTTAATGTGTCCACATGTCCATACTTAATTTTACCCAACTATCGAACCCCAGGTTGTCCATCCAAGGTAAACTCGTTCTCTCCTCATCATTGGTTGAGGACCAAAATAATTCATCTTTTCCTAATCTTCCAGAGCTGCTTCCACCATTACACATATCATCATACGGGTTGCATGACGTAAAATTTCCCCTGAGATTTTACTTTTTCGCACTGGACTGCGAGATCTTTGTTATCAGCTTTACTTAAAAGTTCATCCGCAGTGAGTATATCTTTATTAATCACTTTCTTTTGAATGTGCTCCGCGTAATCAACTTTTAGCTTCATAAGAAGACTTGGATTGATCTTGGCATTCCCAAATTGAATTGCGTACCAATCTTTAAAGGCTAAATTACCGAATTTTTTGCCATGTCTTTCACGCTCATGAGGGCATGTACATTCTTCCTTTCTTTCATTGTCTCCTCCATTGCAATACTCGTGGAAGGGGCTGCATGTAGGCCATGCCCTTGTGGTTTCTTCATCAAGAATGGCGACGGGGTACACCGTGAGTGATAAGTGGCTCTTCTTCATCTTCAAAGGAGAGTTCCTCGAGTTCTCCGATCCGGCCCAAGTCAAGGAATTTTTCGTCCATGTATCCCGTTATGCCGTAACGAGATTCTTGGTTACGGCGTAATTCATTAGAGTCAAATTCCTCCGTATTCTTCACAACTCCATTGTCGCCGCTTTCAAACACGCAGGTTACGCCACTCATTAGGTATGTTACGGCGTAACTCGGATCTGCTGACTAAATCGTCCCCTAAACTCGTATCACCGCCCTAATCTTCGAGTTATCATCCGAGAAAATTACCTTACATTTCATAGCCGGTTTAGATCCTTCAGTTTATCGTTATTCCTCTTTACTTTTTGCCGAGCTTTATCACCATGGATTCAAGGTTTTTCAGAGTTGAGTCATGTTTGGAAAGGTTTCTATCAGTGTTTTCCTGGAATTCCTTCAACCATTCATCTTGCTCCTTTGTCTTTTGCTGAATTTTCCGTAAATTTATTAATTGTTTCTTCAAGACTGGCTTTTCTCCCATAAGGCCCACGATTGTAATTACCACGATACCCATTACTATTTCGATTGTTACCGTAAAATGGTCGATTTTCTCCATACTTAGCTTCTTCAATATCTTCTTCGTCCATATGAGGACAATTTTTCATAAGATGTCCTCCTCCACAGCTTTCACAACCCACTTGGATGGCATGAACGGTTCTCTCGACCTTCAAGATATCTCGACCGAGGCTTTCAATTTTACTAGCGATTGCTGCAATTCCGTCGAAACGTCCACCTTGGTTTCTTTTACTTCCACCGTCGTGCCATTTTTGAGAATGGTCCGCCATTTTTTGAATGGCTTCAATTGCAGTAGTAGGAGTCATGTTCGAGATAGGTCCTTGATAGTCCAACATCTGTCTCGTAGTTACATTTATTCCTTTGTAGAAAATATTGACCTTCTCACGGTTATTAAGATCATTGGTAGGACACTTATAAAGAAGATCGTTGTATCGTCCCAAGCCCGATACGAGTTTCGTTGCCTTCTTGTTTGAAATTATTGATCTCCAAGAGTTGATTAGAAATCTTTGATGGTGGGCAATATCTTTGGATGAAGTGTTTTTTTAGTAGTGCCCAAGTATTAATCTGCCCGACGCAATCTTTCGATCCATCTTCTGGTCGCCCAGTTAGAGTCATAGGAAGACCCCGAGCATAACAAAGATCATGAGACACCCGAATGTTGAAAAGGCTAGCGATGTATAGGACATTTTCAACGCGGCTCATGCGCTTCGTCCTCGTTTCTGAAAAGGGTTAGCCGCGGCTCACTCATAAATTGGTCTTTAATCGAAACGAACATCCCTCCGATTGCCGGTCTTACGAGACCCCCTGATCTGCTTCTAGTCAATGCCAATTATTCCTCAAGAGTGAGGTCATCGATGTTAACAACTTCCATGGTACTTGAAAACTTGAAATATGATCGTGATAAATGTTTAAAAATGAATTGAAAGACTTAATATTAATCCTAATATAGCTCCCCGGTAGCGGCGCCAAAAACTTGATGCAGGTTTTACTGACCAGGTCTTAATATTTATAGTGTCTCGCTATACCTATGGTCTACCCTAATGCACTAACGGGCAGTGTACCCGGTCGTGTGTAGTGTAGTAAATGGTAAAGCCGAGGTCGTCCCAAGAGCTATGTGTGTCGGATAATTACCAAGTCTAATTGTCACAGAATATTAATAGTTTGATAGGGTTTTAATTAATTAAACTACTAATGTAGAATATAAAAGAAAATAAATGGTAGAAGGGAAATCAATAGAGGAATAGTGGTGCTAACCTAGTTAATCCTCCTAACTAGTTATGTCTACGTCTACCTACTTCCAATTACTCAGTGGGGTCAAATTCGAGAGGACAACATTTGGTCAATTCGCCCTAACCTATCAGAAGATGCCACCACGGAGAAATCAAAGCACCGTCATAAGTCATGTTGTTCCTGGTCCCCTAAGCGAAGTCATTAAGTACCGCTACATGCTAGATTCTAAATAGTGAGTGCCCGGCCGTTAGGAACTTAGACACTACACCCCCAATCCTTAAGTTCATCCAAACGATAGGTGATCAGTTGGTCAAATCGCACAAGTAGAAAGGGTCGTCAGTTGGTCATATCTTACCCTTCCCGTCTCAGTCGCCACCTAGGGTCGATGGTCATATCTCCTATGCAATTGGCCTCTATCGCCATTCAAAACTACCGAACCAAGGGTGACTACCGAAGAACTATGCATGCATACACTTAGAAATAATTGTACGGAAGTAAAGGTAAACGAAAACAAAACAATTTAGGAATCATAACTAGGCTAGCACCAAAGGGTGCTTAGCCGCTCATATTAATCATGCACATCAATTCAATATTCAAAGGTACGAAATACATGAATTGAAAGTAAAAGAAATAATAAACGCTAAAGCTTATCGTAATGGTGTGACTTCTCCCTTGGAAACAACTCCATATGCTTCCTTAGATCTCCCTTGAGCTTTTTCCCACGTTCTCAGAGTGTTGTGTGTGGAATGGGATGCTTTGAAATGCTGGAATTCGTGGGGTATTTATAGGTTGTGTATGGGTTACGAGCGTAACCAAAAGACGAGTTACGCCGTAACCTTCTATTTCTCCGTAAATGCACTAGATCTGCTAGTTACGGCGTAACCTTATAAGTGCTTATGCCGTAGTCTTAAATAAACACGGTTACGTCATAAGTGATGCAGTAGTTACGGCGTAAGTATCAGCGGCGTGAAACCTCTTTTGACCTAATGGAGTTACGTCGTAACCTTTGGGAGGAGTTACGCCGTAACCTCTTGATAAGTTGGACTTCTGGGTCACGCAATAGTTACGGCGTAATGTGAGATGAGTTACGCCGTACTTTTCTTCAAAATAAGCATATTGTGATAAATCTTTAGTAACATTTCCATTTCCGCGTCTCTTTAGCTCCAATGCTCGTAATTTACCTGAAAGTGTAAAACAATGGAAAACAAGCGTAAATCCATATAAATGATATAAATAACGAGCATTAACGGGGGAAATTGACACTTAATAATCAGGACTATTTGATGTTATCAATGAGAAAAGATATTACTTGATAGGAATCAAGTAAGGGAACCTAAATGAGATAGAAATCTTACTAGCTATTCTATTCCCCAGCAGCGGCGCCAAAAACTTGATCAGCGCGGAAGGCGCGTTCGGGGTGAAGGAAACTTCCTTTTCGTAGAACAAATTTTTTAACCTCCTAGGCAGTGAACCTAATCGTTGTAGTGTAGTATTGGGTAAGAGTCGTGGATTGATATCGTTCTCTAGGGGAATAGGAATGCTAGTAAGAAATGTATGACGAGAAGGTGGGGTTGATTCTTTTTTAATCTTTTATGGTTTTTAGAAAGCTAAGGTAAAATCTCGGGGCAATTGGTTGGGGGTGGTACTTACCAATTACTCTATTTATCTAATCCCTAGTTATCTTTTATTGGTCGGTTGAGTTGTCACGTCCTTATCTTAACGCGTTGTATTCCTAAAGATCGTAGGGTATGCGTGCCCCCTAGTTCTTTGAGGTTATCTCAGATATGACCTACGAAGTTGGCAAGCCTTGGCTATTTCATCCATAGAACATATCATCATAAAGCATACTCAAGCATTAAATACAACGAAGATGCCTAGTTGCACACCTAAGCCAATTTCAATTAAGATAAGAAACAACCTAACAATAATCAATAACTAGGTTTCATTGATCTAAGCAAACACACAAGAAATTTAGCTATACATGGTAAACAAGCAAGCATACACACAATCAATCAAATACAGGATAGACATAATGATACTTTGGATTAAAATACTTATCTCGATGTGTAAAATAGGGTATGGGACCCTAAGATACTGTCTAATTCAGACTACAAATGCTTTAGGGTTTTTTCTCCAAAAGTATACCTCTCAAAATACAGAAAAATCGAATTCTATATATAGATTTACAACTGCGACGGCGTCACCTTTTGCATGGGATGCCGTCAGCTCGCCATCATTAGGGTTTCAATTAAGATAAGAAACAACCTAACAATAATCAATAACTAGGTTTCATAGATCTAAGCAAACACACAAGAAATTTAGCTAGACATGGTAAATAAGCAAGCATCACACAATCAATCAAATACGAGATAGACATAATGATACTTTGGATTAAAATACTTATCTCAATGTGTAAAATAGGGTATGGGACCCTACGATACTGTCCAATTCAGACTACAAATGATTTAGGGTTTTTTCTCCAAAAGTATACCTCTCAAAATACAGAAAAATCAAATTCTTTATATAGATTTACAACTGCGACGGCGTCACCTTTTGTATGGGACGCCGTCAGCTCGCAGTCATTAGGGTTTCGTCTGGGCCAAGTCATCGATGGGACAACGTCACCTTAGAGTTGTGACGACGTCGGTCTTCAGTTGGGACGTCGTCTTGTTTCTAGATCTGGGTCGTTTGAGATGAAACTGTGAGTGACTCCCTCCTTATTTAAAGCGTGACGCCGTCAGGTTATAAGACCGAGTTTTACTAAGCCGTCGCGGCATGTTTTGATCAAGTCTTCATGAGGGACGACGTTGCCCTTTAGTTGGGATGCCGCCGTGCAATCGTTGATCGCTTTGAGTGGCTTCGATTTTGACTTTGCCATTTTCTTCATGTATTTGCTCCTTTTCGTCCAAATGTGATTCATTCCAGCATTTTGCTTTCAAAAGACCTAAAAAGTAAAAAGGAACGAAATTAAGTAGTAACGGATATAAAATTGGTCGATTTAGGGCTTAAATGACCCCCTAAAAGTGTACGTTTTAAATCCTTATCAAGTGATACATGCCCATTTTATGATACTGATGGCTTCTCTCAGGTACCGGATCCTAATATGTGTCTCATACATGATCTGATATCTCCACCTGTGGTATATGTGAAAACATATACCTTTTTTTTTATCAAAACTGACCTAAATAAACCGGAAATCAGCCATTAATGCTTAACATTTGTGTGTTTCTTGAGTTTATGCATGTGCAGGTACGGATATCGCAAAACGGACAAAGAAAAGGCAAAACAGAAGAAAACCGAGCACGAGAATGAAAATAGTGCAAAAGCCGGAGCTGGGAATCAGTTTTACGGGTTTTTGGGTCTTGAATGCTCATATCTACATTTTATGGACTTTGGGTCATGGTTTCTCAAAATTACACAATTAACCCTCAACTTTACCTAATTTACACTTATTACCCTTAAATCACCAAAATTACACTTTATACCCTCATCATTACCCATTTTACCAAACATACCCTCATTTATCCTTAATTACCAAATAAACCCCAACCTTGCCAAATTCACACTTTTGGTCCTTTGAATTTTACAAATGGAAAAAATGGTCCTTGTGTTGAATAATGCTTTGAATCTGGATTACTACTACTACCTAATTCCAAAATAAAATCCAAAATCCAAAATTGCCCAACTTATCACCACAGCCCAAGCCCAATCCCTATTAATAATCCCCCTACCTGGTTACAATTCCCCACAACCCGTTTCTTTATTTTTACCCTTTCCCAAGACCCGGTCAACCCAACTTAAACCTAAACGGTCAAACGCAATATTAAATTCCCTAATTCACCCTTCCCCGCCAATACTACCCAACACTATTCATCATCTCTCCCACTCTGTACCCTCTCAAATACCTTCCAGAACCTCTGACATCATTCCTGACATCATGTCATGAATGACACGCTGTCAATCCGTGTGATGAGAGAAGTATGGCACATGATCCAACGCTCCTAAATTGTGCTTAAGATGGAAGCTAAATTGGATGGACGAGATGAGAGATCCAGAGGCTTCCCAGGAACCCTAATTGAAGTCCCCAGCTCCTATATATACCCCCTCTATTTCACTAGTTTGAGTGTGTAATATTAGGGTCGAATTTATGTTAATTTATTTTTCTAAGTGTTAGCTTCAAATGTAATTTTTAATTTCTGTTTTAAAAGTATTGTAATCATCTTTTAGCTTAATAAATTCCTTTTACTTTGGAATTAGTGTGCAAATTTACATTTCAGCTTATTATTATTGTTTACTATTTGTTTTTCAGCTATCACTCTTGCTTATTAAGCTTTTATTTAGTTCAATAATAGTTTTTATAAAGTTGTTTAGCTTAATTTCTGTTTACAAAAGCAAAAAATCTTTTAAAAATTCAAAAATAATAATTTCAAAATTAGTTTTAAAAGCTTTCATAAGCTCTTATTCTGTTCCTATAAGCTTATATAAGCTCCTTATAGCTTTTTGTAAGCTTAGATTTGCTTAAACATGTTTTAATTTCAAAAGTAAAAACATGTCAACAAAAGTCAAATGTGAGGTCAAATTGGAAGTAAGTCTGACTTGGAAGGGCTTATTGCCTTTTACTAGCTTGTTTCATACAAGCTAGAGCGTGTAGCAGGCCTTAATTGGGAACCTCTGTTCAATTGAGGTCTTAAGTGAGTTTTGTAGTTCCAATTTTAGCTTAAAATAGTATTTTTCAAGTTTAGTAGTATAAATCTGTCATTTATAGCTTAATTATGTTCTTTAAAGCTTAATTTGATAATATAGTTGCTTGTTTGAGTAGATCTTATGTCATCTTAGCTATTTGCACCTTTGTTCATGAATTCTGTCTAATAAAGGGGTATTTGGGATAGTAGGATTGTTTAAGTAAAAATCAGTCTAAGTCAAAAGAGATTTGTGAATTCAATTTTTATTAAGTGTAAAATGATGTTTAGAATGTAAATTTACCATTGGTTCAAGTTTTGGTTTAATATTTTGGCCTCTAATAAGTGAGAATTGACGCACAACTGTCATCACAGACAGTGTTGGTAGTAGTTACGCTAAAGTCAGTGTTTAAATCAGATTTTAGTCCATTAGTGTTAGTGGTGTCAAAAGTCTTTTTGGCACAGTTGCAAATTACAAATTTCCTAAAGCCAGTTTAGCATTAGACAGTAGTTTTTGCATCAATCACTTTATCAGATTATTTTTAGCTTTGAATTGAGTCAATTAAGTGAGACAATTGATTTTATAAGCTCTTTATTGGTCAATTGAAATATGTTTTCAGAAAATTTGGATTTTGGAATTAGTTTCCTTGCTTAAAACTGAGTTCAAAAGCTGTGGTACACAAAGGTTTTCAAAGTGAGTCTACATATCAGACATACTGCAGTCCCACTACACCACTTTCACAAGCTCACTAAAAGCTCCTAACAACTCCTTTAGGTCCGATTTTCATTAAATAAGCTCTTTGTAGTATAAGCTTGAGTTTGTAGCTTGTTTGGTTCCTTGGTTTTTTTTGAGAACAAGCTTCTGCATTAGCTAAAAAATGGCTTGTTTGGCTTGTCTGTGTCAAATAAGTGCTTATTTTAGATTTAGCTTTTTGTGCTTGTCTTTTGTTTATTCCTGGTTCCAATAGCTTGTTAGTTCATCCTTAGTGATAATATAGATTAATTGTAGCTTAAGTTTAGCTTGTCCTCATTTGAAAACCAAACCAGTTAAGTGATTTTCTTTAGTTCATATAATAAGCTCTTGATAGCTTAAATCTGTTTGTCTTAGCTTAATTTCAAAATTGTTTTGATTATTTTCATTTCATAAAAGCCTTTATAAGCTTATTCTTTAAGCTATATATATATATATATATGTATATATATATTAAAAAAAAATCAAAAAAGTGACATAACCCAAGGTCGAATCTGGGTCATTCCCCTCAGTCACACAACACATCACCAACACCCTTTACCATAGCGCCCTTGGGACTTGTCCTGTTTTACTTTGCAACATTAAATCATTTATATACATTTTACCTTATAAAGCCAAATAAGCTGTCAAGCTTATAACTGCTTATTCCCGTTTGATTTTTCAAAGTTTTTATTTTTCTTAAGTTTAGAAATAATCAAAGTAATTTCCTGAAAATTTTTGTAATTTTCCAAATAGTTTTGATATTTTTAAACATTTATTTTCTTAAATTTAGTTTTTAATTCATAATAAATAAATAAAAAGTCAAAAAAAATATCCGGCTTTTTCCTAAAATTTTATTTTGTCATTTGGCTCGTAGGAAAAATATTTTTACATTTTTAGGGTCATTATTTCACATTTTCACTTTTAAAGCTCGGGTTTAGCCCGGGTTTTACGCGTTTTAGGTTTTCTTTGCGTTTTAGCCCCTAATTGCTTAGTATAATTGTTTTGGTTTCCTATTAAGTTGTTTTTAGCTATTGTTTATCAAATTTAGCATAAAATCCCATTATTTCACCTATTTCACTATTTGAATTCACGTAAACGCGACGCGAGTTAAAAACTCCATTCATCCTTCGCGGGGAAACGATCCGGGGATACAAGCTTAACCGTTTGTATTCCTTTTGGAATATAATTGACAATGAATCAAATTTTGGCGCTGCTACCGGGGAAGTGTTGAAGTGCGTTTTGATTCTCGTTACGATCGCGTGTTTTTTAAGAACCTTTCCCATGAAGTCATCGTTTGTTTTTTTGTGAATATTCTCTTTTATAAAAATCCAAACAAATTAAAAAAACCACAAAAATTCTTCTCAGAGTGTTTAAAACACCAAAAAAAAATTAAATAACCAACAAAACAAATCGTGAAACCGATTGTTACGTCGACTCACCTTTGGATTTACAAACTATAAGAGGGGTATAAGGACGGTTTCACATTAAATTGTGGCCGAAAAGAGACGGGGTTTTAATAAGATTCGCGCTGACCTTTGTTTCTCCGCTCCTTTGTGTGTAATTCTAGAGAGCTACCGAGCACCAGTTGGTGAATCGATTTTCAAAAATATTGTGTTTTCAAAGTTTTCTTATATAAAAACCCAAAAATATTTTTTTTTTCCAATTTTTTTTTCTTTTATGTTTGCTATTTATAAAAACCCAAAAATAATCTTCTTTACCCTCTAAACTGATAATTCTATCTTCTTATTCCTCTTATCCGTTTAATTCTTCGTGATGTCTTTGTTTTACCAATTTGGTTGCGAATGGTGCGGGGGACCTCAAAATGGTGGAAATTGCCCCGGTTGTAGCATTGTGAATTCGGGAAACGGGTTTGTCTATGACCAAAATCCCTACAATGAAACAACCAATTTCCTAAACCAACCCCCACACTCTGAGACGGAGACATATTCTTGTGAAAATTGTGGAGGTCCTCACCAAAGTTTTGAATGTCAAGTTCAATTTAACAATCCAACCTTTGGTTATGACCATTATCCATATAATTCACCGAATCCGTCACAACAATCGTACTATTGTGAGTATTGTGGAGGTCCGCACTATAACTCCGATTGTCAAACACGGAGCCCGTTTTTCTATGAACATGTTCCTTGTAAAAATTTTGACTATTCTTATCATGACCAACCTCCACAATACCAAATGATTCAACCACAACCTCAGCCATTGTCTCATGAATTTGTCCAAAATTTTCTAGGTGTGATGAATGATCTTAAGAATTTTGTTAATAAACTTGACCAAGAAGATCCTCATGTAAAACTTACGGTGAATTACTAGCTGAAGAGCAAGCATCTAAAATAAGTTCCCTATATCGTAAAACTTTAGTTTACGATTACGATGACGATTCTGATTCTGATGAGGAATATACGCCTCTGAGTGGCAATCCCACTTCCGTCGAGAAAGAAAATGAAGATAAAAGCATGGCAGAATTATTGGCAGAGGAGAATATGAAGAATATAAGAGCTACATATGCTAACGATAAGGTCGATGACGTTTATGATGATTCTCCGAGTGGAAATCCCACTCCCATTTTAGAACCTATCCTTTCTGACGCTTCCCCTTAGCTCACGCCGGTTGAGGGAAGTGACGTCATTTTGGAAGAGGTCGATATTTTTATTAAAAATGATCCAATTTCGCCTGAAATTATTGATACCGAAGAACCCGTTGACTCTCTCAAAGTGAGGGATGAGCATCTTATCACTATTCCAAAAACGAAATCAGACGAAGTAATAAAGTCTAGTGTTGAGAACCTTGTCCCAATCCCAAGTGAGTCCAAGGTTATCTCGATGATATTTGTGATGAGCCTTCTTTTGATATCCCAAATGATCATGTTGAGATGTTCTCCGATTCCGATAACGATTCTTTATCTTATGGAGACATCGATTATGTTGAGGATTTACCTTCTGAGCCCGTCAACTTAGAAGAAGAAAATAATTTTGAGCCAGAAGATAAAGAGATTAACATGGATGTTATGCAAATCGAGGATGAAGCACTTCGTGAAAAATTGTTGAATGTCATTCTTCTCATTTCTAAGATCGAAGCACTTAATGAAAATACGAGTTCATCTCCTATCCCCGTTAAGGATAGTGACTTTTTACCCGAGCTTGAAACTTTTCGATTTGAAGAAGAAAATAGTGGCAGTACCACTATTGATACAAATGTGTTTCCTCCAATTTATGAGCTTTTCCACTTTGAGATTGATTCCGATTTGAGCAAAGTTGTTATGAACGATATTTCTGATAATCCGACGAGTGACCCTTTCATGGAGGATGCTGACTTATTTCTCACTCTTGATGACTCAATACCACCGGGTATTGAGAATGCCGAGTATGACCCTGAGGGGGATATATTTTTTTCTTGAAGGATTGCTTAACCATGACTCCCCTCTCTCTGATGATTCTACCCTCGCATATCCCATTGAGCCTACTTGTGAAGACAAAGTTTTCAACCCCAGGATACTCATTACAAGTGAACTT
The DNA here is from genome assembly GCA_910596185.1 of Chrysanthemum makinoi. Lineage (NCBI taxonomy): Eukaryota > Viridiplantae > Streptophyta > Magnoliopsida > Asterales > Asteraceae > Chrysanthemum > Chrysanthemum makinoi. Next base: position 72,860,400 of record OU343220.1, read on the forward strand.
CATGTTATAACAAACGTAGTCCAAGAAAAGGATCCACTGATAGATGCCTTAACCGTTGAGCTTTCAAAAAGTCTCATTCCTTACCATGGACTCCCTTCCTCTATGGAGTCGTTTCACCTTGATCCATCATCCCTTCGTCCGACCGCTAAACCACCGAATGATGGATTTTTCTTTCATATTATGACCACTACGGGGGTGGTGAAAGAGATTTCTGAACCTTTTGTGCTTATGCCTAATATTTCACCCACCCAACCCACCTATTCTCTTTCCTCTGGGAATGAGGATACCATTTTTGATCCCGGTATTTTTACCACTTAATTCCCCAAGGACAAATGAATTCGGGACAAACATCAAAAGAAAGGATACGCAAAACAGAAGAATAAAAAAACAAAAAAAAAAATCTCAAAAATTCCAATGTAGGTTTTGTAAATCACAAAATGTAGGAGTAGGTACATGATCGGGAAAATGTAATTGAGTCGTAATGCCTTAGAGTAGGCATACGCAAGTATGTTTATTCCGTTGTTTGTATAAAGTGATCGAAAGTATGTTGAGTATGTATATATCAATATTCTAATATATTTTTGTAGCATAAACTGTTTATAAGTCACATAATTACCTGGAGGATAGAAGGCATGGAGAGCGAAAGGCTATAAAATGTTTTTGTGAAAAAGTAGTTGTAGTTTATCCTTTCACTCAGAACCGCTTCTATAACTATAGCTTTGATATCAATCTGTAACACCCCTAATTTCGTGATACGCAACGGAATTCAAACTGGGTGTTACTTCATGGCACATCAGTTATAAAAATAGAAAATGAACTCTAATTGAGTCATTTTAAAAGATTTATCATTCGAATTATATAAATATCAGAGTTTACAAAATGAGGTCCCAATAGTTTTGTAGTTTATAAAATAAGTTTTTGAATGATAAAATATATTACAGCCTTCTTGAGTATCCATGCCCTTCCCTACCATCCTCGTAAATTATGAACCTGAGATAAACATGATAAAAGTATCAACACAAAGGTTGGTGAGTTCATAGAGTTTATAAGTAAAACAATTGAGTTCAATAGATTCAAGTTTATGTGATAATTGCAATAAATACAAATATCGATAAAATGAATAGTGGGTTACGTTGTTATACAACCATAGTTTGTTTGTTTTCCCTAACCGGGTCAAAGGTTGAGTGAATCCATATAGTTTGTATAAAAAGCAGTTGAATACAAGTTTCAAGTTTAATAGACAGTGGGCCACGTAGTTGCACCTATAAATTTAGTAGTTGCATTACCGTATCATGACTACAGTACCGTATTATTGCTCTAAGTCTCATGAACGCAAATGTTAACGTGTTGGACGTCATAACAATGATGTAGGTTACAGACATCATAGTAATGATGTGAACAATAGTGCCCTCGGGTAGGAGCTTGTCAACTTCCTATTGTTCTTTAAATAAAGTGCATTTGGTTACCTATATGGCTAACACGAATGGGGCGTCAACTTCCAATAGATCTATTCACTATATTCGCGTTCACTCGCAAGTGATTAATGACTCATGATATGAGGGACTTTCAGTGGCAAAAGTGTATACTTAGGCAATAACAATCAGGATAGCATACAAAAAAAATACTTGTGTTCGCGTTTGTAGCAAAAACGTATAAAGTGGGACTATGAACTCATAGATTTAAAAGTTTTAGAGTACTTTTGAAAGTAAAATAAAGTAATTGAGCATGTATCTCCCACAAAAATAGTATAAAACAATTGAGAATGGGGCTATGAAACTCACGGTAATCCTTAAAAGTTTAGAGTAGTTGTGAAAGTAAATGAAAACAGTTGAGCATGTATCTCCCCCAAAAGTAATTCAAAAAGTATAAAGTAGGGGCTATGAAACTCACAGTAATATATAAAAGTTTAGAGTACTTGTGAAAGTAAAAGCAAGTAGTTAAGCATGTATCTCCCTCAAAATATTTATAAACAAGTATAAAGTTGGGGCTAGGAACTCACCTTGGTGATACAGTAGTTTGGCTGGAAAACTAATTAAGCTCTAAGAGTAGATTACTTCGATACGAGACCTGGGTTGGTATGACAAGTTCAGTATGCTTGTTTATGTGATAATGGGTGATGGTATATCATATATGTGTTGTTTGGTAATTAGATGTTTGAACCTTTGAGTGTAACTAGTATATCGCGAAAAGTTGAACGAGAAAAGATAAATGGTAAGATGTATAGTTTTAGAATTTCTTCGAAAGTTGATCGATTAGGTTAAACGTTGTTTATTTATAAAGTTTGATCGATTCAATGTGAATATGGACATGCTTCGTATGTTGCTTTTTATCAAAACCAAAATAAAACGAGTTAGAAATATATTTCCGTGGAAATATGAAAATGTTACACTTTATACCCCTGAACTTTCATAAAATGACATTTTATACCCTTCAACATTAGTAAAATGATAGTTTATACACTACAGTTTCAATTGTGACACTTTACACCCCTATATCTCATGTCGATTACAAGTTTAGTCCTTGTTATAAAATAGTTAGAGTTTTGACAGTTTCTACCCCCAAGCATTTTAATCGTTACACCCATAGTCCTTTTTGCGTTTTTGATTTAGAAAAAGGCGTGACTCCTTATGGCTTATTGAAATAAGTTGTTATAAGTTGGGAAAAAGATTTTGAGGGCCTATTAGCTTATATATTATCTTATATTTTGAAAAGTGCACAAAAGGGTGCATTTGAATATCTTTGCGAGACACCACATTCACGACCAAATAAAAGCGAGGCCGTGAGGGTTTTGACGAATGTTCTTATTGTTTTATAAACTTAGATATGAGCTTATTAAGATGGCATAATGGTTTTATTTATAGGTGTTACCATTTGGTCTAAACAATTCAAGGAAAAGGGGTGTTTGGGTGGTTTTCATGTTGCGACCAAAGGAAAAAGAACCAAAATAAAGGCGAGGCATTAAGAGTTTTAGCAAACGTTAACGTTCTTGCTGTTTTAGAAACTTGAATATTCCCTATTTAAGATGGCATAAACTATTGATTTTATATACTTGTGGTTAAGGAGAAATAAATCCATGAAAAGGGTCGTTTGGGTTGTCGAGGCAAAAAGAAAAAGAAAAGTAAAACGGGTTTTTGACTTTAAAAACTTATGGGCTTGTTCTAAGGATATTGTAAAATGTTTATTAGACCATTTAGAGTACTTATTGTGTAGCTTAGACCTTAGGTTTTCAAAAATAACAAAAACACAAAAATATATATAGAGATGTTTGGCTTGGGCTCGGTAAAAAGAAAAAGAAAAAGAAAAAGAAAATAGGTTTTGGCCTTGGTTATCAATTGGATTATGTCTATTATGATATATAAAATTATAGGAAAGATTAGAAAGGTTTGAGGACTTACCAATCCTAGGGAACTCGACTTATAAGCAAAACGCCCAAAGGGACTTCTAAATGGGAACAAGGCTTCAAGGCTTGAATCCAAGCTTTCGTTCCTTCTCTCCTAGGCTTGAATATCAGTGGGTGAGAGTGTGAGTGTGTGTTGTAGGTTATCAAATGAGGGATGAGAAGAAATGCAGGAATAAGGGTCAAATTTATATGCAAAGGGGATTAGGGCTCATCAATTATAATTCGCCACTTGTAATGTCTTGTTAAGAGGATAAGAGACATGATGAGGTGTGTATACATAGACCATGTGTTTTTGTATGGTAATTCATGTGGCTAAGTAGCTTGGTTTGAATCGTTAAGAGAATAAACACCATGTGTATACTTGTCCAATTTTATAGCCATAAGGGTGGAAGATCTAGGAGACAAGGTGAGGTGTTTGCAAGATCTCCATGAGCTTGTTGGTTAGATCGAATGGGTTAAAATAAAACACATGGTATATACTTGTTTGATTGATAGCCTTTTGGTTTGAATGGTTTAGAACGAACCATTTAGATGGCTCACAATTATTGACCATGATGTTTAAAGTCAAAAGACATGGTGATATGGCTAGGATGTGGCTTAGTTTGTGATCACACTAGGTCTAATTAGGGTTTAGTTAGTTTGGTACCATTATAAGTTTAAATAGGTTTGGTTTTAGCTTATGTCGAGCTAAAAAAATAAAAAGGATGATGATTTCTTAGTTCCAGCTTCATTTGATTATACATTAGGCTAGAATGAGTAGTTCTTTTAGTGTGTAATATTGAAATAACTTGGTTTGGTTCTTAGTTTAATTTAATAATTGATTTAGTTGAATTTATGTAAAGAAAATAGATTTTTAAATTTTACGCATAAGATACTTGTACCTGGAGCTTTGGATAGTAGTACATTATATTTATAATGTTATGGTAAAAACAAATTTAAGGTTCATGCATAAAAGGCTAGAAATGTGAGTTTTAAAGGTTGTAAATTAAGACTTGTATTGTAAAATAAACTAAAGTTAAAGTGTTATGCTTTAATGACTTGTACAAGTGCATAAAAGACTTGTAAATTTGTATTTTTTATAAATTATGTATATATTAGTTAAGGGTTTGTGATTTTTATATACATAAAATCATAGAGTTGTATATTAGGGCTTGTAACGGGAATTAAAGTATAGTTAGGTTTCCGTGCTTTAATGACTTGTACACTATGTATAAAATGTTGTACTTTATTATTTATGATTTAGTTTCGTAAAATCGTAGTTATAATAAGTTAGGGTTTTGTGAAAACTCTAATAAGTGGCTAATGTTTAGTTTGAACGTTTAATAATCGTACGTTAACGAAATAACGTAAAGTGATAAACAAAAGTTGAAAACAGTTATACTTGACCTATAAGGAATGTTTATTTGAAATGAACTTAAGACATGTTTGTAACACCCCCAAAATATCGCAGCGGAAGATTGTGTCATTGGGGTGCTACTTCATAATACAAAGTATAAGTTATAGAAAACGACCTCTAAATGAGACGTTTTGAAAAGTTACCATTCGATTAATGAAATCAGAGTTACAAACAATGAGGTCCCAAAGTATAATATATAAATGTTTACAAAATGTTTCGAATGGTAAATGATATAAGCGTAAGTCTTCAAAATGTGTCGCATGACTCTATGCTTCAAACTATAGCTATCGCCTTAAGACCTGAGATAAACATGCTAAAAAGTGTCAACACAATGGTTGGTGAGTTCATAGAGTTTGTTTAACGTGTAAAACCTTGAAAGAATGTTTTCACAAAGAAAGGCATTGTAAATCCACTCGCCCAAGTTCCGTCCATACAAAACTTGCAACTGTGTGTTCACAACCCACCGCCAAAATATAGTTTGCACAATACACGGATTATATTCACCCAAGGTCATGAATCGTACCATGGGCGGGTACATTCCCAAATAGTACTATATTAATCCCATGGTCATGAATCGGGTACCATGGCCGGGGCATACCCGACTTATAGTCTATCAATACCTCTCCGACAAAGATAGAGTATTGTGCACGTTTGTAAATACAATTCATGTATTTAAGCGAGTTAGGTATTTCCAAGTATGTAAAACGAAATCAAGTATAACGTAATCAAGTATAATGCAACCAAGTATAATGCAATCACGTATAATGCAATCAAGTATAATGTTTTGAATATTTATGCAAGTCAAAGCAAGTAGTTGAGCATGTATCTCCCCCAAAGAGTTTTAAACAAGTATTAAAAGAGTAGGGGCTATGACTCACCCTAATAAATGTGATATCCAATGTATAACGAATCGATGGATAAGCCGAGAAACCTTTAAGCGCAACCTAGAATATGTTTTGTGTCTTAGGTTCTAAAATAACGATGTGAATGTATAAACATACCTTATATAGTTATTACATCAATTATGCTTGGATACTTAACATTTGTGAAGTTGTATAAGTGTTTACGTTTCTTTTATTTAAGTTTTCCCCGTCTAGATCTACCCGTTACTTCTAAACCGTAAATGATCACGACTCGATTTTTATGTCCTCGGAAAGGTAATTAAATGTACTAAACAAATTAGTTGGTCCTACTGCCCCAGAAATTATTTAACTAATGTGAAATTACCAATTTACCCTTGGATGTACTAGTTATTTCAATCAGCAGCAAACTGTCTCACGGTTTTGGTCATAAGTCGAGTTCTACAACTCCGTTTAATGCACGGCCAGTGGACACGTTCAAGTTATGGTGTTAGCTACAACTTTTATTATTTGACCAACAGTTGGTTATATGCAAGTTTTATGAGCTTTACTCGTTTGAAATCTGTTACTCAGATTTGGACACGTTTAGCCGTTTTGGCTCTAGTTTATTCATCGGGATGAGTTACGGCACGAGCCACCCGGAAAAATGAACACAAGACATAGATCTATAATCCTATGTTATTACCTAAATTTTTCAGTCCACGAATTTTACCCAGTAATTACGTTTACAGCCCCTGTCCAGTTTCTGTTTTGCAAAACTAGTCCTTTTGACAATTTCTAGTGGTTTAGTCCATTTATCCAAGCATAATCAACCATAATAAGCATACAAAATATATTATATACATGAAATACTAGTATTTACAGTAAGAAAATGATAACATAAGAGTTTGCTTACAATCCTTGTGATGAAACAAATCAAGAACCATTAATCAAGATCACTAAACCTATGTTTGTAACACCAAACCCTAGCTTCCAAATCTTTTCACCACCTTGCAAACCCTTTATAACACTTGCTAATCTTTGTAAAAACCTCCTAACCTCAGCCCCTAATACTCTTGAGTAGCTCCTTATCCAACCATGGAATCATCAAATAAACTTTAGATTCATGTAGAGAATAACTAGGCCTTGAACTTTGGTATGTAATTCGTAACTTGAAGATCAAAGGATCATGGTGTTGTGAATTAATTAAATTCGGTTATGAGAGGGAAAAATGAGGAAAATATGAAGTCTTTGGTGAGTTATCTTGCAAATGAATGAATATAGATAGGTATTGAAGTGTTTATGTAGGACTTTGCATCATGTAAGACTTAGTAACTAAGTATACTTGGACTTGTGATCTATCTTGCATGTTCCTATCCTATGAGTGACATATAAAACGTGTAGGAGGATGAGAATGAAGAGGTGGAATGTTACTTGTGATGTTTAGATAATATCTTGTCTTTATGGAGTGAGTTTTGGTCCCGTTAATCGCTAACTGTAAGTCGTAAAGTCACGAAACTTAAAACCGGGTATCTTAAAAATACTAAACTTATAAAAATGCTAAAACTTATTAATATAACCTATCTTAGCATATTAAATGATTGATAAGTTTGACGGAGCACATAAACGCTATTAAAACCTAGAATGTTAAGATATTTAAAAAGAGAATTTCAATTTGACTTCTCTTAGTGAGATATTTTGGTAAGATATTTAACTAGGTATTATCTAAATAATATCTAGTTGATGACTAGGTATATGACTTGGCAAGGTAAACTAAAATGTATTAGTCAAAAGGTGGTGCGGGTATCGGGAGTGAATAGTAAAAAGTGAATAGTAAAAATTCGAAAATGGATAAAAATCCTAAAAATGCGAATTGTTACAATGTTGATGTTGGTGTGCATGTTTATTAAGGATGTAACTTATGTCACATTGATTGGTTGTTGTGATAAGATAAACTGATAACGTTTAATCTTAAAAAAAAGTAGACGTAGAAAATGGGTAAGTATTCTTTCGTTAGAATATTATATTAGTTTAATACAAGTGGAAATTTTCCAGTTGTTACAATCTAGAAATTCCGCTGCGTACTTAAAACTTCAAAAGTTAGAAGACATGTTAACTACATCAAAGTTTCGAATCTGCTGAAGATGGTTGTCAGTTTGGAGGGAAGTTGGTTCAAAAACTTCGCCAAAAAAAAGTGTATGGAGAAGCTACTAAAGACATGCAGTATGAATTGGGGGAAGTTACACTACTACAAAAAAATGTCATAGAGACTGGTTAGAATGACCCATGGAGACTAGTTTTGAAACCACTCTCTGTGAGGGGGTATCTCTTTGACTGAAACATATAGAAATTGGTTTTGCGACCGGTTTCTACTCCGAGAACTTAGACATGTCTTTTGATAAGAACCAGTTTCTTTTGTAGAGTTTGATAATTATTGAAAAACCAAAATTCCGTCAGAAATTTATCGGAAAATCAATTGGTCGGGAATTTAGAATGTTCCGTCAAAAATATTTCGTTGCATTATGAATATATACACATATTTCTACTTTTTCAATAAAAATGTAACTAATAATGTATTTTTGATATCTAACATAACATCCAAAAGTCAAAAAATAACATTTATTTAAATATTATAATTCAATACAATAACATTTATTCAAATATTGAAATTCAAGTAGCTATGTCCATATATCATTTACAAATGTAACAAACCATCAATATACATTATGTCACATATCTTTTTAGCGACTTGAAAACCAAAACAACATTGTGACTGCTTGTTCCGAAAACATCTCCAACTCGTCAAATGCCGACGTATCTATGTATCCAACCAGTATACAAGTCAATAAATGTGACAAACAATATGTAACGACTTAATTGTTGTGATTTTGTAAGCTAAAAACCGAGAACTTACCAATGTTATCTCAAATAGTTGTGAACTACATTTTGCTTCATTTTTTTTAATCTCCAAGTACTAGCCAACTCAACAAGTGAATAAAGTAAGTTGTATAATATAAATGACATGTTACGTTAATTATCGCAAAAAACTTGTGTAAAGAAGCCACTAAACTTCTCAAACATGGCGACTAGATTAATATAGAACATTAAGAATATAAAGGTACCTTAACACCTCTTGACTTTATCACATAATACACAAGTAAAAAAAAAAAAAAAAAATCAATAACAAAACCTCACAGTTAATCAAATTCGAGAAATTATGATTCGTGAAACAACAAACCTTACAGCATATCCAATGCTCGGGTCATGACCTTTTATTATTTAAAATGGCTTTACCATACCCGAGAAATGAGTAGCTCTGTATCTAGTCCTCATGCCAATTCAACAAATCTGCGCTTCAAAAAAGTTTATAATTAGCATGCCAATTCCCATTTTATACTTCTTGTGAAGAGCAAGTATTTAAATAACAAAAAAGTACTTGCAATAAAATTCATAGATATTTCATAATTCGTATCACATAGAGCGATGTTGAATCAATTCTTAAATCCAACACATGGCAAGTAATGAAAGCATACCTGCGTCCATGTTAAAAAATCAATATTCAATCCAATTTAATCTCTAAAATCACATAATCAGACTCGTAAGTACAAAAATCCTTTGGCATGATTTAAGAAAATAAAGATTTAGAACTAAAAACTTTATTTAATTGTGTTCGGTCCCGTGAAAGAACATCACGAAGGAGGGGGTTGAAATTTAGAGAGAAAGTGTGAAACTAAAATGGTGAAAGAATTTACAAAGGATTAATTGTATTTTTATTTTAAAGGAATAACAAATATTGAAGATTTGATAAAGGGGGAGTTACAATTTTGGGAGGGATATGCCAAATTATGGCGCTTGATTGAAAATTTGGGGAAATGATTATACTATCAATTTATCAAGTTCAAAAAAAAAATTATGTCAACTTATCGAGTTTTAATTTTTTTTCGTAATATTCAAATGAGAAAAAAAATACAAAGTACCTAAAGTATGCATTTACGGTTTTACACCATAAATAATAATATTATTAGGAAGAATTTCATACGTCACTTGTTTTTCATATTATCGATATAACAAAATCTTAAATCTCTAGATATTTTAGGCGGTTATGATGGATTTAAGCTTTTTTAAGAGTAATATGATGGTACTTCTGAAAGTTAGGCATGCAAAAAAAATGAGCCATCATAAACAAAGAATTTTGAAAAAGAAAAAAGAAAAGGAGTAAAGAAACCAGTATTTTACTAAAGGACCAGTGTATATAATTATAAAACATAGAGAATGGTCTGTTGAAAAAAACCATTGTTTTTCACTGTGCGTAGAGATCAGTTTTATATAACAGGGCCAATTTTTATACTTATTGGAATATAGACACAAGGATTTTCTAGAAAACCAGTATTAATGCTTCCCATGCCCTTTTCTTTTTTAGCTTATGAACTGGTTTTTGTAAAACCGGTCCCTATTAGGAGGTTTCTATGGCCTTTTGTGTAGTAGTGTTAATCCAATTCATACATATTACATCATTTTCCTACAAGTGAAGAAAAAATTCTCAAGCCGAGGTACAAGATGAAGACAAAGAGCGTCAACTGCAGACATCCTCAGCATTTGAAGAGCATATGAAGACCTTTCTTTATTTCTATTTGTACTTGTAGGAAACGTTGTAAGTAATCCCATATGTTGCCACATTGGGGGAAGATTGTTAGGAATCATCCTAACACAAAAATGTGACAACATATTCTAGATTACAACAATAGATATTGTACAAAACACATGGACTAAAACCGTCATTTATGTAAAGTCATGTGTTTGGTGCCCTATATAATCCCTCATAGACTTCACTAGGAGGGTGATGCTTAGTGTGTAACTTATCATTTTCCTTATCATTAATAAAACACAAAGTTATCCCTTCCCTCTCTACTTTCTCTCTCCATTCATGGATGTCATTTACTATCATTATTCCCGACCTCCCGAATCACATAATCAACTAAATTAGCCGATCCAACAATTGGTATCAGATTTTATAATTGTACTAATTTAATCATGCAAACAATATTAATGAAGTAATTGTGCGAGCTAAATAGCAGACAAGGCACGATAAACTATTAAAGTAATCAAAACATATGCATGAGCATCCAATAAAACATCATATACTCTAAAAATGGTTGTAAATATTTCATTACGATCAAATAGTGAAAGGTACGCTAACCTAATGATTAAAAAAGTACTAAATTAAATGAATCTCCCTATGAATTGATGCACTAGCAGGACCTTCTTATTGCTCTGAATTCGTCCTTCTGGTGGTGTCTTGTGTGGTTAGCCATACCTTCTGTGTGTGGTATTGTGTGTCTTTGAAATTGGCAGTCGATCCTCTATTTATATATTCTAGAAACAGAAACGATACGGCATATCCAGTGTCCCCGATACGCCGTATCTAGGTAACTTCGCGTGGGGTCCAACATTATTATATTCTGGAATATTCGTTCACCGTCATATGATACGGCGCATCTTTGGTGTTTATGCAGTGTATCTTATCTTAAGTATCTTGGATTTTCTGGTGAAGTTTTGAGATTGATATGCCGCATCTCTGGGATGTCATGCGGTGTATCTGGAGTAGAATAAGTCAGATATTTTTTGTTGACCAAGGTTTCATATACGGTGCATGGGAAAAATCCATACGGCGTATGCTTCAAAGTCAGGTAATGGTCTTCATATTCGTATAAGTCTTGGTGTACGGCGTATCTGTCTAGAAAGATACGGCGTATCTATCGTCAGTTCAATAGACGTTTCCAACTTGATCATTTTGCTCAAATTTACGTCGAAAATAGCTAACTTTTGCCAAATGCTTGTTTATAACTCATATTTACAAAAGTAAGTGATTAAGTATCAATTCTCGTATAAAATAATATAAAACAAACAATACAAATAGGATAAATGATGCTTATAATATATTGTTATTTGATATCATCATATGGCTTGAAACAAGCTCCTAGACAGTGGAATCATAGGCTATCCGAAGCTGGTTTTGAATAGTCTAAAAATGATCACTCTTTATTTACCAAAAAAAAAAAAGGAAATACAGTTTTGTTTTTACTAGTATATGTTGATGATTTGGTCATTACTAGTAATAGTGAGAAGGAAATAAGAAACTTAAAAGTTTTCTAAAAAACAAGTTTAAAATTAAGGATTTGGGAGAGTTAGAGTTTTTTCTTAGAATAGAGGTTTTGAAAACTAAAACTGGTTTGTGTTTGGATCAAAGGAAGTATTGTCTTGAGTTACTTCATGAGTTTGGTCTGCTAGCTTGCATACCCGTGATGATACCTTTGCTTGAAAATATTTTTTTGAATCATAATGAGTTTGAGGATGGTGGGTTGTTAAACAAATATTACAAGTTATCAAAAACTTGTAGAAAAGTTGATTTATCTTACTATGACTAGGTCTGATATTGCTTATGTTGTGCATTGTTTGAGTCAGCATATGCATGCCCCTTTGTAGTCTAACTTTGATATTGGTTTGAGGGTGCTTAAGTGCCTTAAATTAGCACCTGGGAGTGGTATTGGTTTTGGTAAAAATCAAAATAGTTTTAAAGTTGTTGCATATTCTAATTATGATTGGGCTAGGTGTCCTATTACTAAAAGGTCAGTATCAGGATATTGTGTGTTTGTTAATGGTAACTTGATATCTTGGAAAGTAAGAAGCAAGCTACATTGTCTAAGTCCTCAACTGAGGCGGAGTATAGATCGATGGCATCTGCTACTTGTGAGATAATGTGGGTTCTTAAGATTTTGAAAGATCTGGGTGTTACTAATGAGTTGTTACCAGTTGATCTATATTGTGACAACAAGTCTGCAATCCAGATTGCTGATAATCCTGTTATGCATGAGAAAACTAAGAATTTTAACATTGATGTGCATTTGGTAAGGGAGAAAGTGGCATCTGGGTTGATAAGAACTGTAAAGGTTGATTCTATGGATCAAACTACTGATGTTTTAACTAAAGCACTTGGTTATGTGCAACATGTAGTTATGGTTAAAAAAACTTGGCACGATAAACTTGATTGTTTCATAAGTTTGAGGAAGTGTGTTAAAATAATAAACATCTTTTAGCAAACGTATGAAACTTGAAGGTTTAAAGTGTAAATGTTTTTAGCTTTGTTTTACTAACACTTAACTTTGTGTCCGTTTTGTAAGTTTGTGCTAATGCAGGGTGCAGAGTGGAATATTGTGCTATATAAGCTGAGATCCGGATCTAGGGTTGATAGTTTCTCATTCACTCTCAAGTTTTCTCACACTAAAAAGATCTCTATGGTTCTCTCAGTATTGTTTAGTCTTGATTAAACAGTTTTGGTATTGTTTAAGTTTAGTGTAGATAATTTTGATCTATAGTTTGGTTGTATCAGTTTAGTATTTGGGTTGTAGTGTGAGTTTGTATTCTGGGTTGCATCCGTGTTGGGGACAACTCATTTACTTTGTATTGGTCTTCAATCATTTTCGAGGACAAGTCTACTATAGCTTTTGATAATAAAAGATCATCAAGGGGTGGTTGGTTGGGTGACTAGTTATTTAGTGTCTTTGGTACCATTTTGACACAGGTTCTTCAACGTTGGATGGTGGAGGAGGTCGACTCATTTTTTTGGCAAGTTACGGACGGGTTTAACAAAACTTCAGAAGTTAAACGCGTTCAAGGATATCTTGATGGGGAATTGGGCTACGTTGAACGGTCATTGCCAAAAGTTCAACGCTATATACAAACGTTTGGGTAAAAGTGTGGAAAACGAGGTTGATCTTTTGGAACATACTAAGAAAGCATATCATGAGGAGTCGGACAAGAAGATTTCATAGTTTACTCAAGATCTCGCGTGGCGTGTCTTGAAAACATGCGCCAAATGGGAAGCGTTCGAGTCGGTTGATCAGGAAGATCCTAGCGGGCATGCCGAACTATTCGGTGATGATGCGAGACCAAGTCCCTCCAGCAAACCTCGTCCCACAAGAAAAAAATAAATAGGAAGCCCCGTCGAGCACAACGGGAAGTCACTTGCAAGATTCTTTATCGGATGCTTTACATGCGGAATTTAGAAGCAAGCAGGAAGGCGCCGAATCTGCGTACCGGGTTAAGAAGGAGAAAGACCGGGCAATAATGCAGTGTAAAAATTTAGAGTTTCTCACTATTAAGACCGACGGGTTGCCGGAAGACCAAGCCTTCGTCATCAACAAGAAAAAAGACGAAATAATGAAAAAATATTTTCAACAAAATTTGTTATTGTATTTGTTTAAGTTTTGTATTGTTTTTAATTATTTTTTCGTATGTTTTTATTTTTTTGAATGTTTTTCAAGTTTTATATTGTATTTTTATTGATGAATTAATGAAATTTTGTTTGTTCGAAAAAGTAGAAAATAAAATAAAATGATAGGTCTCAAAAGGTGAAAATGGCTCAAGCCATGAAGAACGAGGTATTTTGCTGTGTAAGTGTTAAAAGTGAAATGCTGATGTGATAAAGTGGAGTCACGGTATTTAGCGCTCTAATGAGTGTTGTCGGTTCGATTAATAAATGCTGACCTCATGCTTCACGCTTCAGTCGGTGAAGATATGTTCTTAAACACCAAGACTATTTAACCGTTTCAACGACACTTTTCATTGGTGCCTACCCAACAGATTCGAGACAGAACATCATCTCTAGTTTTTAAAATTGTTTAAAACAGAAGGCCATTGTTTACAGGTTGACAATGCCTGTTGGACTAAAATAAAGCCATTGACATTCCAACTCTACTTAATAGGCAATGTACCTTATATTATATCCATACAACTTTTATGTCATGATTGGTAAAAAAAATTATAAAGATGCCATGCTACGTGTTCCAGTTTGGTTCCTGTGTTCTAATATAAGGAGCACGCTGATGTATTTCTTTTTATAGAATTTAATTTTATGAATTAAAGAATGCCGACTACGTACTTTGTGTGATGAAATGGTGTGATACTCTAATACTTGATATATGTTTCCATTTTTATGAGTAAAATATTAAGAAACCTTATGCCTGCTCTATTTTATATAACTTATGCTTAATCATTGTAGTCAACTTTTCGCCATCTTAAAAGAGCTGATTAATTAATTTTTTTTTTTTTTTAAAACTTCTGTGGGGTCTTAGATGCTTATGATATATTCATAATTCAATTAGTGTATTAGTATAATGTTTCCTTAGCCAATATGACAATTTGAAAACTCTGATCGACACAAAAGTAAAAAAAAAAAGGGCTAATTTTCAAAAGGGACAAAAAGGTAGAGAGTGATCACTTGGAGGTACAAAAATAAAGTATCTTCTCAATTTGGTCATGTGCGAATGTGCGACACCATCAGATGTGCGACACGTGTCCACTTATTTATTATTAAAGTACAAATTTGTCTTATTATTAAATATGTTAAAAGACCATAATACTCATAATTTATATAAAAATAACTCTCCTAACTCATCTCTAACTCTTCTCACAGATCCGGTCACAACTTTCTCTCTCTTTTTTCCGATCATCACCACCACAAAGATCCATGCATGATCAACACACCACCACAAATCCGGCCAAGAAAATCAAGAATAAAACCCATGACTTCAAAAAAACTAAGATCTCGACATCTTTATACCAAAACCCATAAACTAAATCTTTCGGTCCAACAACAAAAAAAATCAAAAACCGGATCTACTCACCATCACAAACACATCACAGATCTAAGATCTAAAAGGAAAACACGAAGGTGCAGTACAATGGAATCTTATCATAATGTGTCAATTTGTGTATTTCTTAGATCTTAGATCTGTGATATGTTTGTGAATGTGTCAATTTTTTAGATCTTAGATCTCGGCTGGGATTGAAGGAATGGGTTTTGGGTGATGGAATGTTTAATGCAGTAGCAACAAGTGTAAGCAACCTTCTACCATCACTAGCTTAATTTTACACCATAAATTTAGGATGCGTGTATGGGAACACAATCATGTTATACGGATATATTACCAGTCAAAATCTCTAAGAATCTTGAAAATGTGGATGTCTCTTTATATCTGTGAGCAATAATGTATTTAGTCTCAAAATATATGATGTTTAATTTTTTTATTTTTAGATCTAGTAATACATCCTGTTTAATTTTTTTATTTTTATTTTTTTAATTATCGTTTGGTTGACTGGGTAAAATATATGATCTTAGATCCTGTTTAATTTTTTAATTTTTATTTTTTTAATTATCGTTTAGTGAAGTTGACTACGGAGTAATACTTTGGACTGGGTGTAAAATATATGATGTGGTAGGATTGGCCGGATTTGGTGGTGGTTGGCCGGATTTGGTGGTGGTGGTGGTGATAGGGTATTTGTGATAAACATGTGGTTTTATATAAATGATGAGGGTATTTTGGTCTTTTGATACTATCAATAATAAGACAAAAAGGAATATTTGGGGAAAACACCCACTTACCACTGTACTTTATTATTAAATAAATGGACACTTGTCGCACATTCAATGGAATCGCACATTCGCACATGACCAAATTGGGAAGAGACTTTATTTTTGTACCTCAAAGTGATCACTCTCCACCTTTTTGTCCCCTTTTGGGAATTACCCCAAAAAAAATGTTAATCATCAAATCAAGCATGATACCCGTAATCATAGATAGGCTATTAGGTGTTGTGTTTCAAAAATAATCAAAACTGATAATCATTTGTAACCAAACATATGGCATGAGACAGTGTTTGGATGTGCATATGTTATTTAATGAGGTTTCGAGCCCGCGCGTTGCTGTGGGTGTTTTCCTTAAATATGGATGAACCAGTTTGTCGAAGGTAGCAATGGCAAGAGTCATAAGATTGCAAGGATAGCTGATGCAAGAATGTGTAGCATAAAAAACTGGCCAAACCTTCTAAAACATACATTATCTTCATATGTAGTAACTGCTGGAATGGTGTGCAAAATATGTTGTACCCAGCCTTTGCAAAGTTTTACAGTTATAGTGCAAGTTTGCCACATAAGAGTAGCAGTTTTGTATGCTATTGCATACTTTTGTAGCCAGGCTGCAAGCGCGACACAAAATAGGAGTATCTTGGTATGCAAACATGTTACACCTTCTGTCTAAGTTTGACACAAAAGAATACCAATGTTTCGGCACATATTTCTGCAGCTAGAGCAGATATCAATTTTTAAGACTGCCAGTTTAAATATTCACATTGGTTAGTTAATGCCTAGATGTCCTTCTTCTTTTCAGTGTTCCTCGTCTTCCTTTTTTCTACAGCTGCAGGTTCCACCGTCACTGCATAAACATAATCAAAATAAGAGCATCATTAACATAAGGTAAAAGGAAATAGATGAAGCTAACTATTATTTATCAGAAACATATGAAAATCCAGTGTAACCAAAAACAAAATGTCTTTGTGATGGTTAGGTATAAACTGTTTGAACTAAATGCAACTAAAAATGTGACTGTTTTAGTTTGGTCAGTTGCACTGTTTATATTTACATGCCTACACCTCTTGTCTATATAAGTAGTAGCCATGTGTGTGTCATTGTGGGTTACACTTTATTAACCATCTACTAAGAAGTGTGAGAAAAAATGGGAACGACTCCTAACTTTGACGAACTAGAAGAATCATGTGGTTCTAATAAGCTGCACCCTGCTTTTCGTTTGTTGGTTTTTCATGAAGAGTGTGATATCGAAGACCTGATTATGGTATTGAATGAAAAATGTGATGATGTGCGTGCAAGAATTGTGAAAAAAAGGGAGCTGCTGAGAGAGGGTGAAGGTTTCAGTTCAACCGATCCTGTAGCCGTTAATGGCCTTTCGTGTTTGCAGGAAGCACAAAACAAAGATTATCAGTTGTTGGATGCAATGGTTGTTCTTGTCGATGTAGCACATGAAGAACGTACTGAGAAGCGCCGTCATGTGCTCACTATGGAGCAGTATGATTAGGGAGGCTTTCTGTAGTTTTAGGTGCTGTCGTGTTTCTGAGTAGAAGTCCATGTATGTCTGCATTTGTGTGTAATATTATGGTGAGGTGATCTTTGTATTTGATGTTGTAAGATATTGTCTGTATGAATAAACCTCGGTAGTTTGTCTATGAGTTAAGTATCATGAATCTGTTTTTATTTTTCTTTTGTTTTTTTTAATCATTTTATTTTTTTAATTAACTGTTTTATATTCTGTTTGTTTTTTCTGGCTATATAAGGATGACTTTGTTGAGGCATTTCTCATTCACTTTACATTTAACCACCATGGGTGCAAGACCAAATATTGAGCATTTAAAAGAGTGTTGTGGTTCTAATAAGCTCCAACATTGCTTCAAATATCTGTTTGTGCAAGAATGGAGAGAGAATGAGAGTCTCATCATGTACATTGGGCAGAAATGTGCTGATCTTGAGACTAACATTGAGAGAAGAGATCAACTAATCAAAGAGGGCCAGTCTTTTGGTCCATTTGATGATGTTGCTCCTGATGCAGTTGAGTGTATGGAGACGCAAATGAGATCGAGATATCTTAGCTGCGTTGGTTGATGTTTTGGATCTAGCTCGTGAAGGGAGAACTGAAAAGCAACGTCATGTAGGTTTGATGGATCTAAAGGATTAGTGCTGGTTGGTTTGGTGACTGGTGTTCGTCACTATATTGGTATCAAGCTCTTGTGAATTTTAAGTTTCCTGTATTTTAATGTATTTTGTTCAGCCAAGTATTTGAATTCTGTTATGAATAAAACCTTGCTTTTGTGTATGCATCCTTATTTAGATTTTATATTAAATCTTAATAAATGTAAAGACTCTAAGAAGTGTGAAATGACATGCAAAATAATTTTGATTTCTACTGGTTTCAGTGTGTGGTTGGTTGAAGGTAAATAGCATTGTCTATGGTTTAGTGATAATTTGTGGTTCCAAGATAAAGTGGTTGCACAAATAATTGGCATGTTAGACTTTGATAGGTGTGCAGAATCTGAGAAGAGTAAAATGGTATGCAAAATTAGCAATTGCTTGTCCTATTTTGAATGTGTGTTTAGAAATAGTAGATCTTGTGAGCATGTGTAAGTGATAAAAACAAATTCAGTGCCAATTTGTGGCTGCACTTTAAAGTAGCTGCACAAATAGTAAAGCAATTTGCAATTTTGTGATGCTGCTATTCAATGACAGTAGAGCATGCAGGCATTATTTCAAAGGCTGAATCATAAGGCCAAATTTTGTAAATGTGGAATGCAGGCAGTAATAATATCCTGTGATTTTAAATAAATATTGTAAATGTGGCTGGACAAACAATGGAGTGGTTGTCATTCTTTTTTTGGTGTTATTCAATAATACAGGAGCAGCTGTGCATCATGTGAGGGATTGAATTATGAGGATAGGCATGTGAAAAAGAAGTTTACCATTACTCTGTCTATTTAAAATATGAAATGTGCATGTTAATTTTTTCATAAACTAGTTGCTTGGCTGTGCAAAGTAACCAACAAAACAGAATGGCAAGCCATCCTAAGTGTGCTAAGCTGAGAAATGATGCTAATTCTACCAATTGGGCAGACATGTTAGCTTTTTATTTTCAGCAAGTGTCACAATTCTCAATTTTCGGTCATTTTTCAAATTTACTATTTCATCGTTTTTCGTAAACTAGGTTTACGAGTATCAAATTCGCGTAACCTTAGGGTTTTAGTTTCGAATTCATGAACAATCATCAAGAACATTTCATATAGACTAGGTTTAGTCTACATTTCATTAGCATCATTGTCATCATATTAGTTCATGCATGATTTTGCATTTTACATTAAACGCGTAATTTTCATATTAAATAAACGCTATCAGTAATAATTATTTTGAACATTTGATCCGACACTTCCAAAAATTATCCCGATATATTTTATACTCATATTAAGATTATAAAAATAATATTATGAGTTTACCCGGTGTTTTAAATTTATTTCGTATATAAATTGTTATATTTATATAATACGACGGTTTTCTGTAAAAACTAAACGATAATTATTATTTCACTCAATTTTTGTAAGGAATGTATTTTTATAATTTTATAACTTCAATGTATTTTATTTTGCTCCGTTAAAATTTATTTTTAGCTAATGCTACCTTAAATGCTTAAATAAATACACAAGTTATTAATTATCCTTAATTAACTACACATTTATTCTACATCAATATACTTAATTACTACTAAATGCACTACTCCTTTTATTTCCTATGTATGTCGACCAAAAAGGGCATGACTCAACATTTTAGTACTAAAATATCTAGAGTACACTTATATTTGCATACATATTATATCATTTTACAAACTACACATACATTGGATAATATCTAAGTGTAAAACAAAAGCTACTCTCTTCCTCTCTTGCTCAAAGAACCGGCCATAGGAGACAAGCACAAGGAATTCATTTTTTTCTTCAAGTCAAGATAATTTCACAACTTAGGCATACTCTTAAGTAAGGTTTTGAAATAAAAACCTAGGGTATTTAGGATAACCCTTGTTCATTAAACCTCACCAAGTAACTAGTAAGCATTTCATGTTCATATTCATCTTTCATATTCATATTATGTTATTTCATTAGTTTTGCAAGAAAACATGCATGTTACATATGAGTCTATACCACTTTTAATGTTTTTGTAACTTATTATGAAATATAATCATCCTATAAATTATCCCTTGAAACATATCACTTTTGATGATGTCTAGGAACCCATGACACCCTAAGAAGGTGTATGGTAGGTTTAGAATAGCTTCGTTGGTTTGAAGTGGTTAGAATAAGTTTTACGTGAGAAAAACTCATTTCGACAACTAATTATAAGTGTCCGACTTTTCTCTGTGAAATCGGAATTTTCGACAGGGATAAAATTTTTTGGGCTAGATATTTGGAAAATACACAAAACGAAAACGGGTCGCTTGAATGGGTTAAAACGAGTTATAAAGAAGTTATGCTATTTTCAAATTTGACGTCGAAAACTATAAAATAATTTCAGCATGTTATTTTAACTTGTTACGGGTTAAAAATGAGGCTTAAGCGTTATAAATTGTGTCGACTTATCAAAAATATATTAGTATACTTTGATACGGCTAAGGATATATAAAACGTAGAAAACGGACTTGTAACGATTAAATTACACGCGTTTACATAAGTTGCCGTAACTATATTAAATAAGCAAAACTAGTATATTTCTATTAGACAAGTATTACGGCCACAAAGGACCATGTTGAGGGTCGTTTGTAACAAGGATGTAGTAGTTTTTATAACGTGATGTCATCTAGTAAAAGTAAGTTCGCCTAGCATATTTTCCAAAATGTCCAACCGTTCGTCAAGCGGAGTTGTAACGAATAGAATACGGTCACTTAAACTTTGCCGAAAACCAACCTTAAACAATATTTTGGATACAAGTACCATACTTTACCTATGTTTTTCTCAATGATCGAGACCTCTATGATGAAAACATAAATGCTAAAACTTTGAGATAATGATACAAGCTTCCCAAAACCGTTGAGTTTGTTTCCTAACACTCGATGTGCACCATTTTACGACTAGCTTTTCAAGGTCGTTTAGTCACTTTCATGAAATTGTCAAATGACATTGTTTTATGACGAAAAGCTATAATTTCATAATAAATCACTAAATGATTATCGTAGGATATCATTTCGACGTAAGTACTTGTAAAGTAATTTATTACTTGATACGACGTTATAAACTTATTTTCGGCGATAAACTTTATTTTCCAAAATGTACAAGTGGTATGGATATCATATGAGTTTGCATGCACGACATTGTTTCATGACTTATATTAGAGCATATCATTCATATTAGGTTGCGGATAGAGATCGCACCTCATTTTAGTGTATCTACTTTTGTCACCATAATCATTGCATCAGGTGAGTTCGTAGCCCCACTTTTACTCGTTTAATTGTTTTATAAACTCTTTGGGGGAGATACATGCTCAACTACTTGATTTTACTTTACACTTATATGAACTTAAATATCTTTTGTTTCATTTTATGTGCGCGTAAGTAGATTATGCCCGAACTAAATTGATCACTATGTTATGAATGCTATTAGTTGAAACACTTTCCTTGATTTTGAACCCTTCGACATGTATATTTGAACTCTTTTAAATTGATTCGGACCCTTTAACATATAAGTGAACACTTTGGACTTGATTTGAACTTTTGACATATAGTTGAACTCTTTTAACCTGTAAAGGACCCTTTTGATATATTTAAACTTGTTTGACGTGATTTTGAACGCTTCGACTATCTTGAACTTTTGATATTATTTGAGCTCTTTGACTGTTCTGAACTTTTGAACTCGACTTAAATCTTTGAACTTAATTACGAACTTTTGAACGGAACCCTTGAACTTAAATACAAACTAATCACTTGATGAACTTATTGAACCGTACGTGTTATGACCTTGACCTAAAGTCTCCTATGATGACGGAGTCACTATAAAGTCTCCCATGTTCGGAGCATCACTATAAAGTCTCCCATGTTTGGAGCATCACTATAAAGTCTCCCTTGTTCGGAGCAACCTAAAGCCTCCCGGTCCGTGGGAGCAGAAGCCTCACTATGTTACCAGGCGTTCAATAATTCTCCTTATTGGTGGAGTGTGCAAAGTCTCCCTATGTGAACGGATCAATACCAATTCTTGCCTTATTGGTGGAGTGTGCAAATTCTCCCATGTTCGGAGTGTTCTTAATTGTATATAATAGTTGTATGATGTAATCGTTAGACATTCGCATTTGTTAGTCCTTAGTAGGTAGTATGGATAGCGCTATTAGAGGTCCAAAACTCGTCCACTATGTTACGAGACGCATATTATTTATTCTAGGGGCTTTGCCTGGCATACATTATTATATACATGGTACTATATTGTGAACTATTATGACCACTTATACTTGACCACTAGACACACTATATTTTGTGCAATGGGTTGTGAACACACAGGTTGCAAGTTTTGTATGGGCGGAACTTGAAACTGAGTGGATTTACAATGCCTTTGCTTTGTGACCTCATTTGACAACGTGTGCATGAACATAAACTAGACATATTTTGGCAGTGGGTTGTGAACACACAGGTTGCAAGTTTTGTATGGGCGGAACTTGGAACTGAGTGGATTTACAATGCCTTTGCTTTTGTGGACTATTCTATATGACCAAAAACCTTGCCTTTGCTGCATAAACGCTCTTTAAAAGCTTTACTTGTTAACCAAACTCTATGAACTCACTCAACCATTGTGTTGACACTTTTAGCATGTTTTATCTCGGGTATCTAAGGCATTCACTTCATGGCATGCATGTGGACTTATCAGAATGCCAGTGGTGTCAGCGCCTCACATATATTTTATACACTTAACTATCGTTTGATTGTAACAAACTCATTTTGGTATATTGGAAATATTTTGGGACCGATGTTTTGTAAACTCTGATTATTTTACTTAATCAAACGATATTTTCAAAACGACACTTTAGGTCGCTCGATATAACTGTAACTTTGATGCTATGACATCATCCCCGTGAATTCCATTCACAAAACATGTAATTTGGGGTGCATGATTGGTATCAGAGCATCGGTTATAGAGAACTAGGTTGCATCATTGACACTAGACTATAACTACATCATTATAGCATCTCATCATATCATTATAAGTGCATACTCCTTATACATGCGAACTTATGACTCAACACCAAACATCATATGAGACGATTAGTCCAAGCATTGCATAGTTACTCCTAAATTATACATAGCCGGATCACCTATGTCTAATTCAGGAAGAATCATGCAATGAAGGGAGTAGTAGTCTCATATGTGTAAGCAATTATGTAATCGAGCCAAATTTTCAAAAGATTTTCTTCAAACCACTTGTTTCCATTGATCCGAAACAGTTCTTGTTTGATGAGTTTCAAAGATCAAGCTAGAAACAAGTTGTTGCTCAAACCGATTTAGCCTAATCTCATGACGGTTCTTGTTTGATGAGTTGTGAGATTAAGTAAAAATCGGTTACCTAAAAATCTTTTGAGGGTTTCTCGAATGGGAAGTCTGCCTCATCAAGCCTAATCATAAAAGAGCATGTATTTAGGACGGGAAATGCTCACGATAGCACGAACGATTTTAGTTAAAGAGGAACCCATATGCATGAGCATTGACATGACCATTTATACTATTCTTACGAGCATGAACTTTTAACCTTGTCATTTCTGGACTATAGTATCAACAACTGAATCACGAGGACGTGATTCCTCTAACAGGGGAAGAATGTCACAATTCTCAATTTCCGGTCATTTCTCAAATTTACTATTTCATCGTTTTTCAGTAAACTAGGTTTATTTAGTATCAAATTCGCGTAACTTTAGGGGTTTAGTTGCGAATTCATGAACAATCATCAAGGACATTTCATATAGACTAGGTTTAGTCTACATTTCATTAGCATCATTGTCATCATATTAGTTCATGCATGATTTTGCATTTTACATTAAACGCGTAATTTTCATATTAAATAAACGCTATCGCGTAACTAATTATTTTGAACATTTGATCCGATACTTTCAAAAATTATCCCGATATATTTTTATACTCATATTAAGATTATAAAAAATAATATTATGAGTTTACCCAGTGTTTTAAATTTATTTCAGATATAAATTGTTATATTTATATAATTTACGGTCGTTAAAAACTAAACGATAATTATTATTTCACTCAATTTTTGTAAGGAATGTATTTTTATAACTTCAATGTATTTTATTTTGCTCCGTTAAAATTTATTTTTAGCTAACGCTACCTTAAATGCTTAAATAAATACACAAGTTATTAATTATCCTTAATTAACTACACATTTATTCTACATCAATATACTTAATTACTACTAAATGCACTACTCCTTTTATTTCCTATGTATGTCGACCAAAAAGGGCATGACTCAACATTTTAGTACTAAAATATCTAGAGTACACTTATATTTGCATACATATTATATCATTTTACAAACTACACATACATTAGATAATATCTAAGTGTAAAACAAAAGCTACTCTCTTCCTCTCTTGCTCAAAGAACCGGCCATAGGAGACAAGCACAAGGAATTCATTTTTTTCTTCAAGTCAAGATAATTTCACAACCTAGGCATACTCTTAAGTAAGGTTTTGAAATAAAAACCTAGGGTATTTAGGATAACCCTTGTTCATTAAACCTCACCAAGTAACTAGTAAGCATTTCATGTTCATATTCATCTTTCATATTCATATTATGTTATTTCATTAGTTTTGCAAGAAAACATGCATGTTACATATGAGTCTATACCACTTTTAATGTTTTTGTAACTTATTATGAAATATAATCATCCTATAAATTATCCCTTGAAACATATCACTTTTGATGATGTCTAGGAACCCATGACACCCTAAGAAGGTGTATGGTAGGTTTAGAATAGCTTCGTTGGTTTGAAGTGGTTAGAATAAGTTTTACGCGAGAAAAACTCATTTCGACAACTAATTATAAGGGTCTGACCTTTTCTGTGAAATCTGGAATTTTCGACAGTGGATAAAATTTTTTGGGCTAGATATTTGGAAAATACACTTTAAAACGAAAACGTGGTCGCTTGAATGGGTTAAAACGGAGTTATAACGAAGAAGTTATGCTATTTTCAAATTTGACGACGAAAACTATAAAATCCAGAAATTTCAGCATGTTATTTTAACTTGTTACGGGTTAAAAATGAGGCTTAAGCGTTATAAATTGTGTCGACTTATCAAAAATATATTAGTATACTTTGATAATGGCTAAGGATATATAAAACATAGAAAACGGACTTGTAACGATTAAATTACACGCGTTTACATAAGTTGCCGTAACTATATTAAATAAGCAAAACTAGTATATTTCTATTAGACAAGTATTACGGCCACAAAGGACCATGTTGAGGGTCGTTTGTAACAAGGATGTAGTAGTTTTTATAACGTGATGTCTTCTAGTAAAAGTAAGTTCGCCTAGCATATTTTCCAAAATGTCCAACCGTTCATTGCCGGAGTTGTAACGAATAGAATACGGTCACTTAAACTTTGCCGAAAACCAACCTTAAACAATATTTTGGATACAAGTACCATACTTTACCTATGTTTTTCTCCATGATCGAGACCTCTATGATGAAAACATAAATGCTAAAACTTTGAGATAATGATACAAGCTTCCCAAAACCGTTGAGTTTGTTTCCTAACACTCAATGTGCACCATTTTACGACTAGCTTTTCAAGGTTGTTTAGTCACTTTCATGAAATTGTCAAATGACATTGTTTTACGACGAAAAGCTATAATTTCATAATAAATCACTAAATGATTATCGTAGGATATCATTTCGACGTAAGTACTTGTAAAGTAATTTATTACTTGATACGACGTTATAAACTTATTTTCGGCGATAAACTTTATTTTCCAAAATGTACAAGTGGTATGGATATCATATGAGTTTGCATGCACGACATTGTTTCATGACTTATATTAGAGCATATCATTCATATTAGGTTGCGGATAGAGATCGCACCTCATTTTAGTGTATCTACTTTTGTCACCATAATCATTGCATCAGGTGAGTTCATAGCCCCACTTTTACTCGTTTAATTGTTTTATAAACTCTTTGGGGGAGATACATGCTCAACTACTTGATTTTACTTTACACTTATATGAACTTAAATATCTTTTGTTTCATTCTATGCTGTAAGTAGATTATGCCCGAACTAAATTGATCACTATGTTATGAACGCTATTAGTTGAAATACTTTCCTTGATTTTGAACCCTTCGACATGTATATTTGAACTCTTTTAAATTGATTCGAACCCTTTAACATATAAGTGAACACTTTGGACTTGATTTGAACTTTTGACATATAGTTGAACTCTTTTAACCTGTAAAGGACCCTTTTGATATATTTAAACTTGTTTGACGTGATTTTGAATTATCTTGAACTTTTTTTGATTATTCGAGCTTTTGATCGTTGAACTTTTGAACTCGACTTAAATCTTTGAACTTAATTACTTCTTTTGAACGGAACCCTTGAACTTAAATACAAACTAATCACTTGATGAACTTATTGAACCGCATCGCGGTTATGACCTTGACCTAAAGTCTCCTATGACGGAGCATCACTATAAAGTCTCCTATGTTCTGAAGCATCACTATAAAGTCTCCCATGTTTGGAGCATCACTATAAAGTCTCCCTTGTTCGGAGCAACCTAAAGCCTCCCGGTCGGGAGCAAGGCCTCACTATGTTACGGAGCGTTCTCAAAAATTCTCGCCTTAATGGTGGAGTGTGCAAAGTCTCCCATGTGAACGGATCAATACCAATTCTTGCCTTATTGGTGGAGTGTGCAAATTCTCCCATGTTCGGAGTGTTCTTAATTGTATATAATAGTTGTATGATGTCTTGTTTGCATTCGCATCATTTAGTCTCCTATTAGTAGGTAGTATGGATAGCTATTAGAGGTCGGCCAACCTCTCCCACTATGTTACGGGACGATATTATTTATTCTAGGGCTTTACCGCATACATTATTATATACATGGTACTATATTGTGAACTATTATGACCACTTATACTTGACCACTAGACACACTATATTTTGTGCAATGGGTTGTGAACACACAGTTTGCAAGTTTTGTATGGGCTGAACTTGAAACCGGTGGATTTACAATGCTTTTGCTTTGTGACCTCATTTGACAACGTGTGCATGAACATAAACTAGACATATTTTGGCAGTGGTTGTGAACACACAGGTGCAAGTTTTGGCGGGCGGAACTTGGAACTGATTGGATTTACAATGCCTTTGCTTTTGTGGACTATTCTATATGACCAAAAACCTTGCCTTTGCTGCATAAACGCTCTTTAAAAGCTTTACTTGTTAACCAAACTCTATGAACTCACTCAACCATTGTGTTGACACTTTTAGCATGTTTTATCTCAGGTATCTAAGGCATTCACTTCATGGCATGCATGTGGACTTATCATAGAGTCGTGTGTCGATCTGCCTCACATATATTTTATACACTTAACTATCGTTTGATTGTAACAAACTCATTTTGGTATATTGGAAATATTTTGGGATCTATGTTTTGTAAACTCTGATTATTTTACTTAATCAAACGATATTTTCAAAATGACACTTTAGGTCGTTCGATATAATTGTAACTTTGATGCTATGACAGTCATCCCCGTGAATTCCATTCACGCAAAACATGTAATTTGGGGGTGTGAATTGGTATCGTGAGCATCTATAGAGAGAACTAGGTTGCATCATTGACACTAGACTATAACTACATCATTATAGCATCTCATCATATCATTATAAGTGCATACTCCTTATACATGCGAACTTATGACTCAACACCAAACATCATATGAGACGATTAGTCCAAGCATTGCATAGTTACTCCTAAATTATACATAGCCGATCACCATGTCTAATTCGGAAGAATCATGCAATGAAGGAGTAGTAGTCTCATATGTGTAGCAATCATGAATCGAGCCAAATTTTCAAAGATTTTCTTCAAACCACTTGTTTCCGCTTTGATCCGGCGACAGCTTCTTGTTTGATGAGCAAGATCAAGTTAGAAACAAGTTAGGTTGCTCAAACCGACGTAGCCTAATCTCATGATGCTCTTGCTTGATGAGTTGGTGAGATTAAGTAAAAATCGGTTACGAAAAAATCTTCGAGTGGTCTGGCCGAGAATGGGAAAGCCTGCCTCATCAAACCTAATCATAAGAGAGCGACAGGATTCGATGTGGTCACGTATATATGAGAACGTTACCTAGTTGGATGAGGAACGTGATATGCATGAGCATTGGCATGATCATTTAGACTATTCGTACGAGCATGAACTTTTAGAACCCTTGTCGAGGTTCGGACTATAGTTATCATTAATTGAATCACGAGGACGATTCCTCCTGACATGGGAAGAATGTCACAATTCTCAATTTCCGGTCATTTCTCAAATTTTACTATTCATCTCGGGAATTTACTATTCATCATTTTACTATTCATCGCGAAGTCGATTTGATATTCTAAGAGCGTATTTCAAAAATTTACTATTCACGAAACACTATTCATTCCCGGAGAAAAATTTATATTTCATTAACGTATATTTTTCTTATTAAATAAACGCTATCGCATTTATCATTTATTTTGAACAATTGATCCGACACTTCCCAAAAATTATCCTTATATATTTTTATACTCATTTTAAGACCATGAAAATTATATTATTAGTTTACCCGGTGTTTTAAATTTATTTTGTATATAAATTGTTATGTATATATATTTACTTAATTTGCTTCGTGAAATTCAACTCGATAATTATTTATTCACTCAATTCTTTCGAGAAATGTATTTTTATAATTTTTACGATATCGATATATTTTATTTTGTTCCGCTAAAATCGATTTCTAACAAACATTATACATAATAACTAAATACCTAAATTAAACTACACTAAATATTAAACACATGTACATTTTTTATACAAAAATCAATATCCAACTCTTGCTTTTCTTCTTATGGTCGACACTTCACCCCTAGTCACCAATATATGAAAATTATCTTGATTTTAATAAGACATATATTCATCCTTTATTAGATATTAGCTTTATACTATCATTTACAAAACACATAGTAAAAGCATATTCAAAGGTGTAAAACAAAAACCATTTTCTCTCTCTCTTCCATAGAACCGACACACTAAGGATCAAGAAGGAAACCATAAAAATTTTCCTAGTCAAGTTCATCACAATCTAGACACACTCTTAGTTAAGGTTTTGAAATAAAACCTAGGGTGTTTAGGATTAAACCTTTGTTCACTTCACCTCATCAAGTTACTAGTAAGCATCTCATGTTCATGTTCATGTTCCGTATTCATTTTATGTTCATTTCATCATATTTAAGAAAATCAAGCAAGTCATATTGATGTTTATACCACTTTTTAATGTTTTTAAGTGTTATATATATATATATATTTGTCATCCTATAATTACTCCTTGAAACATATCACTTTTGGTGATGTCTAGGAACCCATGACACCCTAAGAAGGTGTATGGTAGGATTAGAATAGCTTCGATTTGTTTTGAATTGGTAAGAATAGGTTTTGTACGAGAAAAACTCATTTCGACAACTTTAGTAAAGGGTCTGATCTTATTTTCGAATTCTGGAATTCTCGACAGATTATAAAAATTTTTGGGCTAGATATCTGGAAAATACACTTTAAAACGAAAATGTGGCCGCTTGAATGGGTTAAAACGGAGTTATAACGAAGAAGTTATGCTATTTTCAAATTTGACGTCAAAAACTATAAAATCCAGAAATTTCAGCATGTTATTTTAACTTGTTACGGGTTAAAAATGAGGCTTAAGCGTTATAAATTGTGTCGACTTATCAAAAATATATTAGTATACTTTGATACGAAGCTAAGGACATATAAAACGTAGAAAACGGACTTGTAACGATTAAATTACACGTGTTTACATAAAGTTGCCGAAACTATATTATATAAGAAAAACTAATATATTTCTATTAGACAAATATTACTACGGCCACGAGGACCATGTTGAGGGTCGTTTTTAACATGGATGTAGTACTTTTTATAACATGATGTCTTATAGTAAAAGTAAGTTCGCCTAGCCTATTTTCCAAAATGTCCAACCGTTCATCAAACGGAGTTGTAACGAGTAAAATATGGTCACTTAAACTTTGCTTAAAACCAACCTTAAACAATATTTTGGACACAAGTACCATACTTTACCTATGTTTTTCTCCATGATCGAGACCTCTACGATAAAAAATTAAATGCTAAAACTTTGAGATGATGATACAAGCTTCCCAAAACCGTTGAGTTGGTTTCCTAACACTCGATGTGCACCATTTTACGCCTAGCTTTTCAAGGCCGTTTAGTCACTTTCATGAAATTGTCAAATGACATTTTTTTACCAAAAAGCTACAATTTCATAATACATCACTAAATGATTATCGTAGGATATCATTTCGACGTAAGTACTTGTAAAGTATTTTATAATATGACGAGATGTCATAAACATATATTTCGACGATCAACATTATTTTCAAATGTACAAGTGATATGGATATCATATGAGTTTACATGCACGACATTGTTTCATGACTTACATTAGAACACATCATTCATATTAGGTTGCGGATAGAGATCGCACCTCATTTCAGTGTATCTACTTTTGTCATCATAAACATTGCATCGGGTGAGTTCGTAGCCCCACTTTTACTCGTTTAATTGTTTTATAAACTCTTCGAGAGAGATACATGCTCAACTACTTGCTTTTACTTTACATTTATATGAACTTAAATATCTTTTGTTCCATTCTATGTGCGCGTAAGTAGATTATGCCCGAACTAAATTGATCACTATGTTATGAACGCTTAAATGAAATACTTTCCTTGATTTTGAACCCTTCGACATGTATATTTGAGCTCTTTTAAATTGATTCAAACCCTTTAACATATAAGTGAACACTTTGGACTTGATATGAACCTTTTGACATATAGTTAAACTCTTTTAACTTGTACAAGGACCCTTTTGATATATTTTAAACTTCTTTGACGTGATTTTGAACGCTTCGACTATCTTGAACTTTTTGATATTATTCGAGCTCTTTGATGCTTTTGAACTTTTGAACACGACTTAAATCTTTGAACTTAATTACGAACTTTTGAATGGAACCCTTGAACTTAAATACAAATTTATGACTTGTTTGAACTTATTGAATCGGACGTGTTATGACCATCACTATAAAGTCTCCCATGTTCGGAGCATCACTATAAAGTCTCCCTTGTTCTGAGCAACCTAAAGCCTCCTCGTCCTGAGCAGAATGCCTCACTATGTTACGGAGCATTCTCAAAAATTCTCGCCTTATTGGTGGAGTGTGCAAAGTCTCCCTATGTGAACGGAGCAATACTATTCTCGCTTTATCTGTGGGTGTGCAAATTCTCCCATGTTGAGTGTTCTTAATTGTATATATAGTTGCATGATGTACCGTCAGACATTCGCATTGTTAGTCTCCTATTAGTAGGTAGTATGGATAGCGCTATTAAAGGTCGGCCAATGATATGTGTCTAAATACACATATATTTTATACTATTTAAACCCACAAAAAACAACCAAAAACACACAAATGACTCTCAAAATGATACAAATTCATAAAAATGTGTTTTATGTGATTCAGGTACAAAAGATTGAAAAACAAGTGAAAAATGATCAATTTCACAACAATTGTCTTTTCAGTCCTCGGAGTTACTCAAATTGTCAAAACTAGTCCCTAAATGTTTTAAATGAATGAAAAGTCAACTTAAGTCCTTGGGAAATCAAAAATGTTCACAAAACATCCCTGGATAAAAGTTTTCACAAAATGGCAATTTTTACCCCTCAAGTTACAAAATTGGCAAAATGGTCCGGGTATTCTAAACTTGGAATTTTAGAAATAATACCCTTGTACTATGCATGATTTAACAAATGGAACAATTTGATAAACTTTTGGGAAATTTCACTTTTAGTCCCTAAAAATCCAAAAATTACATAATAGGTCCTTAAAGTTTTAAAAATAAAATATATACAACTTTGGCCCTTGTGTAATTATTTTATGGCAAGCTTGGTCCTATTGATAAGTTTGGATAAGTGTTGAGATCAGTCCTTCAACTTTGGCAGATTTACAGTTTTGGTCCTTATGTTACTTAAACACCTAATACAAACCAAATGGACCCTTATTAATAACCAAGCCCAAATCCAGTTGGCCCAAACCCCTGACCCGGTCCTTTTACCCACCCAAACCCGGTCAACACCACCAAGTCAAACAAATCACCCCCTCATTTTCCTCCTTCCCCACTGCTCTCAAGCAACAATCACCACTATCCATCCCCCTCCTCACATCATCATCCTCCATGTCCCCTACACATCCCCAACAAACAAAAATCATTAAATGCTTCATCACCCTTTCACTCAACCTCTCCACCTGTCAAAAACTCATTTCCCGCCAAAAAACCATTCAATGGCCAAGATCATATTTCCTCATCCAATGGCTAAGGAAAAGGCGGATTAGCTCAGAGGTCAAAGAGAAAAGTGTTGGGTATAAAAGAAAAGAAGAAAAAGCAAGAGGAAAGGGCACTTTTGGACTAGCCATTAGTCATGTAGTGTAGTTTTTAAAATGCTTTCCTTTAATTTTATGTCTTTTACAGTTTTTATGTTGTAATTCTCTTTAAATTAGTGTAATGAATAATTAAATTCAGCTTTAATTTCGTTTGATGTCGGGCCAATTTTGCTTAATTTCCTATAATTTTCAAGTCATCTTAATTTCATGTTAAATAGTTGTTTATTGGATTCTATAAGCCATATAAGCTGATGACAAAGCTCTTAAGCTTTAAGAAACTTAAAAACCATATTGTCTTTAAATTCTAAAAATCAACAAAATCCAATGAAAATTACCTTGTGGTCCAATAAGCAAAGGTTTGGGGAAAAGGCTGTGGATGGTTTTTCGGTTCCTAGCTTGCCGACAACAAGCTAGAGTGGTTTCTTACCCTTGGTATTCAGTCTTAACATGATCACTTGTAAGTTCCATTTTTACCAATTTTTGCAATTTACTGTTTCAATGTCTTAGTTACCTTAATTTTCATGTTTCTGTGTTTATTTGTTGTTATTAAGTGTTTTTAAACTTTAATATTGTATGTTTATGTTTGGTCTTTCAAAGTTGCTAAGATTTCATGTTTTCACTGTATTAATGAATGATGAGTGATTCTTGTTTATTGATGTTATGTATGTTGTTTTTATGTTTATTTGTCCTTGATATATGTTTATATGATGTTTGGATTCAGTTTCATGGTCTTAATCTTTGATAAGCTTTGAAAAAGTTGCAATGCAGTCATTTAAGTGTTGTTTGGATTTGTGATCTTAACTGTCCTAAAGGTTGTTTGAGTGGTTACTTGTTGTTGTCCTGAGTCAAACTTGGTCATAATATCTCAAAGAAGTCAAGTAATTCAGTCCTCATTCAAGCAAAAGTCAAAATTACTTTTGATCATAACTTGTATGTCCATCGTTGAGATTTCATGATCTATGATCATTGTTTTATGTTTATAAGTTGATTAAATTGCTAAAATCAGTCTTATCTCACTTTAAAACATCACATTCAGTTCTTAGAATCAATCCAAAGTTCATCTTAGTCAACTCTTTTGTTTTTCATAAAAGTCAAAATTTTCAATGGGTCGTTTTTGAATAAACTTTGGAATTTCAGTGTGTGTTCAATAGTGAGTTTCAGTTTAAAAGCTTTTGGGGTATTTAATTTTGGTTGCTAAAGAAAAATACAAAAATACTAGATCTTTTTGAATCAGCTTTTAAGTGCTTATTTTTTTAGCTTTTTGTTGGTACCTGTTTGTAAATGATGCCCTGTTCACAGATTTGGTAGTCTAGTTTGCAAGCTCTTAGAGAGCTTATTAGATAGCTTCAGCCTTTACAATTTAGCTTTTTGAGAAGCTCACCTAGCTAACTCAAGGTTTCAAGTGCTTATTTTCCATTTTTAGCTTATTTAGTTAGGCTGCTACAGCTTTCTAATTCTGTCCATTTTGTTTAATTGTATCAATAAGTCAGTGTTTGTAGAGTTTTTCATAAGCTTCTCATGAGCTTATTAGTGTAAGCCAAACCTTGTAAATTGTTTTTTTAGAGAGTTTAACTGGTCTACTTGTTAGTCCAAGTTTTCATTTTCATCTTGTAGCTTATTCAAGTGCTTAATTGTTAGCTTAAAGGTTGCCTAGAAATCAATGTAATCGTGGTTAAACCAATTTAGACTAAGTGCTTATTTAGTTTTTGCTTAGTGCTTATTTCCAAGTTTTTGAGTTTAGTCAGTTGTAAAAATAGCATATTAACAGTTATTTAGTTCATTTTTAGTCATTTGTGCTTATGTCATAGCTTGTTAGCCATAATAGCTTAAGCTTGTGCTTATTCTATATTTTAGCTTAACTGTTGTAAATCTTAGCTTATTTCAGTGCTTATTTGTGTTTTTTGTAAAAAGTCATAGTTATTAAAAGTGCTTAATTTCTTGTGTTTAATAGTTTGCAAAAAGAAAATTCCAAAAAATAAAAATGTTTTGCAAAAAGGGGGTAGGCAGGCTCGAACCTGAGACCTCCCCCTTTGGAAGAGCGTTAGTGTGTGTACCGTAACCATTGCCTCTTGGTCTTTCTCGGTTATGGTTTACACAATCTAGTATATAAGTACTCTTGGACAGTTTAGCTTATACGAGAGTTGTAGCTTATTTGTAGCTTTTTCGTAATAGCTTTTTCCAGTTTTCTAATTTTCATAAATCAGATAGTATAAAGTATTTTCTATAAAAGTTTCAGATTTTTATCATTAGTTTTAGTATTTTTAATCATTTAATTAGTGTAAAATCTTATTTAATTCATAATAAAAATATAAGCAAAAAAATATAAATCTTTTTTCTAAAATTTTCTTTTGTCATATAGTTTGTAAAAATATTGTTTTTACACTTGTAGGTCTTTTATTCTTAAATTTTACTTTATCTTTGCCGCTCGTAATTTTTATACATATCGCTCGTTTTCATTTTAAGTTACGTTTTTAAATAATTTGAGTCTACGTTTTAGTTAATATAGTTTATTTGAGTCATTTTATTTTATAAATATCATAAACGTTCATCATTTTAAATATAGTGATAGCGTTTATTTAATAGATTTTATCTTTTTAATTTTTTTAATTTGCATTTAAGCCGCTTTTATTTATTTTCTTTTTCAGAGTGTAGTATCCATCAATACCCTTTTCTGATCACTATCATTAGTGATCATTCTATCGTCTGAATTGGTTTTGACACACCATTGAGTCTCCGTGGACTTAACGACCCGGAATTCATTGTATTCTCTCGATCTTCATTGTATTTGTGCTTAACTGTTTTAAGTCTGTTACGGTCAGCCATTCACAAGTGGTCGGGCTTGTGTGATTAGACTTGACGTTAAGCGAATCAAATTTTACACGGGGGGAGGCTTTAGCGTGTGTTAACCTTTTTCGCACCCATTCTTGTGCATATGCCACCATTTTGTAAAAGTTTTTGTAAAGTTAAAAATATTTTTCTAAGGTGTTAATAGCACCAAAAACAATATAAAATACAAAAACATTTTTTTTCTTTGCACACAACTTGCCCAGTTTGATAAGTCCCCGCCATACAACATTTGGTTGTTGGCTGTTTGAAAACAATTTGGTAGACGTTACAAACCTAGATTCCCTTTTAAGGGGCGGAAACGCGCAGTTTGTTAACTCTTCTATTGAGAACGTTTGATCGTTCGGTTGTCGGATTCCGTTGCTGAGCTTGCCAGATCCAGATTCCTTCGAGGGCGGTTGTTAGGAATTTCTTTTGTACATATATATATAAAACTTTAAAATCCAAAAGATTTTCCATTTCTTTTTATAAAATCAAAAATCATAAAGATTCTTCTCGCTCTTTCTAAGTTTCTTTCTAAGATTCTTAGACTCATCTTAGTGATGATTATTCATAATTCGGTGAGTGGCAATCCCACTCCAATTCACCCAATCTCCGAGTGGCAATCCCACTCGGCTTCCCATGAACCAATTTAATTCGGGTCGAGTCAAGCTAGCGACTCGGTTATCAAAAACAGTAGCTTCCTCATGAACAAATTAATTCGAGGTCGAGTCAAGCTAGTGACTCGGTAATAAAAAACAATAGCACACACCATATGGGTTTTCACCCATATTTCTGACTTCTTTCTACTTTCTACCACCCTAGTGTGGGGGGGGATGCCCCACATGTTGTATAGATCTAAAACTTTGAAAATTGTAAATATTGAAAAATAAAATAATTGTTGTGTTACCCCACTTAGCTTTGAATATTGAGGACAATATTCATTTCTGTGGGGGAAATTCGCGAATTTGATCATAAATGTACCCTTTTAGTCCCTTTTTCCCCAAAATGGCCAAATTTTAAAATTTTTTTTAGTGGAAGTACTATGTACTAAACACAACAAATGGTAATCAGTCCACCATGTCTGATAAACAAAAGGATTGGCTAATCCAGGAGCAAACGGCTCTTGGTAAAGATATTCCAAACTGTTTTAGTTGACAACTTGCTAATAAGTTGTATGGTACTCAACTCACCATATCCTAAAAAGTGAAGAGTTGGCTAGCCCGCAAGATTATGGCTTGTGGTAAAGGCAGTGGAAAATCCATAATTGGTATTCAGCTCACCAAAGATAATGCTGATAATTTATCTAAGAGTTGGCTAGTCCAGAAGGGTACGGCTTCTGGTAAAGACTAATCAAATCCGCATGCTTATGATTTGCTCAAAATCATTTGGTTATCAAGGTACCAAGGTTCTTACTTGAAATGAAACATTTGGCTACTCCAGAAGTGATGGCTTTTGGTAAAGAGTTTTTCAAATCCATTAAAGTTCAAAAGATTGCTAGGGACTAGCAATAGTTTAGTGTGGGGGATTTGATATGTGTCTAAATACATATATATTTTATACTGTTTAAACCCACAAAACAACCAAAAACACACAAATGACTCTCAAAATGATACAAATTCATAAAAATGTGTTTTATGTGATTCAGGTACAAAAGATTGAAAAACAAGTGAAACTTGATCAATTTCATAACAATTGTCGTTTTACCCCTGGAGTTACTCAAATTGTCAAAACTAGTCCCTAAATGTTTTAAATGAATGAAAAGTCAACTTAAGTCCTTGGGAAATCAAAAATGTTCACAAAACATCCTTGGATAAAAGTTTTCACAAAATGGCAATTTTTACCCCTCAAGTTACAAAATTGGCAAAAATGGTCCTTGGGTATTCTAAACTTGGAATTTTAGAAATAATACCCTTGTACTATGCATGATTTAACAAATGGAACAATTTGATAAACTTTTGGGAAATTTCACTTTTAGTCCCTAAAAATCCAAAAATTACATAATAGGTCCTTAAAGTTTTAAAAATAAAATATATACAACTTTGGCCCTTGTGTAATTATTTTATGGCAAGCTTGGTCCTATTGATAAGTTTGGATAAGTGTTGAGATCAATCCTTCAACTTTGGCATTTACGCTTTGGTCCTTATGTTACTTAAACACCTAATACAAACCAAATGGACCCTTATTAATAACCAAGCCCAAATCCAGTTGGCCCAAACCCCTGACCCGGTCCTTTTACCCACCCAAACCCGGTCAACACCACCAAGTCAAACAAATCACCCCTGGCGCTTTTCCTCCTTCCCACCCTGCTCTCTGCAACAATCACCACTATCCATCCCCCTCCTCTCACATCATCCTCCATGTCCCCTACACATCCCCAACAAACAAAAATCATTAAATGCTTCATCACCCTTTCACTCAACCTCTCCACCTGTCAAAAACTCATTTCCCGCCAAAAAACCATTCAATGGTTAAGATCATATTTCCTCATCCAATGGCTAAGGAAAAAGGTGGGATTAGCTCAGAGGTCAAAGAGAAAGTGTTTGGGTATAAAAAAAGAAGAAAAGCGAGGAAAGGGCACTTTTGGACTAGCCATTAGTCATGTAGTGTAGTTTTTAAAATGCTTTCCTTTAATTTTATGTCTTTTACAGTTTTTATGTTGTAATTCTCTTTAAATTAGTGTAATGAATAATTAAATTCAGTTTAATTTCAGTTTGATGTCAGGGCCAATTTTGCTTAATTTCCTATAATTTTCAAGTCATCTTAATTTCATGTTAAATAGTTGTTTATTGGATTCTATAAGCCATATAAGCTGATGACAAAGCTCTTAAGCTTTAAGAAACTTAAAAACAGCTATTGTCTTTTAAATTCAGAAAAATCAACAAAATCCAATGAAAATTACCTTGTGGTCCAATAAGCAAAGTGCTGGGGAAAAGGCTAAGCTGGATGGTTTTCGGTTCCTAGCTTGCCGACAACAAGCTAGGAGTGGTTTCTTACCCTTGGTATTCAGTCTTAACATGATCACTTGTAAGTTCCATTTTTACCAATTTTTGCAATTTACTGTTTCAATGTCTTAGTTACCTTAATTTTCATGTTTCTGTGTTTATTTGTTGTTATTAAGTGTTTTTAAACTTTAATATTGTATGTTTATGTTTGGTCTTTCAAAGTTGCTAAGATTTCATGTTTTCACTGTATTAATGAATGATGAGTGATTCTTGTTTATTGATGTTATGTATGTTGTTTTTATGTTTATTTGTCCTTGTTATATGTTTATATGATGTTTGGATTCAGTTTCATGGTCTAAATCTTTGATTTGCTTTGAAAAAGTTGCAATGCACCATTTAAGTGTTGTTTGGATTTGTGATCTTAACTGTCCTAAAGGTTGTTTGAGTGGTTACTTGTTGTTGTCTGGAGTCAAACTTGGTCATAATATCTCAAAGAAGTCAAGTAATTCAGTCCTCATTCAAGCAAAAGTCAAAATTACTTTTGATCATAACTTGTATGTCCACTGTTGAGATTTCATGATCTATGATCATTGTTTTATGTTTATAAGTTGATTAAATTGCTAAAATCAGTCTTATCTCACTTTAAAACATCACATTCAGTTCTTAGAATCAATCCAAAGTTCATCTTAGTCAACTCTTTTGTTTTTCATAAAAGTCAAAATTTTCAATGGGTCGTTTTTGAATAAACTTTGGAATTTCAGTGTGTGTTCAATAGTGAGTTTCAGTTTAAAAGCTTTTGGGGTATTTAATTTTGGTTGCTAAAGAAAAATACAAAAATACTAGATCTTTTTGAATCAGCTTTTAAGTGCTTATTTTTAGCTTTTTGTTGGTACTGCTTGTAAATGATGCCCTGTTCACAGATTTGGTAGTCTAGTTTGCAAGCTCTTAGAGAGCTTATTAGATAGCTTCAGCCTTTACAATTTAGCTTTTTGAGAAGCTCACCTAGCTAACTCAAGGTTTCAAGTGCTTATTTTCCATTTTTAGCTTATTTAGTTAGGGGCATGCTTTCTAATTCGTCCATTTTGTTTAATTGTATCAATAAGTCAGTGTTTGTAGAGTTTTTCATAAGCTTCTCATGAGCTTATTAGTGTAAGCCAAACCTTGTAAATTGTTTTTTAGAGAGTTTAACCGTCTACTTGTTAGTCCAAGTTTTCATTTTCATCTTGTAGCTTATTCAAGTGCTTAATTGTTAGCTTAAAGGTTGCCTAGAAACTGAACAGGTAATGTGTTAAACCAATTTAGACTAAGTGCTTATTTAGTTTTTGCTTAGTGCTTATTTCCAAGTTTTTTGAGTTTACAAAAATAGCATATTAACAGTTATTTAGTTCATTTTTAGTCATTTGTGCTTATGTCATAGCTTGTTAGCCATAATAGCTTAAGCTTGTGCTTATTCTATATTTTAGCTTAACTGTTGTAAATCTTAGCTTATTTCAGTGCTTATTTGTGTTTTTGTAAAAGTCATAGTTATTAAAAGTGCTTAATTTCTTGTGTTTAATAGTTTGCAAAAAGAAAATTCCAAAAATAAAAATGTTTTGGCAAAAGGGGGTAGGCAGGCTCGAACCTGAGACCTCCCCCTTGGAAGAGCGTTAGTGTGTGTACCGTAACCATTGCGCCCTCTTTCTCGGTTATGGTTTACACAATCTAGTATATAAGTACTCTTGGACAGTTTAGCTTATACGAGAGTTGTAGCTTATTTGTAGCTTTTTCGTAATAGCTTTTTCCAGTTTTCTAATTTTCATAAATCTGTATTAGTATAAAGTATTTTCTATAAAAGTTTCAGATTTTTATCATTAGTTTTAGTATTTTTAATCATTTAATTAGTGTAAAATCTTATTTAATTCATAATAAAAAATATAAAAAGCAAAAAAATATAAATCTTTTTTCTAAAATTTTCTTTTGTCATATAGTTTGTAAAAATATTGTTTTTACACTTGTAGGTCTTTTATTTCTTAAATTTTATCTTGCGCTCCAAGCGTAATTTTTTATACATATCGCCTTTTTCATTTTAAGTTACGTTTTTAAATAATTTGAGTCTACGTTTTAGTTAATATAGTTTATTTGAGTCATTTTATTTTATAAATATCATAAACGTTCATCATTTTAAATATAGTGATAGCGTTTATTTAATAGATTTTATCTTTTTAATTTTCTTAATTTGCATTTAAGCCGCTTTTATTTATTTTCTTTCAAGAGTGTAGTATCCATCAATACAATTTTTCTGATCACTATCGTTAGTGATCATTCTATCGTCTGAATTGGTTTTGACACACCATTGAGTCTCCGTGGGACTTAACGCCCGGAATTCATTGTATTCTCTGATCTTCATTGCATTTGTGCTTAAACTGTTTTAAGTTTGTTACGGTCGACCATTCACAAGTGGTGGCTTGTGTGATTAGACTTGACGGTTAAGCGAATCAACCTCTCTTCCACTATGTTACGGACGATATTATTTATTCTAGGGGCTTTGCCTGGCATACATTATTATATACGTGGTACTATATTGTGAATTATTGTGGTAACTTATAATCGACTATTAGACACACTATATTTTGTGCAATGGGTTGTGAACACACAAAAGGCAAGTTTTGTATGGGCAGAACTTGGAACTGAGTGGATTTACAATGCCTTTGCTTTGAGAACTCATTTGACCTCGTGTGCTTGAACATAAACTAGACATATTTTGGCAGTGGGTTGTGAACACACAAGTTGCAAGTTTTGTATGGCCGGAACTTGGAACTGAGTGGATTTACAATGCCTTTGCTTTGTGGACTATTCTAAATGACCAAAAACTTTGCCTTTGTTGCATGAACTTTTAAAAGCTTTACATGTTAACCAAACTCTATGAACTCACTCAACCATTGTGTTGACACTTTTAGCATGTTTTATCTCAGGTATCTAAGGCATTCACTTCATGGCATGCATGTGGACTTATCATAGAGTCGCGGTGTCGACGCGCCTCACATATATTTTATGCACTTAACTATCGTTTGATTGTAACAAACTCATTTTGGTATATTGGAAATATTTTGGGACCTGTGTTTTGTAAACTCTTTATTTTACTTAATCAAACGATATTTTCAAACGACACTTTAGGTCGTTCGATATAACTGTAACTTTGATGCTATGACAGTCATCCCCGGAATTCCATTCCGCCGCAAAAATGTAATTGGGGTGTGACAGACCTAAACCTAATGGACCCAAACCACTATTGGGTTTGGGCCAACTAACCTATCTAACACTCCCCGCAGTTTGAACCTCGAGACTTTCGAACCGACAAACTGGAACATGCTTGAAAGCCACTTCTTCTTCTATCATCTTCTTTGCTGATTGGTTGAACAAAATCATAATTATACTTGGCGGCATAGTTGTTTATTGCTTGCGGCTTCCTCCTTTACGGACGCTTTTTATGTCAAGGCTTGCTTGCCTTTAGGTAGGAGCGGCAATTTTGTGACCAACTATGTGCGGAAAACGACAATGATCCTCAACAACGAAAACAATTTGATGAAGAAGGAAAAAAAATATGGTTGGTTGAAGGCAACTCAAAGTACATATTTTGTTTGTTTTGACGGCTAGGGTTTAGGGTTTATGCCTTGAATATGAAAACAAAATCCTAATAAAAGATTAAAATAAAGCGAAAATAACTAGGATCCTCCGAATCACCGCGAGTAGTCTGATGACCGGAGGATAGCAAATTTTATAAGTGGATCTTACCTAGAGCTCGAATACCATGAAAGATAACCAAATAGTTTTATTGATTGAATGCATTACATTTGAGACATCATATGTATTTATATTAAATACATAACTTTGATAATAAGCAACCAAACCCTAAACCTAATGGACCCAAACCACTATTGGGTTTGGGCCAACTAACCTATCTAACATCAAACAACACATGATCATCCAACAACACTTGTTTATCAATTCAATTATATGTTTGATTAATCATGTCTTCTACTTCAACGTTTTTCATGTTTACTTATGTGATCATCATTAATATGCTCGGCTAACTTGTTAGTAATTACTTAGATGCATGAAACCTAGATTAGGATGAATTAAGAACTAGTGACAACTTAATCTTTGCAAGTACTATGGTATTGTATTGTTTCTATCACTATCCTTTCTAAATATAAGATTGATT
This sequence comes from Chrysanthemum makinoi, assembly GCA_910596185.1. NCBI lineage: Eukaryota > Viridiplantae > Streptophyta > Magnoliopsida > Asterales > Asteraceae > Chrysanthemum > Chrysanthemum makinoi. Next base: position 72,903,130 of record OU343220.1, read on the forward strand.
ACTTCATAAGTTTAGTCGGTTCTAAGTATGTAATTAAGCACTTGTTCGGCACCTACCTAGAACAAGGTTGAGGATTTAATTCGGTATAAGACCTATTGTAATTCGTAAAAACATGTCATATCCGGTTCATAGTAATTTGCAATTAAATTAGGTTCATCTGGGGTTTGATTCTCGTGTTAGGTGAACCACTATTAGTTCACAGTTTCATTTTCTGTGAATTGATGAATTAGGCTTAATGCATGTATAGAAAGGTTAGGTGTAGCTGTTCCGCCCCTGTATCTATCCATAGGTGATGTTCCTCGTCCAAGTTGAGGGCATAACACTTAAGTTTATTCACGTGCTTGCTGGATTAGGTAGTTGTTAGTTTATCCGACCTCGATTGTCCTTAAGTAATTGCTTGTATCTCCCATAGTAGTCCATCCTTTATTTTATTGTCTCATTTTTGTTTTTATGATCAATCAATCTTCAAAACATGAGAATTTACTGCTTTTCGTTAAGACCATAAAATATCAAGACAGTTCCACCTGTTAGGACATTAGGATGCCACATGCATATCTTCTTCGCTATTCTCCTCACGAACGAACTTCCTCTGGATGCTTTCATATACTATTCTACAATAATTAGATAAATTGTCTCGAGGAAAAAACTTCACATCAATAACGTTAGGGTAGTAACAGTTTGGGTGACCTGTTAGGAAGTTTTCACCTTAGGTACACAAAAACAAATCTATGAACCTGCAAGTAAACTGAACAATATAATGATCTAAATAAGCAGGATGTTAAGAGACCACGTCGACTTTTAAAAATATTTTTCAAATGATTGTCGAAACTTATTATTTATCATAGGACTATAAAAAATGAACCAAGTTTTATAAAACCAATTTTTGTTGTGTTGTTGGAGTTCTTAATTCGACCAGTTAAATCGTAGATTCCTTGTTAAAAAAATATGAAAAATGTAGCATGTCATACAAGAACACATGTAAAACCTGAAAAACTAAATGCTAAACACACAATAAATTCACAAACATACAAACAATACCTAATACATACAAGCCAACAATCATACAAGTTTTAAACTTCATGAAGGTAAAATTAAATTATTCAAACATCAACAATTATTGTCTTTATCAAAGAGCAATCCAAATTACAACTAAGTCATAACATTCAATTCCTAAAATATTATCCTCGTCTCCATTTTATTGTCCACTATTGAATTTGATGTAATTTTTAGTCAATTCTTCTTTCCAACGCTATTTGGTAATTATTTTTATTGTGTTATATAATACTGATGAAAAATATATGAATTATTATTGTATTGGGTTTTAAAATGCATTTTCATTGGTATAATATTCATCAAATATTATATAACACAAATAAATATATTAATAGTCAAAGTTGAATAAAAAGAACCGGTCAAAGTCAATGAGGGCAATAAAAAATAGGACGGAGGGAGTAAAAGTCAACGGTTTGATCACATTATAAGTCGCCAATAAGTTTTTAACTAAAGGCCTGGTAACCAAACCAGTTCTCAATTCGACCGATCGAATGTCAACATAATGGGGTTTACCTGGGTCTTTAATTAATTAAGTTGAACAAACTGAAATTTGTTGATCTATCAATACACTAATGTTTTTTTTAGACATCTACTAAGGGTGATGGTGTGATTAAGGGTTTTCGCTCACTACATCAGCTTCTCGTCATAAAAAAAAAATCTTTAATTTTTTTTCAACTTTCCTTTAACCTTTACGCCATCTTCTCTTTCTTATACTATTTTTTTAATCATTTAAAAGTACCTCAAAACACGCATACTTACTCACAATGCACACACAAAAGATAAATTACTAATTCTTTCTCCTTGGTAGTGGTGAAATTGCTACGGGACTCAAACCACGCAAGGGAAAATTTATCCCTTTTTTCAAAAAGAGGTGTGTCATTCTTTTAGGTTTCCCACTCATTTGCCCCATCCGCACCCTATACACTATCAATGTACCTTTCGTCACATCCTATGAACCTGGACTAATTTAATACAGAGAAAAGTACCATAAAGGTACAAAATCTTTTTGATGCTCCAAATCATTGTCACTTTGCAAGCTCATCTTTAAAATGGTC
>OU343220.1:72905337-72918021 GCA_910596185.1 Chrysanthemum makinoi
TACTCTCCCTTTGTTTTTGGTTGGCAGTTCTGTTCTTTAGGAATTTGTTTAGGTATTCTGAGTGAAAGTCACAGTGCTTAATCAAATTATCAGGACTGTAACAAACAAAACACAATTTTTGACCCAAACTCCCAAAATTGCTTCCTCTATGTCGATGACCAAAACTATCCTGTCTTCTAGGTGAAGGATGAGAATTATTATGACCAAAATTATCCAAAAAAGGCTTAGCAGTATTTTAAAAAGATTTTCTTAAAGGTACTGTTGAATGTCTAGCAGTACTTTGAGATAAATGTACTGCTTGACTATTAACATCATCACTCTTAGGTTTCTCAGCTATTTCTTTTGGGGTTTCAGAACTAGATGGACCTGAATTAGTTTGACCAATAAGCTTTTTCCTAAACTCTAAGTTGTCTATTCCAAAACGAGAAACATCTGTCCTAAGTGGTTGAAAACTACCAGTGGGATGAGGGACTGTATGATAACCTTTCTCTTTCTTAAACTCAGGAGGTGTTTGACTAATTGATTCCTCATTACTAGATGTGTCTACATAGTTAATGAGTTCATCATCACTAGTTGTTATATCCTCAAAATCAAGTTCATCCTTATCACTAGGTGGGTTATCTTCTGTGCTACTAAAGTCCATACCAAAACCTAGTCCAGTTCTAATGTAAGCTCTTCTCTGTTTTTCAACATAACTAACATGAGAAAGACCAGATTGTCCCCAAGCAGCAAACTTTTCTAGCAATTCATCCCTTTCTTTAGTCATTTTTTCTAGTTCAGCAACCTTACATCCTAACTTCAATTCACTTAATTTTAATTGATAATCTTGTTGTTCATACTTTTCTGCCCAAGCCATTTCATTATTTTCATGTGTTATTATTTTGGCTTCCATTGACTCTAAAGTAATTTGATAACCAGCTACCTAAGACCTAGCCCTTCTACAGTTATCTCTTTCAGTCACATAATCATTAAGTACTTTTTGATAAAATTCATGACACTTAGAACATACCTCAGAGATAGGGATTCCTCATCAGAACAGGTTCATCTTCACTCTCCATGCTCCAATCAAAGCTTCCAAGACCATCTCTGGATTCCAAAGCAGTAAATCCAGGTTCCTCATCAAAAGCTGTGCTCCAATCAAACTCTTCCATTGCCACCATACAATAGGTTACTGGTTCATCATCAAATTCAGCACTCCAGTCAACCTCAGATAGATTTTATAGAGCAACCAAAGCTTTTGTTTCAGTAATAGGAATTTCCTTTAGTTCAAGCTTAGGTTTGTCAGTCATCCTGTTTGCCTGATATTTAGCAAACTTGCATTCCCTAAAAGTGTCAAGTCTTTTGACAATTAAAGAATTCAATCTTGGATTTGTCAAAAGTGATACCCTGTTTGGGTTTGAAGTCAATGCCTCTTCCTGTTTTCTTCATGAACTTCTTGATCCTAGCAGTGATCATTGCAACTTGCCACCTTATATCAATTTCTTCTAGAGCATCCTCTTCAATCTGTGACAAATCTTCTTCATAGGTGTAAGATATAACTTTCACATACACATCATAACATTAACACAATGAGCACATAGATGGTTTTAGAGAGAGAAAGAGTGGGACATTCTAGAGAGAGAAACTTGTGGAATATTAGATTACCAAAGAACATCCAACCCTCTACCTTGCAAGGTAGAGGGTATTTATAGGTTACAAACTAAACGACCTCCTGACGGCCTGTGGATCAGGGATACAGTGGGTAAAGACCCGACCTTCCTCCACGGTGTTGCACTAAACTATTTTACGCTACTAACTAACTATATAAAAACGGGACTAATGACTAATCTACGAGCTAACTTGTGTTAGATAATAGTTGGGGTGACCGACTCTTCAATACAGGAATTATCGAATTCCTAACAATCTCCCCTAAGGAGGTCACCATGATGATTTACATGACAGACCATAACATTTCTTGACTTGGTTCTTGAGCTCGTAGACTTTCATACATCAACATCGTAAACTTGGTGCATAGGTGGTGCAACTTCAAAGTCAGCAAAGATTTGTACTTTAAATTGGAGGTCCATTTCTGATTCACGTGATAGTAAATATGAACCAGCTTTTGAGATCATCAGCTTATCAAGAATCTCTGACACATCCTTAGTGGTGTTGGTATACTGTGAATTTGTGACATTAGGACCGACATGCTCACATTCTGGATCATGATATCTTCTCATCAGAGTAGCGGAAGCTTTAGTTGATTCATGATATTGGTAGCAGCGTAGCAGAAGCATGGAGTGTAAATATCAGAGTCATTGATGCACTAATCATGATTTCTTATGAGATGAATGTGTTAAGTGAGCATGCGGCTATGGATTGACCGCTTCATTCTGAACAGCTGCAAACGTCGGGCGTACCTGCATACAACAGTTAGCAATAAATCGCACAAAAGTGTCTTTGATCACTTTCGTTGAATTGAGGACACGGCCCACGGTTCCCCGTTGATCAGTACAAGTACTGCCTGTGATCAGGTAAAATTACGAAGAATTTCCTTGACAGGGTTTCGCAGCTGCTCTAGCTGTTCTCAAACCGGAACGTCTCAAAGAAGACAACACGGAGTGAGTGAATCAGCGAATTTTAAGTCCACTGATTGATGAAGATAGATTTGAAAAACAAAAAATGTGTATTGCTCAATAGAAATTGCTTTTGCAATATAACGAAGGTTTTAATGAAAATCAATTATCAATCATAAAACACCTTTTGATTTGAAAAATTAGTACACGGTCAACGTGCTAATGAAAAAGTTTGTTAAGCACAAAGACCGGTTTTTTCAAAGGTATCCGTCAATCCCTAACCTGAACCAGGATTGATTCAAGAAATTGAATCGCCCATTGTTTCTGTTCAGTTGTCACATGGTTGATCCATATAATAGATCTCACATGCCACCTACCAGGAGCTTGTTTGATGTTGGCTCTAGAAGGCTTTCCATCTTCATTGTGAATGTGTAAACACATCACAGATGTTCTGGCAATACCACAAGGATAATGCGTAGGACTCAAGATATAATCTCTCTTTCCACATTGTGTGAAACAGAGAGTCTTCATTGAAAGTGTCCTAATGAGATTTATTGATGATCTCGTGGCTCTAGACTCAATTTGTGCATATTTGGATCCTGTGCCGGAGACTAGGGAGAGGGTCTCCTTCTTCAATATCAAAAATCTCTAAGAGAAAGTCGATAGATAATGTCGGTTCCCCGTGAGAATGAAACAAGTCCTTTTAAGAGGAACTTGAGTGGTTTGGAAAGTTGAAGTGCAGTGCGTCACTGGGTCCATGACGTCTTTGTCTTCAATACCGATGTTACCATCAGTAGCATATGAATTGAACCCGGTTTCTGCCCTAAGGTTGAATAGATGGAGGGCTATTTGTTTTCACCCTTTTCTCATTCAATTCTTTTTAATTCTTCAACCCCTTCAGTGCTTACCGAGACTTCATAGCAAGAACCTTGTTGGGTTTATTCCAGTACTTGCTCAGTCTTAGACCGCACTCTTCCCATATCTCATTTTTTCTCCTTTTATCATCATACCTAAGGACTTCTACACTAACTAGTGGATTGTCCCTGGGGAGATCCCTCCGGTTCTGGCGGATCATGGGAACCAATACCTAACCTTAACATCCTTATATCATCGTACATAAAGTAAAGTTGGTCGGTCTATTTGGTATTGTTCATCTGCCATTGGAACCAATTGAAAACCATTTGAAAATCAATCCAGATACTTGTGATATATTAACAAAACATTTTGTACCTGAATTGTTTTTGATATTTTTAGAATAAGTGCTCCCCCTCAACATGTGCATCAAATGTTTGAAATTGTTTTGCACACGGAGGCAAGAGGAAGAAATCAACTTCATTGTTTACCATTTTCTAAAAAATATCACCATCACTTCCTTGATCAAATCACGTAGATAAAGCATTTTCAGGAAGGATGAGGTTTCCATAAATTTGCTCCCCCTCAATATGCGCCTCGCGGTAGAAAAGAGTTTTGCACATACTAGAGGGAACCCTTTATCATCAAAGGATTAGAAGCCATGTGATCAAGGTACTTTAAAAAATATTTAAAGTGTAGTGTACCCTGATGACATGAATTTGCAAAGAGAGTTCTCCCCCTTAATATATGCTTCGAGATTCGAAAATTTGTTTAGCACATATAGAAGAGAAGTTTGCACAAAAATTGGTCATCTTATCTTTTACCATCTTTCATATTTATATCACATTTTCTCCCCCGATCAAAATTCTTAAATCCTTTGAGATTTTGGATCTCAAGTGATTTAAATAAGTATGAGGTAAAATATTTGTAGGAGAAAAATGTGTCCGATTTTATATGATAAAGAAAATGGACAACACAGATGTTTCCCCTTTTCAAAAGGGGAAACCATAGTACAAATCCTAGCACTATTACATGTATTACAGTTGTTCATATATTTTACACCACATATTACACAAAGTAAAAAAACATAAACGGTATCCTGAAGAAGTCTTCATTCAGTTCTTTGAAGAAGTTTGTAGTGACCATCACGGAGCCTTCCACCAACAAAACTTTCAAGGCGCGGAAGATCCTTCGGTCTTGAGTCTTCGTCTGATTGCAGCAATGAAATGTTCACATCTCTTCACGTCATCCTCAGTCCAAAAAAATGGTTTTAATCCAAGATTTCATATCAAGTTTGGCTTCTTTCACTCTGGTGTCAAGTTCTTCTTCGACCAATTTGAGCGTACCATCACTAAACTTGTAGAGTTCACATAGACGCATAAGCATACGAGATCCATATCTGTCGGTGAAGATGACGGCTCTAGGGGTGTCAAGAACTTTGTATTCTCGATGAAATTCATGCCCAGCTGCATTCCATTGAGGACTTGTGAGGTTGACCCTGGTTTGGTAGCTTTCAATGCCAAGCTGAAAGTCCTCAACTCGTTTTCGAATGACTAGGCCCCTGATCCAAAGAGTGACAGCTGCAGAGAGGGCCTTTTTCTCACGTACAGGTAAGTGCTCCAGGTGTCCTTGAAGATTTAAGAGATAGAGATCTTCGAAATCATTTGGCAGAAGATGTTTGAAGTCGTTCTTTTCAATGGTATACACTTTGAGGTCAGCTCTTTTAAGGACAATCTTCTTCAAGTAATCATATCCATAGATCTCGGAAGATCTCTACACTAACAACGCTTAAGATTTGCAGCTTTGATCTGACATTATTGCGTCTTTTATCAGCACCATGTCTTTCGATGTAGAACTTCTTCTTTTGACCACCAGTGGGAATACCATAAGAACTGCAATATCATACTTTTGTTCTTCATTCGCCCAGAATTGATCAGGAACCATCTGCTCAAGCCCCTGATCAGAGTAGGTTGCAGCCTTCATCTTTGATATTGATAGAGCAGGTCTTCTTTCCTCAGAGCGAGCACACAGAAAGTCCAAGTCGTGATTGAAGAAGAATTATGCCTGAATAGTGTCTGACCAGGTTCACCACCAAGAGGAAGAGATTTGTTGACATTGAAGCGACTGATTTGATCACTGACTTGGTCTTTTAGCATCTTATGGCATTCTTCCATCTGATATTGAAGATGATTTGCATCAGAGTGGAAGACTTTGACAATTTAGTAAGCTTGACCTTCAAGAGATCTTTGGTGTTATGGATGAGATGCTCTTCCGTTCACAAAACCATCTAATGAAACTTCCCATATCACCAGTGTAGTGTAGAAGAGATTCTTCAGTGGAATTACGTATTATTGGTGATACTGATGCCCAATTGTTGTCAGGAATCATAGATTAGACTCGGGATGGTCCATGTGGGTTCTGGAGAAGGAGGTCTATCTTCCACAATGCAGCTTTGAATTGTGTCTCTTGAAGGAGCAACTCTGGATGTGGTAGTGCGATTCCCAGCCATGTAAGAATCAAACCAGTCTTCTGAGGGCTTAGGAATATGCTTTGTTGATGCATCATCTTCATCTGGTTCTGAGTCAGCCATGACTTGAGACTCTTCGTGAACCACTTGATCATCAGGAATAGAAGTCGATGTGGAGGTAAACCTTGAATCAATCGTCGTCCAGGCAGCAGATTTCTTCTGAGTACTCTGTTTGTTTGTAGAGTCTGATTGATTGGACGGTTTTGGAGGTGATGATGGTGGCTGTGATGGAGGTGAATTGGTTGTTGAAGAAGGATTACCAGCTCCAGAAGTTCCAGCGCCTCCCGTTGGTGGAGGATCTTCGCGATCTTTGCGATCCTTCATCAATGCTTCCATCACAACTGTCCTCCTTTTCTTTTTAGCTTCTTTTTCCCCGACGTCAACCTTAAACTGCTCATAATTATCGAACTTAATAGATTCTTCAAGAGCTTCATAGAGTTTACTGTGAACCCCATGTTTGTCCTCTTCAGCCTCATACATCCTTTCACACAGAACTGCTCTCATATCGGCATGGGGAGGTCCTTGAAACGTCTAAGAAGTGAGCCTCCATAGCCCATTCCACAGCATCCCTGACTTCTCCTTCAATAGCGTCAGTAACAGCTTCATTGAAGTTGAGGTGCTCCAATCTATAGACTCGATCCACCAGAGATTCAACAGATTTAGGAAGTTGCCTTTCCAGAGCTTCTATCCTTTTAATGGCTTTATCCAGTAGTTGATCAGAGTTGAGAATCTGTGGATTGGAAGCCGGTGGAGCATCCACATCAGCAACCATAATGACAGGATCAGGAATTGGCGACGATGTTGGTGGTGTCTGTACAGATGATTGAGTTGGTAAGGGAGGTGGAAGTGCAGTTGCTAGTGAAGATGCTGACATTGGAGGAATGGTCGGAGTGTCTTGCTGGATGCTACAGTGACATGGATTGTGCAGAATCTAAATTTTTGTCATTAATGAATTGATCGCCAAAAGAGAAATCTTGATCAAGATTTTTAAGTGAGGATAGAGAGTTAGTGGACAGATTTGGTTCATCCATCTTCAAGGTCTCATCAGATCTTGTCTCAAGGTTCTCCTGCGAGTCGTTTTGTAACAGAGTGTCAACCTTTAGTCCAGATTGAGTCTCTCCAAGTGTAAGAGATTACTTAAACGTTTCAGGAACCTTGACCACTCCAGATAGTTCCTTAGCATGTGATGATTCTGTTCTTCTCTTCAGCTCATATTGATTTGTGGTGCTTGATGGAGATGATGAGATAGTTAAGAGCATGTGAGAAGCTTGTTCAGTTTCAACACTTGCCACCCCTTTACCCTTGTCATGTGTCATTGGGGTTGGTTGTCGAGGTAGTTGAGCGGGTTCTCTTAACACAACTCCACCTCGAGCTTTAGCATTCTGACTTTCTAGACTTTGCTGAATTCCAAGTTGCAGATCAGCATCGTCTTCATCAGTTAGCCTGGTAACACTCCTTGGAATCTCAGTTTTCTCACCAATCTCCTTTTCCACATTCTTTCTCTTTACTTTTTGCTTCTTGGATACGGGGTCAGACTGTGGAGACCTTTCAAGTCTCTTTTTAGGAAGAGAGGCATAGGATGCTTGTGAGGCTGACTTGGTCACGGGAGCATTAGGTTGTAAAGGAGAGGTGGGTGTGACATCAGCGAGAGTTTGGTTGCTCTTTTCATGTATTGCTTGAAGTAGTCCTTCTTCTTGATATCTTCTGTGAGAAGACGATCATGAATTGGCAATCCAAATACTTCTTTATCCAAACCTCTAGGAACATATTCAGGTTCCTAAAACAAATTCATCTTCTGCTTTGTGTAAAAGTTGATTAGACCTAGGAGTGAATTTATGAGTTTGTTGTAAGTACTGGATAACAAGCTTAGAGAATCTGATGCTGGGAATTACAAGCTCGTTCTGTTTCTTTCGGCCTTGAGCATTGTTCAGGAAATAGGTTCTATCAGATATGAATGTGTTCATTGATAACGAGAATTCTTCCAAATACGATCGAGACATTCACATCAACCCTATTAACGATTCCCCATGGATTGCATTTGCAAGATAGGTATTCCAGTTTATCGAACCCTGAAGTTTCCCAGATAAGCATAAGTTCGAATGGTTGTAATAGCTCTCTCAAGGGTTGATACATGTGTCCGGTGACGATGTCAGATGCTCTTGGAATACTCTCTGATATCCCAACCCATTAGAATACAATCAGTCGTCAGCACCAGGTGGAGATTCAGAACGAACGTCAGGGTTACATGGTGTGATTCCAAGAGCCTTGCTCAGAATATCAGAATCAATTGTGAACTCCCTATTATCCAGTCACAAGGATACTGTGCAGTGATTTTGTTCCATTGAACGGTGTTCCAGAATTGTGAATGTAAGATGGTCGGGATTGAGCATTGCTTGGTAATTGCTCGAAGAAAGTTGTGTTTTTGAGGATGTCAATAGAACTTTTGAGAATCGGATTTTGTTGAATCCTTGAAGGTCCACATAAACAGTTGCTTTTTCCGATAACAGCCCATTGACTTGAACTGGGAAGGATTTCTTCGTCTGAAAGAACTTTGATGATGCCGAAGGGGGGTAGCGCCATTATGGGATTGAACTTGCCATTGATGTTCCGAGTAATCATACCCAACATTTATAATAGGAGAAACCCCTACCACACATATTTCAAAAGTATAACCAGTTAGTCCACAAGAAAGGAAACCCCACCATATCATACAAATAAACAAGCATCATAACCAGCACAGAAGCCTAGTATATATAAAAAACTAATCTCCCCTCAATTAATGTCATCAAAGAACATTGATTGATATTAACCAATCCCATTAAACCACTAAGAATATATCTTTTGTTCGAACTTCATCTATGATCTCGTGCCATTATTGAATGACATTTCTAGGACCGTAGATGTTATCGATAACAAGGAGTATATTCATTATTAGATTGAGAAAAATGATAAAATGATAAAATTTTGAAAGGAGTATATTTTTTAATCTCTCAAAAATATTTTTAATCTCTTTTTTTTTTTTTTTTTTTTTTTTTTTTTTTTTTTTTTTTTTTTATGGAAACTTGATTTATACAAAGACATGGAAGGACGAGTCCAGATTCAAAATGAATAGGAGTCAAGTAGAAGTACATCAACTCTGGCAAGCTAAGCTCCTGAATGAGCTATGTCATATCTGAGGGAACCAAGTCATGAAGTTCTGATTGATTGAGCATTGTACTGAAAAAGACTGAGAGCACATTGTACGTGAAGCACATGTAGACTTGTACATAGAAGGGTTAGTGACATGTTTAGTCTCACATTTAGATGCAACACAGTATAATCCAGACGTATCATTAATGGGGATCCTATTGGTTCTACATTCTTGAAAAGGTTACCTGTTGGGAATCCACATGAGGCGGAGTGATTTAGGAATGTAAGTTCTTTTAAGACCCTGATACTTAAATAATCTGCCAGTGGGAATCCATTTTGAAGCACATTGAGATGAAACTAAATGCAGTGGCACACCTTGTTTTGACTATTTGTCTTTTTGTGATCAGAGAATTTCTTAGGGGATTGATTTGTCAGACTATGTTTTGCATGATACCTATTTAAGCTTATAGCATTTTTGATTTGTGGGTGATGTTCATTAGTCCTATGCTGGGATCATCATATCTGAACTAGGCAATGATTGAGGACTGGTTTTGACAAAACAGACTTGTTATCAACTTGGGATGTAAGCTTAGATTTCAATGGTTTAGCTCTTTCAGACCTAAAGGCATTAGGTTGTTTAATAACAGTTCGTTTCAAGTGGTTCTGACCGTTGACTTCCGAAAGTTGAAGGTTTTGCAAACTTAGTGTTCATCCTATTTCCAGCATACTTCCTGAGCTCATTTTTTAGGGCAACAATATTGAAGCTCTTATCCTGAATTTGTGCTTTGAGGTCATCAATATCTTTCATCAAGAAGTTGGATTGATTGACTAACTTAGAGTTTGTTTCCTAGGTTCTTTCTTTAAATGCTCATTTTCTCTTAGAAGGTTGGACACACATAGAGCTAGTTCAGAATTCCTAGATTCTAGTGTATCACTCATCTCACGACAGTCATATTTCTGGGCTTCTGAAAGAAGCGATTTCAGATTTCTTATGGTCGAATCTTTGTCCTGAATCTGGGATTTTAGCTGATTAATTTCAAAAAATTCTCTAAATTCTGGAAGTTCCAGATTACTACACTATTTTTTTGCATAAAACATTTCATTCTTATGTTGTATTTCAATTTGCAAAGAGATACAGTGTTTTTCAAGAATTGAAAATTTGTTTGAAAGCTCATCATATACCCTTTTTTCAATCATGTTACTTGCATTAGATTCAGACAAAACAAAGATTGATTCCACATTGTTATGTTCAGGGTAAGAGTCATGTACCTTTTTGTGAGAATTAGTGTGATCAGATAAGTGTACCTTGTTGATTGATACCTTTTCTGACTCTGAGAATTTGAGATCAGTGTTGTTTTCTTCATCCTTTTCCATCTCAACTGAGATTCTGCAATCAGTGTCTTCTGCTGGTTCAACTGGAATGAAGCATGACACGTCATCATTGTTCCATGGACACTCTTGACACTCATTCAATTCCTTCAGCTTGTTATTCTCTTTTGCAGCTTCCTCGATGTATGTTTCCATATTACTCATGAGTTGATATAAATGAGTTTCTGAACTCATGAATTTCCATTCGGTGCTTCTTGAAAGACATTCCAGTCATGGTATTATCAAAATGAGGAATATTCTTCCCGGGTAAGTGGCTGAAATTGGTTGAAGATGGTTTGGAGAGCAGCATGAGAATCATCAGTTGAGAGCTTTTCTTTGGTAATTTGAAACCTCAGTCGTTCTAGGTTAAGTAAAACAGCTCTTGTTAAAGTGGGAAAATCCTGACGAAGGATGGCACAACTTGTTCGATCCATGGTTGTTGATAAGAGTAATTTGAGAATCTGACTGAGTTGTTGAAATGGCTCAATGGTGCATTCCACACTTCTTAGTATCATCTGATGATATAAGAATGATTTTTTGAGTTGTTTCTGATTGATCGATACTGAGTTATTAAGTGTGAGGCCTTCAGATGGGCATTCTGTTTCACTATTCTGTGCTGTGTCATAGAGAGCAAGTACTTTGGTGATTAAAGAATCCGTGATGACTGACATTGTGTTATTATGAATTACTCCCCAAGTCTCTAGAGAATTTAGAATCAATTCGCTACCAACTAAATAGTACTAATCCCAAGTCGCTAGAAAATACTACACCAAGTCGCCAACACTAATTCGCCACCACTCTAAGTCGCTAGCTTTCCATTCGCTAGCCAGATGTAAGTCGCTAAGTGGTAACTCGCTAACACTCAAGTCGCTAACAAAAAAATTCGGCAGTAATTCGCTACTCAAGTCGCCAACAATGCAAGTCGCTAAAGAGCAAATCGCTACAGACCAAGTCGCTACACCAGAGCGCTACCGTAGGGAGAGAGTCCATACTTGTACTTTAACTCGCTAGATCTAACTCTCTAGTTCCAACACTGTAAGTCGCTACAAAAATGTGAGCAAGCGCTACAAGAAAATTCCGTGAGCCAAGTCGCTAGCTTGAAAAACCATATAAACATCACTTATCAATCCAAAAACAACCCAACCAAGATGATTCAAGCTTACCAAATGAAAAACTAAACACTTTTGATGATTCTAAACATAAAAGTACCAACAAAATTCAAACTTTAACACAAGAAATCATCTAAATGATGCAAAAACCACTAAACTTTTCACAAACTCAAAAACACCTAAAAACCACTATAAATCCAAAGATGTGCAAGATATTATCTAACCATGGCTCTTGATACCAATTGTAAGATATAACTTTCACATACACATCATAACATTAACACAATGAGCACATAGATGCTTTAGAGCGAGAAAGAGTAGGACATTATAGAGAGAGAAAACTTGTGGAATATTAGATTACCAAAGAACATCCAACCCTCTACCTTGCAAGGTAAGAGGGTATTATAGGTTACAAAGTAAACGACCTCCTGACGGCCTGTGGATCGGGATACAGTGGGAAAGACCCGACCTTCCTCCACGGGTGTGTTTGCACTAAACTATTTTACGCTACTAACTAACTACATAAAAACGGGACTAATGACCAATCTACGAGCTAACTAGTGTTAGATAATAGTTGGGGTGACCGACTCTTCAATACAGGAATTATCGAATTCCTAACAGGGATTAAGATGCATTCTCTGCTGTGAATTAGTGTATCAATCCAATCTATGAGCATAGGTATGAATGAGTATTTATAGTGTCAAAACCCTAACTTGTATGGGATTCAACTTGAGCCACAAGCTAATTCACAAAACTTCCTAATTCACAATACCCTAAACCGAATACCTCCCTCCCTAAGTCACCCCAATGGACCGGGCAAATTGACTAGGATAAAAGTTTTTCGGTTATAGTTAGTCTTAGGTCAAACCGGTCCAATACTTGAGCTCTAAACGTAAACGTATTCTAGTGTTCATCGTGTGTGCCCCAATAGGCTCACACAACTTTAGCGTATTTATGCTAATCCAACTTCCATATTCCAACACTTTATAGATACATCACTCAAAGAAAACCTTATTTCTAATTGCTAGCATATTTCATATGTAGTTCCAACAAACATAGTAGACCTAGCATAGATTCACTAACAGACCACATAATCCAACAAATAACCATATTTGTTACAAGTATCTCACAACTCAGCAAGATTAGC
>OU343220.1:72918121-73080172 GCA_910596185.1 Chrysanthemum makinoi
ATTTGTAGTAGAGCGAATAACAGTACCTTTGATGACCCCTAATTTTCGTTTTGAAGAAAGCCCTATTTCAATTGCACGACGCCATGCCCGATAATTTTGAGTAGCAACAAGCTTTTCTTGTACTGTTAACGATCCAGGTCTATCAGAGGGATAAAGATAAAGTGAATTTTGAAAAGTTGCATTTTCTTTCAATTTGATTGATCAAGAAACATAAGAAATGAACTGAAATTGAGCAGAAACGTAAAAACAGAGCAATTGAACGCACTAGACACACCGTAGAACACTTGTGTAAAGATTAACAAACTTTTTAATGGTTAGAACTCCGTTGATAGAGCTTTGATTCCATGTAAAGTAGAATGGAGGTGAAAAGAGTTTTGGAGCGATAAGTGGTTATGTGTTTCATTGAAATGAACTATAATATACTTACATTTACAAGTATATAAACTGAAATGAAAAACTATTTAACTACTTTACAACAAAGTCCCTATACTACACAATATTTACAAATACAGTCCTTGACATGTTAACTAGCCTTTCTTCCATTTACAAGTTGTTTGTGCATGCACGAGAAGGGTTAAAGCTAGACTTCGTAAAGGGTTAAAAGTTTAAGTTTTCGCTTACTCAGTAACCATTACTAGCTTAGTCACCTTCCTATTTATATCAATTCTCATAAGTAATGTGTGCTTTCCAAGTCACCGAGTTGAATCTTTTCATTACTAATATTAATAATTATCCATAAACCTTTCATAAGTCACATGTGATAATACATAAAAAGTACACATGATTAGTGTATTACAATATAAAAGAAGGCTAATAATTTGCTTCAAATACACGACTTTGAAATAAAACATAGAGAAAATCATACGCTAAAGCGATTGAAAATGATTGTATTCTGTCAATCTCAACAAGTTATTATCATATTGCTGATGGGTTGTAAAACAAATATTCAAATGAAGTTAATGATTTTTGTTGAAACAAATATATCAAATATCTTATTGGCCAGGACTCGTTAGACTTTCGATAATGAGAATCAGGTGTATTATTATAATCCAAAGAGCGAATAAAAAAACGATTGTCAAAAGTTTGTTGATATATTAGATTAATAAATTATCCATGTGAAGCTTATTTGATGAAAAAAAATCACATATAGTTGATTTTGCTCAGTTGGCATATTCCTGTAATCCAGACACACCAAATGCAGATTAACCATTTAGTCAACTGGTTTGATAATGTTCGTATGATCAGATTCCATGATTTGTAATGCTAATAGCATAATTTTGTATATACAGTGTATGTGTGTGAGTGTCTCTAAAAAGTACAGTTTAGTTTGAAATTAAACTATTTAAATCCAAGTCTTCTTATAATATATAATTTTAATTCTTGATGGTGGGTACCCGAATTTAAAAGTATTTATCAAATTCAAAGACGGCCTTGATGTTCTCTTTAAATGCCATAGCATCTAAAGTCAGTTCACAGAATCATTCATCATCAAATTCCCTTTTCATTCTTTTGTCTTGGCTTTTATTCGTTCATAGTGATATTTTTCGTGAAATTAAATAAGTTTAGCTGAAATATGAGGTGCAAGACTGAAAAACCGAAGATGAAGCCTAAGAAAGGATTATGGTCTCCTGATGAGGACCAGAAGCTAAGAGATTATGTGATGAACTATGGTCATGGTTGCTGGAGTATGGTCCCTATCAATGCAGGTAATTTTACGCTCAATGTGATCGTTCTTCAACCAACTTATTGTACTGATATTAACTATTATGGTTTTTTACTTTTTTAGTTGACTTTAACCATGTTAATATCGAATATGATAGCATTGAATTAAAAAATATTTACCATGACTTTGCTAAAAATATCTACTTGACACATGTTAACCTTCAATCTGTCGTTATTGTCTTGCTTATGTTGGATAATAGATAGCCTGATTTGGACAGTAAAACTCAGTTGTGACAGTTGATGACAACGTTCTTTTGTGTCTTACCTATTTATCTTGCAATAATAGTCTTCATTTCATGAGCGTACCATTAAAGGCTCGAGTTATTATTTCTAATAAGAATCCTTAGACTCGCAAGTGAATATAGACACATTGCGAATCTACATGCACGATGTGTTCCATTTATCGTTTTCTTTTTAAGTTTAAGCTTATGAATATCGATCCTGATATTTTATGTAACATAGGTCTACAAAGAAATGGAAAAAGTTGCAGATTACGGTGGATTAACTATCTTAGACCTGGATTAAAGAAAGGAGCATTTTCTATGCAAGAAGAAGAAACTATCCTCACCCTTCATGGTGTTTTAGGCAACAAGTAAGCAAATTTAATTAGTTTGCATGATTAACTCATTTTTGGAAAAATATATATATTCTTAGTTTGGTATATTATGTAACCAGGTGGTCTTTAATATCACACCATTTGCCTGGCCGGACCGATAATGAGATCAAGAACCATTGGCATTCTTACCTGAAAAAGAAAGTGCCAAAATCGGAAAATCTTGAAACTCAACCTAAACCTGAATGCACAAAGTCCACAGAATCATCATCATACATGAACTCAATCACTAGAAACACAAGTTTTGATTCATTGGATGCCACAAACGGTTCATCTTTTATAATGGAACAGCCTGCCACACAAGCTCAAGTCAACAAACTACCAAAGATTTTATTCGCAGACTGGCTTAGCCTAGAAGAGTTTCATGGACACCAAAGTGTAGTATGCAAAGGTGAGATTAGCAGTGGGTTAGAATACCATAACGCCCCTGTGAATGGTTTGCTATCAAATGAAGGATCATCAGACAGCAGCGAAACTGTCAACTGTCTAAACAAATATTCAAATGAAGATATGTTTCATACCCAAATGAAATTTGATCAAATTTTCAACTTTACGGGTGGTGATTTCAACATTGAAGACTTCTTGTATATTTAAGAATTACATGAACATAGGAGAGTGAATAAAAATTGATTCAGCCAAATAATTGTATATTATCTAATGCTTATAATTGTATGTGTGTATATAAATCCATGGAGTGTTATTATGGTTTCCCAATGATATATGCCATACTGTTGTGTTATTTCCATCTATATACTTTTTGACAGTTCTAAAGTTTTGATACTCTGTATTCTGACTTAATTATTCAGTTGAAACTTGAAAGTATACTTAAGCATTAAATCATTAATTGCTAATCAAAGTACATTTGTAAAGGTCTAAATAATAGAACATTCAAAAGACAACTATAGAAGGTTCAAATAATTGAACATTTAGTTTAAATGTTTATTAATGAGCTTCAATGGCTCAAAAGTTCCCAGATCTAGAAGAGAGGTAGGGACTTCAAATGGAAGATTAAAAGTGACTAAGAAATTTATATATAATACATTAGGTGAAGTAAATGGTGGCGTTTAATGATGGTTAACAAATACTCTGTAACAGTTTAAGGTTAAGTATAGAAAGGTATGTCTTACCATGCTTGAGATCACGTGTAAAAGGTTGTAATATTTTTTAAAAGGGAGCTGATAAATACACGGCTCCATTTTATAAATCCACAGCAAGTGAATGTGAGATTACGTTTCTACCCTTACATTTCATATTTCCACATCCCGGTTTCTCGCATATATTATTTTCGTACCCAACATTTTTGACACCATGTCATCATCACTGCCATACAACAAGTCTCCAATTGTATCCCTCTTCATCTTCACGACTTCACTACTTATAAGAACCGTCAATTCCGATCTTATTTAATAATGTTGAAAAAATTATCTAAGACCCACTCAACTAAAAACTGCAGTTAACAATAGAAACACGAGTTTTAGATTTATGTGTGTGATGGAGATGGTTAAATTTAATGGGGATAATATGATAAGTTGTTCGATACTTGGCCCGGAATCGAATAAAATATATGAAACCCAAACTAAATTGGAGCCAAACAAAGTTAAAATCGTTGTTTTTCCAATCAAAGCTACTGAGGAATGTATCACCCGCACCGTTGACACTTATACAATCTATATGAGTTTGTTTATTAAACGGGTCATGACTAGTTACTAAATAACAATGTTGCAAAAATCGGTCAACTCGGCCGATTAATCGTCGATTAATCGTTAATCGGCCGAGTACCTAGTCGATTTTTGAAAATCGGTCAAAAAATCGGCCTAGGAAAAAAATTGACACTAAGGAGTCAAAATATCGGCCGAATCGGTCAAAATCGGCCGAATCGGTAAAAAATCGGCCGAATCGGGCAAATCGGTAATTTTAAAAAAAAATAATAATTTAGGCATTCTACTTAATTTGGGGATCGTATATTTCATTTATAACGCACAATGGGCATCATAATCATACTTTTAGCCTTTTATTGAAGTTTGGAAACATAGCAGGCTTGGAATCGGTTAAGATTTTTAGTTTGGTCTCAAGAAATACCAAAAAATTGCAGGAAATGTCAATCCGATTAATCATCGATTAATCCCGAGTTGACCGATTACTCGCTGCAGGGTGGTCGACCGCCCGACTACAGATTCACGATTTTTGCAACATTGCTAAGTAATAAAACATTTTGGAGAGTTACAGATTGCTCCGATCGTTTTCAAGAATACAAATTTATTCTAGTGAAACTTGAATATTACTTTGTGTGATTATGACTACCACAGCTAATTTAGCCTATCAAGAGGTGTTTGCAAGGTCACATTCAAAGTATACTCTTAATCCTATTTCGTCATCTGGCTAGAAAGACTATTAAGATGAAAGTACGGCAACTATATGATGATGTAAAAATTGATGAGACAGATATAAGAGTAGAAAGGGGTGCAGTGAAAAAAAGAGGTTGATGAAAGGCAAGGGTATAGATGTACATTTACTCTCAATTGCCGTGAAGTTATAAATTTGTTCCGTGGTTTTATCAGATCCCTTTTTAAAAAAAGTTCAATCTGGTGGGAGAGCCCAAGAGAGTTTCAGGAGAAGTTTGCACCACTTTAAAAAAATTTATATTAATTGTTACTTTCAGTACACTACAAAAAAAAGTTGAATTCTCCGCACTTATTTCTCTACGGTATAGTCAACCGTGGAATTTCTTTTATATGAATCATAGTTTTGCTACATTTATAAGTGTCACAAACATTTAAAAAAATACTCCACGTATATAAGTGTGGACAATTATAATAACGCTACACTTATAATTGAAGTAAAACAAATTTTTAAAAGACCACACTTATAAATGTAAGAAAACACTTAAAAAATTGCTACACTTATGAATGTAAAAATAACTATATAAAAAAGCCACATTTATAATTGTGGAAACAAAAGCTACAAAAATGAGAAGAAGAAAAAAAAGTGTATTAAGCTATATAAAAAAGCTACAAAATCAAAATAAAACAAAAAAAAAGTGCGTCTACTGATCCATCTCCACTTCACTGCCTCAACTCCAAAACCCACACATACACACACCATGAATTGTTCAAGTAAGCTTTCATTCACTCATCATCATCATCATTATTCTTGTTATATATATATTTAATTGTTGTAACTGATCTGTTTGTTTTGTTTGTTTGTACAGTTTCCGGCGAGGTGCCGGAGGAGCCTGTTGTTTCGAAATCTTCCGGTTTACTTTTCGAGAAGCGGTTAATCGAAAGACACATCATTGTGAGTTAATTTATTCAAAATTTGTATATAAATTAGGGCTTGGCTGTTAGTTTTACTGTTTGACGTTGATTTAAGCTGTTTCGATTAGTTTACAAGGAGCGATTGACTGAACGATACATAATTATGAGCTATTTTGTGAGATGTTGTTTAAATTTGTATATGAATTAGGGCTTGGATGTTAGATATACTGTTTTGATTAGTTTACGAGGAGCCATTTACTGAACGATACATTAGAGTGAATTAATTTGTGATATGTTGTTTAAATTTGAATGTAATTAGGGTTTGACGTTGATTTAAGATGTTTCGGATTAGTTTTTGAGAAGCCGTTGACTGAACGACACATTATATGTGTCATTTTGTGATAATTTATTCTAATTTGTATATAGTTAGGGCTTGGATAGTAAGTTTTAGTGGTTGATGTTATTGTTAAGTCGTCTCGATTAGTTTGTGTGAAGCGATTGTTTGAACGATGCATAAGTGTGAGTTATTTTGTGATAAGTTGTTTAGATTTGAATATAATTAGGACTTTAAGCTGTTCGAATAAGTTTATGAGATATCTTGTTTTAAAATTTTGAATTTGTTAGGGCTTGGATAGTATGCTTTAGTGGTTAATGTTATATTGAGTTGTTCGGTTTACTTTCGAGAAGCCGTTAACTGAACGACACATTATGTTTGTGACAATTTAATCTAATTTGTATATAAATGGGGCTTGATTCGTAAGTTTGAGTGTTGATGTTGATTTTTGAGGAGCGATTGTATGAATGACGCATTTGTGTGAATTAGTTTGGTGATACCCCTCTTTGGCGGGATTGGGTATGTTGCTGTTGTTGTTGCTGGGCATGAATAGTATATAATAGTTGGAATATTATTTTAAGTTGTGCACTTTAGTTTTTGAGAAGCAATTGTTTAGTGTAAGCTATTTTGTAATATGTTGCTTAGAGTTTGAGATAGTTTGGGCTTGGATACCAAGTTTATTGTTTGAATTGAAGTATGAATATTGATTGAGTGAGATTTGTCGAACTTTGATTAGGAATCTAGGATAATAAAGTCTAAAGAAACTGTAACAGTTGCAAGCTTTTTTTTTTTTGCCAGGTTTTTTATTGAATATTATTTAAATATGTGTTGTTAGTCTCTTGTATTAAAGAAACACAGGAGTTTGTGAGTAATTAGGGTGCAATATACTAGATGTATTGCTTAAACAGAAATGTGACTATAAATATTGAATGTTGATGATGCTATAATCTATCAAATCATTGAATAACATTGGTGTTGTTATTTTTGTTTATTAAAGTGTATTGATGTTATTTATTTGATTTTGACTAGGACTTTGGAAAATGTCCGGTGACCGGGGAAACTTTGACTTTGGATGACCTTGTGCCGATTAAAACTGGAAAGGTTCGCATTCTGTTGTTTATAGATTAATCTTGTATTGGTATAAGTTGACATCTTGATCGTTACTTGTACATTGATGCTTAAAATCTTTAACAGTAATTGGTGATGTGTGCAGGTTGTGAAGCCTAGACCAGTGCAGGCGGCCAGTATCCCCGGGATGCTTGGAATGTTCCAAAATGTATGTGTTTCTCATCGAACTTCATAGTTACACTAGTTTGAATCGAAAAAACTAGTGTATAAGTTTGTTAAAACTGCGCTACTTAGATAATTCAGCATACGGAAAGTAAAAATAAACAGAGTGCATTAAAGCTAACGATGAAATTCAAATCGAACTTCATTCTAGTAACTAAGTATGAGATTCATCGAAACAGACTAAAATCCATAGCAATTACAACTGTGTCTTTCTTAATGCTTGTGAACATGCCTAATCGCTGCTTTCCCTTTTTCAGACACTCCACTTAAGTCATTCTCAGACACTCCACTTAACCAACAAAAATCGCTTTAGCCTGGTTCATTTAGTATTTGATATGTTATTTAAGCTGATTATGTATAGATTTTTTATGAATTAGATCATATTAGCGTAAATATTTGGTACTGATATAATGTTGTTGAACCAAAAAGGTCATACCTCAAGAAGTTTGGAACTGTGGATCCTCTGTAAGATTTCTTGATCTCAACTGCAACTCAATATGAAACATACTATGGTTTCCTCTTTGGGACTGCAGTTGTAAGAATTTTTATGTTTTGTTAAATGGTTTAAGATTTTACTGTAGTCCTTTCATGTTGTCCTGTCAACATATTATTTTCTTGCTATTAAATGAACTTTGCCCTGGTAATTATAGTGTTCTGTTGTTCTTAATATGTGTTAGTTATCTTGACCTGGGGTTTTCTAAGCGTGATTCTTGGTTGATAAAGACGCTAATAACAGATACAACACTCTTGAATGACCATATTTGACTGTGACCTGTAATGAAGAAGACAAGACCTATATATGCAAATGGAAGGGAGTTGAGCCTGCAGCAACTTACGGGAATTTGGGATTGCCTTCGGAATGGTATGGAGGTTTGGAATGGGTATTTCCTACGTAGGCAAGGACACATGCTCTAGACACCGGTCAAGCTGTTAATATATTAAAAGGCGCAATTGTAACTTCTGATCGGATATTGACAGTTAGCTAGGTAATGGATCTCTTCATTATTTTGGCTGATTTGTGCATTTATCACATGGATTAGTGTAATTTTGCTTCTAGTTGTATTTCCAATTAATGTCTTTTAATTGGGTATCAATATATTCATGTCCCATAGTTGTTTTATTCAGGGTTATTCTTTGGAAATAACAACCCCAGATGGTGGTTATGAATGAGCTACTGACAAGCCGAAAATCTGTCGTGAACGGTATGTAGTATTTCTGTCTACAATCTACTTTCATAAAAATTCATGAAATGTTAATCAACACTTTTATTTTGACGATGATTACATGGGTAACTGGTTATGCAGGGATAACTAACGGTATTGATGTTACTGATTGGGATCCTTCCTCTGATGAGCATATCACTTCTCATTACACTATCAATGACCTTTCAGGAAAGGTAGTTATTGCAAGTCTTTTAATGTTTAAATGTTACTCAAATGACACTTAGATTGCAGTGATTTAATGGTTGCAGATAGAGTGCAAGACTGCTCTGCAAAAAAAATTAGGTCTTCCGGTTCGCCCAGATTGCCCATTGGTAAAATATTCTTTTGTTGATGGATGAATTCAGTAAAACAACTCTCCCTTTTGCTATAGCCGACTGATATATGACTTATGCATGATAGGTTGGATTTATTGTAATAAAACTCGCTCACAAAAATTGTGGAATGTGCAGTTGTGATATCCTATTAATGCCCTCAAGATTTGAGCCATGTGGTCTAAATCAGTTGTATGCAATGAGATATGGAACTGTGCCAGTCGTCCATGGAACCGGAGGACTTAGAGTGAGTTGAAGTTATAATCATAATTGTGTTAAAGTCAAATATAAAAGAAGCGTGATACTGAATGCACCCTTCTGAATTATAGGACACTGTGAAGACTTTCCACCCATATGTTAACGAAGGAAAAGGGGAAGGTACCGGGTATGTACTTCTTCACTTCATAAGCATTTGTGGATCGACTGTTGTAGAACTAATCTGTGTGTTCTTACTACAAAATAATGCATCCATGAAGAAGTGCAAATTCTGAGTTTTTAATTGTTCTGCAAATTTCTTACAGATGGGCCTTCTCACCACTGACAAGAGAATGCACGTTGAATGTGAGTTACATCTAAACTCTTATCATTTAGCTATTTGGATTCACATGTTACTTTACATGACTGTTTACTTAGGAAACTGCAATTAAGTATATGAGGCGTGAGTAAATCGGATTGACTAATGTTGTAGGCATTGAGGGTAGCGATAAGGACATACAGGGATCACAAGACCACCTGGGAAGGATTGATGAGGAGAGGAATGGAGAGAGAATGTTCATGGGATAACGCTGCAGTACAGTATGAGCAAGTTTTCCAGTGGGCGTTCATAGATCCACCTTATGCCAGCTGATTAACAAACCAACATACTCCACCAAGGCAACAATAACTAAGAGAGACTCACTCATGTCGACACACCCTTTAGGGGTTGGCCACATGATCATCTGAAAATTTTAGGGACGGGTATTTTTAGTCACTATAGTATCTTGACCTGTAATGAAGAAGACAAGACCGGTAGTAAAAGCCAAGGAAATCGAACTTGTGTTTACTGGTGGTTCTTACCTGCAATTTCAAAGAAATTTTATTGTTTTTACATTACTAGAAAAATCTATACTTGTGTGTTTACTGTCGCAAAAATGAAGCTACATGTATAAATAGCATTAGTGGTTTTACATTACTAAATGTTTGATATGTGTTCCAAAAAATAAATAGCATTAGATTTTTGAAATATTGGATATTTTTATTTATTTATTTATTTTATTTTTTTCTTCTTCCAGAAAATATATCCACACTTATGAGTGTAGCATTGACACTTTGTCCACACTTTTAGGTGTGAATATTTAACAATGTTTCCACACTTTTAATTGTAAGCATCTATTTGCAATTTTGCCACACTTTTAAGTGTGGATATTCAAAGAATTTTTCCACACTTTTAACCATAGACATTTGGATAATATCTCCACATTTATGTGTGTAGAAAAATTTGTCACACCCATTATTACCACACATGAGTAAGTGTGGCATTTATAATTTAACACATTTTTAACTGTGGCCAATTGGCTTTTAAAATGTGGACAATTTTACGTATGACACAATTGTACTTTTAATATAAAATGTTTTAACTGTTTGTACTATAAATGTCACAATAAAAAATAAGAGTGTGACAATCACTTCCCCAAATATAAGGTCAAACTAAACATTTTTTCTTCATTACCAGAAGGTTCTTGATGTTTTATTTTCAGGCTTTGTTAAATGTTTAGTTTGCAGTATTACATTTGACTCTGTCAATGTCTATATTATTATATAAAACATTTAAGTTGTGACGTTTATAAAAAAAATTAGGATAATGAAGTGCAATCATAGAGTGACATGTGTCACTTCTCAACTGAAAAAGTACATTTATTTTCAAATTGAAATATCTTTTTATTTATTTAACTTTTCTTATGATCTAGTTTCACCATATATTTAAAACTAGCTTATAAACCCGTGGAATCACGAGGATTCTTAAAGTAATTATTTATTAAGAAGTCATGTATGTGAATAAAGTAAGAAACAACAACGAACGTAAACAAGTTTTATTATTTTTTGATGGATATAAGTATTAAGTCAATGATTCTATAAACAATTCTGTTTGTAAATATTTAAATAATAAACATGCATGTATTTCCTCTCCAAATTTGATATTTTTGAAGAGCAAAGGTATGCGTGAACGGCAAACACTTGAGCAGCCAATGTTCATTCCGTGAACACCTCGTACACATTTTGATTCCAAACTATCCATCGACGTCCAAATTTATTCCAAACAGGTTATACACATATGTACTTCTGTTGCTCTCAACCTAAATGCATGGGAAAAACTAAAAAAACTCACATTTAAATTTCCCTCCTTATCTCTCATTTTGAACCAATAGGTAATACCATTTCAGCTGCCAATAAAACCAAAAAACATTACTATTATCCCAAAAAGACCAAAGAAAAAGAATTATTTACATGGAGTAAATTGGACCCTCTTTATATCATTACTCTGCACAACATGAAATTCCCAAATATTTGCAGCTTCAAAGACTTGAGAAGAAGCATTCAAACTCAGGCTCATGATTCTAAGCCTAACAACATCTTTAATCATATTACAAACATAACGGTCTAGCTTTGTCTTGAAAATTTCTCAGATTTCTTTCTTGCCAACATAATAAATAGAAGCACCAATGAGCCAATATTTTGTTTTTGTAACATGGGTTTTCGACTCGATATTGCGAGTCGACTAATCCCACGGCGACTACCCTTTTGGATAGCCCAGAGTCGGTGCATGTGAACCTCCGTGGCCACAAGGGCCAATGACCAATCTTTGAAAGAAACTCCAAATAGATTTATTGATAGGCCTATTCAACATATACTATTGAATATCAGTCCAACAATTTGGAGCGTAATCCAACCTAACCATAATTTTCAATTCATGCCCAAATTTACCGGGAAAATCACACTCAAAGAAGAGATGGTTATGACTATCATGCCTATTCTTACAAAAGATACAAACCAAAACAAAATCATTCTTCTTTTCCCTAACAGCCCATAGTGTCATGAGTTTTCAGTCTACCATGAATAGGATATTCATGAATAGTCAACAAAAAATGACGGCGTACGTGAGGATACATTGACTGAACTACACTATATTAACCCGAGGAACCAGATCACCGGACTCCCCCAATATCATTCCAAACAGAAGAAATAGAGAAGTCACCATGCTTACCTCTCCAAGTTCTCCATAAACTTTATCTTTTTTCCCTTCGTACAACAAAGGAGGGGTGATCACAGATAGACCATCAAAGAATTCAGATAGAGGATTTGACCAAATCCATTCCCCATTATGGATGATATCAGTAATAATAGGCATCGGGGAATTGGATTGCAGTGAAACATTGCATCACAATCGAATCTACAAAAAATGATTATATATCAAATCCATATAAGCCTATAGAAATCCCTGGTAATAGATAGATAAACAGTGGCAAAAGTAAATGAGACACTCCAGTTGGCTAAAGTACACAAAATACACAAATAAAAAGTCTTACATGGGTCATTTACAGGGTTAAAATGGGCCATTACTGACATAGGTCAAAATGGATTAACAACATAAATATCTGCTTTATTTTAGGTATGTGAGAATCTATGTGAGAGAGAAAAAACCTTGCTACTACATTACAACCTTTATAAGACACCATGTACAATAAAGATAATCCATACTACAAAACTTAAAAATAAGTTAAGACTAAGCCTATCGAAGCTTTATTTCCTTTCATTTTTCTCATATTCATTTTGTATTTGAGTGGCAAAAAAGATAATTCGACTGCATAGATAATTACAGTTAGTTAGAGTGATCCTACTCTCTCATACTAAAGTACATTATAAAGAAATAGATTATATGGATCAAAAGAATAGAAAAATATACGAGTACCTTTTGACTCAATAAAAGAGATCAATGAATTGATTTCAGTTTTTTGGGCAGAGCACCATCATTAACAAAGACCAGTTATATGAAGTGCCAAATTTGAGAATTCTGCTTCAAGCTCCAACTCAATCTCATGTTCTCAATCCAAGTTTTTGGCCTGTAGAAGCTTCTCAAGTTTTAATATTCATCTTTCAAAGCAGTTTTCAAAACATTCGCACCATAGCTTCTAAATATAAGGTATGAAACCCGAGAGCTATAACTGTATAATACGCATAAAAACATCAGACACACTTAAAGAGTTATATTATTTAGCGTAATTCAAACTTAAAAGGTTCAACAGTGGCCATCCTAATTTTTCAACCGTGGAGGAAATGTTTGTTGGGATTTTAGAACAAGTTAACCATTAACCTCTACGAGTACGCAGCGGATATAGGATCTAGTTAATGCAATTATGTTAAGCACGTATTTAATAAACAAATAATTAATACAATATTAATTAAATAAAAGGGATAAAAGAAACCCTAACCTTGCTTGGCAATTGATCTCTATTAACGGAACAAGAAACCAATACGAAACCTTAAGTATCTAAAATAGATACCTCGAAGAGTATCACACACCAACCCGATTAACGTATAATGTTCGATATAAGGCTAGTCGAGAACGTAATTAAAACCATTCAACAAGTGATACAACTTGAAAATTACTTGAACTAGAAAATACCCAAGAAACATGTCTATCTTTTTCGTCCAATAAAGAAGCTGTCAAAGAGCCACTACATTCGATGAACAGTAACATTCATCAATACCCTATATTGGATAAAACCAATCCAATATCCTTTCCAATTTGTTATCCGAGAATAACAAAACCAGAAAACCCCTTTATCACCTGATGTTGCTGCTGTCGATCAGGAGGAACAAGAATCAAGTAATCACTAAACGACTTAAACCTAAACACTTGAATCAAAAGAGATTGATGCAAGTTTAGGAATCAAAACAACCAAGAACCCTAGTCGATCATGTGAACTACTCGACTAGAATATGAAGCTGGTAAAGAATCAGTTTAGTGATGTGTTTAGGGATGTGATATGTCGTACAAGAATGGCAGAGGTATGGCATGTATATATAACAAACCAAAAACGACCCCTTGTATGGATCATGGCTTGGTCGACAAGCAATCAAGCCCATGTAACCCATTCCCGTCTTTGCCCGATCAGATGGAACTCAAAGGCCCAAGGCAATCCATGTACGACCCAACTGTGAACTCTAAATAAGCCCATGGGTCGTTTCAGTTGATCGGGTCAAGTCGTGCATATCGGGTATAGTTATATTCAAGTATTATAAACGTTCGTCACGTATACTCGTGTTTATCGCGTGTGCCCCCATCGGCTCATACACTATTAGTCGTTTTGTCGTGTTTGAAAACTCTCACAAACCAACAGCTCCCACTTGGGAGTTGGTGTGTCGAATGGCACACAAAACTAACGACGGAAACGCCTAGCAAACGCTCTCACTCGCTTTTTAACTAAAAGTGTCTGAGAGAATAGTTTCGTAAAAGTTTCTCAGTAGCATGGTCATTCAATGTCTTGCTCTAATCATCCTTTGTTATAGATACCGTTAAACCATGGATTATGGATCTCAAATCATTCCATATAGTTTAACCATTTAGAATCTCGTTATAGAATTTAATTAGATATACCAAATGTAATCAAGTATCATCTTGCATTACCCTTTGGGTTCGGGCGAACAATTATCTTATAAATTCAGGAGAGGGCCCATGGTATCTTTCTGCACATATCAAGTGGAGTAACAAATCCTTTATTGACTACAAGTGTTGTGGATGCTGCTTCACATCACTCCGAAATATAGCTTTTATAACTACCTTGTTCAGATAGCGTTTTGCGTATACTTACAAAAAATGATATCCACACATAACAGAACTTGCTTGTATCTCAAGTCTAAGGATGAAGATAACAAACCATTTTCAATATTTTACTTATGACAAGGATCCAAAAGTAAATGTTTGAAAGTTGGGGAATCCAATATGCATCTCTAGTGAATACATATGAGTTTGGTGGGAACAATCCGAATTCTCGTTAGAATTATAACCAACACTCACATTTGCCTTATCATAACAATATTCCCATATTGTTAACCGACAATGGACATATTTAGAATAATAAAAATTATTCAAGGATTAAACATGCAAATATATGATAACAATTATTATATGAATGAATAACAAATACCAAGTATCTTTATTCATCATAAAGTAAAAATTGTCTATCAATCCCAATTATCCAAATACTAAAACAGATATGCATGAAACTCATTTAGTAAGTTGAAGCCTAATGTTTCCAAAATTTTCAACCTTTCTTTAAAAGAAAAACTAAATAGTCATCTGAATAAACTTTCCGAATACTTATTTCAAAATATCACTTATAGTGAGAGATTTGAAATATAAGATGAGTGTCTTATCTCATATGCTCATACTATTGCAAGAATTATAGTATGGAGATGTCGCCCTACCTTGCATGAGGTATTAGAAATCAAAGACATACTGACAGTCATCTTTACAGTTTCTAAAAGTGTAAAGGATTCTCATTCATTAATGTGTAATGCAACAATGCTCTATGTTGAGCATAACTAGTTTGCAGATTTATTATAAAAGATGAAATCCTACTACAACTAGTATTAATAATCCTCTAGCATCATTTGTACTTATACAACACTATGCTTTATAATTCGTAAACATCTATATTAACAATAATCTAAACTCTCTCAATTAGATATTGTTGTTGTCTGCTCATTTTGTTCTTATACAAAAGCGACAACTAGTCTTATACACAATATAATATATGGGAAAATATTAGCTACAATTAATTGTAGCCAATTGGCTACAATTTTGTACTAAAAATGTGGGTCCCTGATTATTTTTGTGGGTCCTGGTTCTTTTCTGTGGGTCCCTGAATCATTGCTAGTGTATTTTTTATGAAGGATTGTAGCCAATTGGCTACAAAAATTGTAGCCAAGTTATCCCCATAATATATACATGATAAACCCATAGTTAAAACAACATAATGTTTCCATCCATGTAAATTATTCCAAGTGAAATATATCATTTTAAGACTTGCTCAAATGATATATTGCATTTGTGTCAGACTTATTTTCCGCATTTGTTTATTTCAGATAAACATTTATTCCAAGGTTGTTTGTTTTACTCCCTAAATTCCAAATGAAGTTTTCATTCCAAGCTTAAGGATCAATATCTAGCTTAAATAGAATGATATCTTCAACATGTAAATTTTAAGGAAAAACACAATGCTCCCACTCAATGTCAGATGTACTCAAGAGTTATCTTAATTCAATCAGAATCATATTGTAATTAAATTTAAGATCTCAGCTCTTAGATGCATGATACAATCCAAACATGGATTGGTTAAATTCATATATTACATAAAGATTATGTAGATTCATAACCCTTTTGATTACACACCGTCCTCGCAAAAGGTAATCATAAAGAAAGAGTTATAACATCTAATTGTCCTATTCAACATACAAATCACATGTATGACAATTAAATATCTTTATATAATTAATGCGTGTATTATATAAGAAAATGTAATCATAGTCAATTGCTTAAGTATGATTAAAAACTTCTTATAAAATGCCATGCATTAATATGTATACAACTTTCGTCCTCGTGAGTCTTTCTTCAAAAGAAACTCATTCCAACCTCATAGGTTAACTGTTAGGCGAAATAACAATCAATCACAAAACTTGATTTGCCTTTTAAGGACTGCATCTTATCATTCATAGTACTAAAACATTTATCAGATTCAAGATGTGATAATGTTCTAGTAGTTAGCTGATTTACAACAATCTTCTAACTTACATCCCTCAGCAATTGATACAAAATATAACTCAAGTGATGAGACATCCTTTCGGATTTATGAATGAAAGTAATCATTATACTTTGGTCAACATTTTCATGTTTAACCTTAGTATGACATTAATAAGGAGATTTTAGAAGGTTAAGTATTTTGTTCTCAAAAACTTTTAGATATATATATATACTCCCACTTACTTTTGTAAGTAGAGACAATTCTCTAAATACTAAGTATTTAAGCAACAATAAACTGCTCCTTATAGAGAACCACAAAATACATTTTAAGTTCTCATCTCAAGATTTGTTAATAAAATGCTTCAAAAGATCTAACAAATTCAGAACTTAAATCAAGACATAATGGAATTCCTTCCAACAACTCAAATTAGGGTTTATAGAAAAACTCTAATTTAGTATCACTCTTTAACCAAAAGCTCTAGCAACAGTTTTATGTTTCGTCAAGCTAGGAAGAACACCAAAACTACAATCTTCAAGCTAGGAAGTGTAGAAAAATCAAAATCCAAACGGGTTTATGATTCAACTAGTTTGAGTGGTAAAACCTCAAATCCCTAATGAATTAGGGTTTTCAGTTATAGGTTGTCTTGAATACCTTCTAGGTTTGAACTATATTGAGTGTATCCACGACACACGCAATTTCTAACCTTGATATGTTTTGGAGGTAGAGCAATTAAAGCTATCATGAACCAAACAATATGAATAAGGTTTGATCCAACACATTAGAAACACCATAATGAAGTGGTATCCTATGAGTTATTAGAATTGTGAAACTATATCAGAATTCTATAGATAACTTAATTCTCTTAGGACCAAATACTTGTCAATTGGGTTGAGCCAAATTGCATATAAAGTATTTACGAACCAAGTGCATGCAATAATGTATCTTTATTGAACAATACAAGAACCTTATGTTCACGTGTTAACAAGAAGACAAAACTGTTCAAGAATTATATGTTCATGTGTTAACAAGAAAACATAACATTTCAATAATACATTATAAGTCTTTGAATAATTCAAAGGCCTTATGTTTATGTGTTAACTAGAATACATAACACTTTTACTATATATACTTTATGTTATAAGTCATTGACTAATTCAAGGACTTTATAATTATGTCTTAACATGTAAGCATAATTATACTAACAAAAGTAATCATGAACGCAAACTCTTGAGTTCTATAGTAATTTCAAGTTAATTTTATACTTCAGAATTATGAGCATTATCATATAACCATAATTATGTCGACTAAAACATGTAGTCAAATGTTGAAGTATCTTTACACTATGACATTTGAATGTAGTAGGGCAACAAACATCTAGCGTGTTCAAGTCCTAGTAGAATCATTATTAGAATGTAGTAGGGCAATAAGCATCTCATGTGTTTAAGTCCTAGTAGAATTCTTATTTACATGTAGTAGGGCATTAAAAAACTAACGTGTTTAAGTCCTAGTAGAATTATTAGTTTCCTTTACCTTGCGGTCAAGAGATACCAATAATATTGTTGTTCCTTGCACACACTTTGAGATTTCTCCCACTTGTGAAAGGTGCAACATCATATTATGAAAACAAACAACACGTGATTGATTGTTCAACCAATATGATAATGTCATAGAGATCATAAGTAGTTGTAGAACCATAACCTTTAATAAGGAATAGTGGATTATTATTCTATAGATAACGTTTCAGGAAGCGACAGCAGGAAGGCAACGAGTTATCTGATAAAATAAAATGCAATTTTCCTTTAAGCAATGGTTGTTCATATTCGGAAAGTAATGGATTATTTCAAAGCTAGTTTGAAATGATATGGGTGACTAACAGGAAATAAATCCCGTAGCTCCCACTGAAATTGACAACATTACATGAATGGTATTTCAGTAATAAAATGCAACTGCTCCCACTGGATTTGTCAACATTGTAAGTGTTACATTTCTAGTAGAAAGCATCTAGCAGTTTTATATACTTTCCTATTCTCTTCAATTGCCTACGAGTAGCATGTACTTAGGTATTGAGCAGAGTATATGAAGTTCTACTTATGCAGACAATGGACTAGCCATTCTTTCATTCAATTAACTTGAATCTTTAGCATGCAGTTCCTCCTTTATCGTCTACAAAGCCCCAAGGGTATTTAGCACTTTAGGAATAAAAAGAGTCCAAGAAGATTACCTAGCAAATATGCTAGTAATTCCTTCACTCTTTGTGGTTTAAACTCATACATCGTGAAAAGTGCAGGATGTTATTTATTTTGGTAGCTCTAAACACAATGATTCCAGTTACACAAAATATTTTGTCTTTCAATTAACTCTAGACCACGAAAGGGTAATGAAAGATCATAAACGAGTTTATCAATTTAGGAATCCTATCTTAGTTTGCCAACTAAGGAGAAAAGATAGGTATAAGTCTCACTCTTCTTACTAGGAAAAGAGACTAAGTTTGTCTTTCAAAGAAAAACAAATTTGTTTACGAATTATGTTGCAATAACACAATTAATCAGAACATAAAAAGTTCAAATCTAGTATTTTCGATAATTACATTCTTAAAAGAATTAACTACCCAATTAATTACTAATTAAGACTAAGATCCATCTTGCAACCCCACTTAATTACCATAGGTCTGACCAGTGTGTAAAAAATAGGACAAGAGGTAAGCGACGAGCGTTAATTGCAAAATGCAACTCTTAGATTTATGAGAGTGTTTAAGGCATTAGTATCAAGTAATAATGTCAAAAGCATGTTTAGTTCTCATCTTATGCCTCGGGTCCGAGGTCCGACCAGGTTAACTCGATATAAGT
Organism: Chrysanthemum makinoi; assembly: GCA_910596185.1. Classification (NCBI taxonomy): domain Eukaryota; kingdom Viridiplantae; phylum Streptophyta; class Magnoliopsida; order Asterales; family Asteraceae; genus Chrysanthemum; species Chrysanthemum makinoi. Next base: position 72,937,496 of record OU343220.1, read on the forward strand.
CGACCAAGTATGAACGTGTAAAAATAACCAGAGGTCCGACCAGTGAGAAATAATTACCATGGGTTGGAAAGGCCCTTAGGTCCGACCAGAGAAGTCAATCCAAGTGCACGTGTCCATAGTTGGGTGGCATAGACTTAATATTAACAAATAGGTATGCACATAAAAATGTGGTAAAAGTCGTGTACAAAGAAGCATGCAAAACAACTTTGTAACACTAGTTTAAAAAACTTTGGTAATGACACTGTAGTGATCATCATGGTTCACAGTAGCTCCAATCGAACGCACAGGGAGGCAGAGGACCAGGTAAGCGCCGAAGCATAACCTTAGACATCCTTTCAGTGAGACTATGCTCACTTCTTTAAACCCCCTTTTGAGTTTGTTCTAGTGGGTGAGCCGTACATCTCAAGTGTCTATAGCGTCTAGTTTTTAAATTCTTGAAAACGTGTTTCATATATTAGGTCACTTTATTTTACAAAACAATTTTCCACGAATCAAATAGCAAGTCACAATGAGCATGGTATTTTGGCGTGTAAATAAAGACCAATATTAATGTTATGGTTACGATATGTATTATTCCATATTGCATACAATTAGGTGTCAAAGCAAGTAATAATGCACATATAGGAATCACAAACATACAAGCATAAACATTAATATCAATAACCACATATTGTTCCGAGTCCTCTTGTGAGTCTTCCCCAAACGGAGAACCATAAGACCGTCACTAGGATGCAGTACCTAGATCGCCCCATACATCACTTAGAAAAGCAATTGAGTGGGTCTTGTGGCCGAAAAACACATAAAAGCATGGCAATCTCAATTAACAAGTAATTTACGCAATATATGTATTTAATCAATATGTAATTCTAATTATCACAATAATTCTAATTAGCAATTAATAAATACAAATTAACTTTTAATTCTAATTAGCAAGTAATTATAATTTAACATGTAATTCTTAATTAACAATTTAATTTTAATTATCAAGGTAATTATAATTCACATGTAAATTAAATTCTAATTAACAAATTAATTCTAATTATCAATATAATTTTAATTTGTGTGTGACTAGTTATTATTTATTAAAATTGACAAGTATTGCATGTAGTTGTCAAAATAAAAATGAAACAAAATAACTAAACTAGGTTTCATGCAGCCCTTTTAAAACATGTTTATTAATTAAGAAACGTGTAACCCATAATCGCAAAAACGAGTTGGCTCTGATACCACTGTTGGGATTTTAGAACAAGTTAACCATTAACCTCTACGAGTACGCAGCGGATATAGGATCTAGTTAATGCAATTATGTTAAGCACGTATTTAATAAACAAATAATTAATACAATATTAATTAAATAAAAGGGATAAAAGAAACCCTAACCTTGCTTGGCAATTGATCTCTATTAACGGAACAAGAAACCAATACGAAACCTTAAGTATCTAAAATAGATACCTCGAAGAGTATCACACACAAACCCGATTAACGTATACGTTCGATATAAGGCTAGTCGAGAACGTAATTAAAACCATTCAACAAGTGATACAACTTGAAAATTACTTGAACTAGAAAATACCCAAGAAACATGTCTATCTTTTCTGTCCAATAAAGAAGCTGTCAAAGAGCCACTACAGCTCGATGAACAGTAACATTCATCAATACCCTATATTGGATAAAACCAATCCAATATCCTTTCCAATTTGTTATCCGAGAATAACAAAACCAGAAAACCCCTTTATCACCTGATGTTGCTGCTGTTGATCAGGAGGAACAAGAATCAAGTAATCACTAAACGACTTAAACCTAAACACTTGAATCAAAAGAGATTGATGCAAGTTTAGGAATCAAAACAACCAAGAACCCTAGTCGATCATGTGAACTACTCGACTAGAATATGAAGCTGGTAAAGAATCAGTTTAGTGATGTGTTTAGGGATGTGATATGTCATACAAGAATGGCAGAGGTATGTCATGTATATATAACAAACCAAAAACGACCCATTGTATGGATCATGGCTTGGTCGACAAGCAATCAAGCCCATGTAACCCATTCCCGTCTTTGCCCGATCAGATGGAACTCAAAGGCCCAAGGCAATCCATGTACGACCCAACTGTGAATTCTAAATAAGCCCATGGGTCGTTTCAGTTGATCGGGTCAAGTCGTGCATATCGGGTATAGTTATATTCAAGTATTATAAACGTTCGTCACGTATACTCGTGTTTATCGCGTGTGCCCCCATCGGCTCATACACTATTAGTCGTTTTGTCGTGTTTGAAAACTCTCACAAACCAACAATGTTATGGATCGAATCTTCAAGATATGCTACCTCTTCAGATTTGCTTCCAACTGTAGTCGGTAGGAATTAGTCTCTTCCCCATAATTGGTTCCAAAATGTCAGCAAGAACTTCCTACACAGCCCATATTAAAAAAAATAAAAACCTTAGGAATAGTCAATGATGTAACTTTAAACAATAGGTCAAAACAAATGAATCGGTTTGGGTTGACCTGCAAATAACCATTTTGTACATTTTATAAATCTTATAGATAGTTAGTAACATACTATATTGAATACGCTTATAGAACTTATACTCTCAAAATAATAACCTTAGGGATTTAGGAAGTTGTCATGAGAACTACATTTTGAGAGATCTTGACCCATTGGACCATTTTAATGATCCTCTAATCTCTATATGTCAAAATTACCCATTTGACCCGTTGGATATGCAAGTACAAACAAACAATAAATTGTGTTTGGCCAAAATGTCAAGAGTACAACAGGGTGGGAGTAAAAGGAAGTTAAGTAATAAAAAGCATACCAAATAGCTCATGTGATATGGTGATTTGCAGTATGCATTACATAGATATCCACACCTACTTACCGCATAATCGTCATTGGGGTCATTTTTAAACATGTAGAACAATGGAGCCAAATTTTCATTCATCTTTTTCTCATTTCTTATTCCCGGGTTCAGCTTTGTAAATATGATCAGTATATTTTTCAAACATCCCTGATTAGCTTTTGCATAAGCAACGTCGCTAGAGGAAAACTAAGTCGAAATAAATTGACTATTTTAAAAATCCTTTTTATTAGTTATAAACTATTGGAAAATCCTTTTAAAAAGACAATTGGAAAAATCCTTAAAGGCTAAGCTAATATTTTCATTCTTAAAGGCTAAGCTTTAATCCATGAATTAAAGGATAAGCTAATATTGTCATTTTTAACAGACTATTGGAAAAATCCCGGAAGATATTAATATGGTTCCCATGTTTCGAAATACTATACAGAAGATATTAATACCTTACCTACCCGGAATCCATTGTGCCTACCTTGAATTTCCATAAGGTTGTACAACATGATTAGACGAACATGTTGCTTCATTAGTCTTTATCGGCAATGGCTGTCCTACAAAAGGTAATACCACAAGCTACATAATGTCCTACAAAATTAACCCACAATAAAACCTTAATCATATTTGTAACTATGGATATAACATTAAAGTTAGGCGAACTTGTTGTAGAAGCCAACAACAAATAAACATAACATTCAGTGAAAAAATGAAATCAAACCAAGACTGATTTTGATGAACCGAGTCACCATCTTTGACTCTTTGTAATATGAAGAAACTGATCATAAAAGTCCATATTAAGGAGAACCTTAGAAGAGTATGGGCATCAAGACTATAATAAAATGCATGTAGGATACAATTCGCGTAAACTTACGAATCCGTATTGGAGGCTCTAAATCAAGATTTTCATCCGTTTCTTCCTCGTTAGAGCTTGAAACTACATAACCAATAAAATGTTTTATCTTGTCCAAAATATTATATAATACAAATGGGCTGAACTAAAAGAGTTAGGTCATCAAACAATCCAATACCTCAATATTACCCACCTCTAGCCTGAAGTATCTCACAGTCTTTTTCTTAACTTTCCCTGATACCACAACTGATTCAACAACCTCCAAGCTCTGCTTTTACGAGCCTAAGCGCCGAGCTGCACCCTATCCATGGAGCAAAACAAAATCAAACCAAAGATGCTAAAAGTTATCATAGTATATAGATAACAAATAAAGGCATAACACGTAACAAAAGCATAACAAAAGTTTTTTTTAACTTGCACCCTTAAATAAAAGACTTTAGCAAACACGTACAGACACTTAAAAATTATAAATAAACTAAATATCTTTTAGCAAACTCAATAAAAATAATTTGTGAATGCGGCGTTTCATATACATGGTAATTAGATGGATTGTTGAGAGTTGATCTAAATAAAAGATTTAAGGGATTAAGATTTACATACCTTCAAATTGAATTGTGAATGCCATTGCCCATAGAACAACAACAAAAACACATATCTAACTTAAGAAAAATTCAAGTTATCAAGATATAACATTTGAATGCTACAAATGATTGATGGTGGAAACATAAGCAATCAAGAAAGACACATACATCTATTTATCTTCTCCAAAAATATAAAAAGTTGAAATCATAATACCAGTTTTATGGTATAGCCAGCGTATGTGATTAAGATATTAACCAAAATGAGATTTTCAATGGCACCAAATTCATTACCAATTTTATAGTTTTGCAACCAACAAAAAAGATGGCATCGAGTAAAATTGGTAGGGTTGATGATAAATACTGAATCAAAGGTATAAGGAGAAATCGTAACTTATTTTTCGTATGAATTGAAAAACGCGTACACATTAAATGTTGAGGAGAAACTGCCATGGATTGAATCAAATGAAGAAGCTTATGAAAGAAGTTTTATGAGGAATGCATTGGATTGAATAATGAAGAAGAGTTGTACCTACCAAAAATACCGTCCAATCCGGAGAGTAACACGCCAGCGAATTGATTGCAATGGGTGGTGGTACAAAACTCTCGTTTATTATGTTAGATAGATTTTGTGTTTTTAAATTCAATATCTATTTTAATATTCAAGTGTGATCAATGTCTTGAGAACTTTATACTCTCCTCTTTATTCCAACAAACTTTCCCTCAATTTTTTTCACCATTAAAAAATTCAAATCAGTTTTTCTGTATTTCTTGATTCTAAACCGTACAATCAATTCAGCTCTCTATTCTACATCGATCGGTATAGTTTTTAGCAATTTCCTACCGTTACTTTTTGAGTTTTGGCCATGGCGGGTTTTGGCGCCAAATTTTGGTTTTCAAATATGTTTTGTTTCTGTGCAATTAATATCATTCTGGTCACTTCTGTGTTGGTATCGGATTGATTTTACACCTAATCGTGTCACTAAAAGGATCAAAACGTCAAATTTGAATTCCTAATATGTATGAGAACACAGTATGTGACCTGAATAACAAAAAAAAGGTTGTTGTGGATAAGAGTAATGTGGTTAAGGAGTACTTGGAAGCTAGGTTTTTGGATGTTAATGGAGGAGATAAGGTTTACAGTGAAGGTGAGCTGAATGCTGGGGAATGTAGTAAGCATAAGGTTCAAAATGATGATATTGGAGGATAGCATGCTAATGATGTAGTTTGTGATGGGGAATCTGTTTGCAAAACTTCTAATTCTAAGGTTTTGGATGGAAAGGAGAATGAAGTCATTGGGAAAGACGGTGAAGTTAGGATGGGAAGTTCTGAGAATAAGGACCTGAATGACCAAGGAGACAATGTGGCTAATTGTAGCTCTGTAAGTGTTTGGGAAAATGCCTCAAAAGATGTGAATATAGCTGTTAATGTTGTAAATGAGAATATGAATAATAACCCGCAGTTTAAGCATAGTGAAAATGTTACTACAGATGTAGATATTGTGAATAAGAATCAAAATGGGAGTAACAATTGGTTATTTATTCCTACTGAAACTATTGTTGTTGATAGAGAAGTGGTGGTTTTTAATGAGGAACTTGTGGAGTTAGGTAGTAAACATTGAAAGTCTACTTTGTGTGGTTATTTTGTAGGCTGTAACATGTCAATAAATGAATTGAGATACAATATAAGAAAAATGTGAGAAAGATATGGGATAAATGAGATAATACAACATACTGAGGGGGTGTTCTTATTCAAATTCAAGAATGATGATGGTATGCAGTTTGTCATGGAAAATGGGCCATGGAAGGTTAATAGTAAGCCATTAATGATCTAAAAATGGGATATTGATATCTGTTTAGAGAAGGTTGAACCTGTTAAACTCCCAGCCTGGGTTAAGATGACTGATATTCCATTGGAAGCCTGGACGACAATTAGAATTAGTACTTTAGCAAGTAGAGTTGGCAAGCCTCTGATTATGGATTCTATGACTGCAACTATTTGTAAAACAGATAAGGGAACAATGGGTTATGCTAGAGTTCTGGTTGAACTTAATGCTTAAAAGGGATTGCCTGATAAGGTTGAAGTGGTACATATGAATGCTAACAATGTTCAAACCAAGGTTAAGTATGTTAGGGTTGAATACTCATGGAAACCGGATTTATGTGATCAGTGTAAAGTCTTTGGTCATAGCAATATGACATGTAAAAGTAATAGCAACGGTTCTGGTATATGTACAGATGATAATGTCTTGAAGAATGGGAAGAATGTGGATGCTAAGGAGAACACTAATGGTTTTGTTGATGTTAAATTCAAACAGAATGAGAATGGACAAGTTAACAAACTTTTTAATCATATGCACAAACAAAATACTTAGAGAGATATGGGAAATCGGAAAATAATGGTTTTAGGAAGTTTCAAAATGGCCTAAATGCTCAATAGAATCAAGTGATGAGGAAGGAAATGACAAATGAGAAGGAGATAAAAAGTGGGAATGATTAGAATGTTGGTTAGACAACAAAGAATAACAATCCTCAAAATACCACTGAACCAAAAAGTAATAATGTACAGAATGAAAATTTTCAAGTAAGAAGAAATGACATGTTAAGGGGGATATTTTGAATGCTTTTAAAGAAAGTGCAAACAAATTTGTTGTTCTTGATGTGGTGACTGATGATGGAATGCATGATGATAAGGAATTGCAAAGGGAAGAAGAAGTGGATGATTACCTAAATAAGGTATTAAACCTCCTCTAGAAGTGACGACCATCTTCAATATGGCTATGCAGTGCTATTTTAGGAACAAATGGGAAGCTATGCAGGGTAATGGAGAAGCATCATATGTTCAACAAGATTACATGGAGGAGTGTGTATTAGAAGATATGACTGGGATTTCCAAAACCATGTGTGCTGATATAGCGGAGGGAATAGTGGAAGAAGTGGTCTTAGAATAATCATTATGAAGATTGCAGTCTGGAACGTAAGGAAGCTGAATCAAGGTGATACATAGAACGAAGTTACATAGCTGGTCAAAGGAATAAAATCTTGTATTATATTATGTTATTGAATCTCATTTGAAGGCAAACAAGATACAAAAAGTATTTGGGAGAACCTTTGGTGATTGGGAATGGGTCTCTAATTGTATGTTCAGCAAGACTGGTTGTAGAATTATAGTTGGTTGGTGATTGTGCAAATATCGGCACGACCAGGATCTGATGGTGATCGAAGAGTATGTTGATGAAGGAAACACTACGTTAAGTGAAGCACATGGGTTGGACCCTGTGAATCACCTCCGCCGTAAGATTAAGTATGTGTATATGATAGTAGGTATGAAGTATGTGTGTAAAACTCTGTCCATGCATGAGTGCTCTGCCCATCTATTTATAGGTGAAGAAATGGGCAGTTGCACACGTCTCTGCACTTAAACCGGTGAACATGGGGGAGTCCCGCACTTTTAGGGGATTACAGGGGGTTGTGCACCACGATCCCTATCTTGACGGGAAAGCTTTGACAGGGACTTAGAACGTGGGTTTGACTTAGTCAGAATTGTCCTCTGCACTAGTCTTCACGAAGAGCACACCCCGAGGGGCGTTGTGCTTCGGTTGGCAGATTCCCGTACTGATAACCATCGTAAAGATAGTTTTACACCATAAGAGCCTGTTTGAAGGCCTTTAGATGTTTAGCGGGAGTAGATCCCAGCGAGCTCGGAAGAGGTCCTTCGAGCCAATTCGGAGGGTATTCAGAGGGTATATCATCAAGCCCCCTAGTCAAATGTAATATATACATATGTGGATGTATTGATTTCGACTCCAAACAACGACCATCTTCGCATAGCTTACAAAAATGTGTTAAAATAACCTGAAATAAATGAACTCGATCATTGCTTTTGTTAAAAAAACTTAGTAACAATTTATGTTACTTTTGTTTTAAAATCCACTATAAAAGTAGTTATACTTGTTTATAATAGCTCATATCTGACTCTAATGAGGTGGAAACCTAGTCTAATATTACGACTTCATATTAGACTTAAGTAGTCTTAAAACTCCTTATTATTTTCGAATACGAGGTCTTGCCATATAATTTTCTCTTTTAGTTCTAAGCTAGTTTAACTGAATCTATTAGTACATAGAGTAAGTTGTTGAAAGGTACCAAGATTTGTGTATAAACTTGGCTTTGTTTTATAATGATTACGACATAATGGCATAATATGAATGCACATGAGAATGTGCTATGTAATATAAACCTAACAAAAATTGTATATTTTGCATGTATATGATATATGTCAACGTTTAAGGAAGGTATTAGTCCTCGAACAATTGAAGTACTTTTTGCTCTCTAGGCTCTAGGCTGTCTTTGAAAAAAATTAGTCTTTGTTGTCCTGTTAAGATACGGCATGTATGCTTGCTTGAATCAATTATTATCAGTTTAGGATTTTAATTGTTTAACTATCGTAGGTGGGGAGGGATTTCCCTCACCTTTTATGTTTATCTCAGAATCATGATTTCAAGAAGTGAAGGTTGCCATGTTGGCAATAATTTGGCCCCAAGGGTCGTACGTACTTACTTATAAGACAATTATATGTTATGCTCTCTGGGCTTTGGCCCGTCTCCGAACATTTTTTTAGTGTCTTTTCGTTGGGTGTGTGCAGCTTGTATGGCTGTTAGAACATTTGTCCTTAAATAAGGACTTAAATATTATATAAATGTGAATAATTTGGGAGTAGTAACCCACACCTTTTTGTTAAACCTTTTTTGCGTAGGTCGTAGCTTATAACTTTTAACCTAAGACTCAAGTGTGGCCTTATTATCTGTATATTATGTATCATATAAAATTTATTTTATTTTTTCTCTATGGGCTTCGCCCTTCTTTGAACAATTATCATTTTAGTAGGATGGATTCGTAGGTGGGGATTGATTATCCGCACCTTACTTTTGTTAAACCTTTCTCTTAGGCCAATTTTTTTACCTTTAAATTTCTTACAACCTAAGGCTAAAGCGTGGCCTTATTTTGTAGGAGTATAAGTTAGTCACCAATATTTTTCAAGCAGTCCTTCGCTTGTAACAGAGGGTTGCGACCCGCTCCGTTTTAGCTTAGAAGGTTTCGAGCGAAGACCTTTAGGAAGTTAACGTAAGTTATACCGGATGTTTGTATAAGTATAAGGCTCAAGTGTGGCCTTATGACATCCTTTCGAATGTTGAAACTTTTATGCACTTGGTGAGTCAAATTGTTTCTGTAAAATAATTACACAAAAGATTTGACGGGAATTTGATACTTTCATGATTGTGTAGGAAGCTTTACATCATATTGATCATGAATACTTAGTTTGCTACAATTATGATAACAGGGGCAAGACTGTGCTATTCTACTAGGGATGGTGATAATTCGTTTTTGTACAAGATATTTTCTGAAGAAATACAAAGATATGTATTTCCCGGGTCGTTCTCCCAGCGAGGGATGAATGGAGTTTTAAACTCACGTCGCGTGATTCGGGATTTGAATGGGAAAAACGGAATTTAAGTGATTTCTAAACTACGGTGCAAGGAAAAGTAATAAAAAGAAATTAAAACTACTGGATCTATGATGCAAACAAGGAAATTTAAACTAAGTACGCAAATTATAACTAAAAACGTAAATAACGTAATTATAAAAACGTGAATTAAAATGCAAACTAAACTATTTAAAGTCCTAAAAGTGATATAATATTTTTCTACAGCTAAAAATATGATTTAAAAATTATTTGAAATTTAAAACTAATTTTTATGATTTTTCTAGATTTATTTTAATTAAAAACTATTTTTGAACTTTTAAAATAGATCTAAAATGCTAAAAATTATGAAAAATATTGAGAAAATTACAAAACTATTTTAAAAAATCTAATTCAACTAAAAATAATTTTCAAAACTGAATTTTTAGTTTTCTGAATTTTTCTCTATTTTTTATGAATTTAAAACTATTTAAATATAATTAAATTGCTAGAAAATACTAATTTAACTAAGAAAAATCTGGAAAAATATTTTTTAAGACTTTTGGAATATTATAAACCTAAAAAAATTGAAATTACATTTTTGTGACCATTTTTGAATTATTATAATTAAATGCTATTTAAAAAGGCTAAAAACTGAATTAAAATGCAGAAAAATAGTAAATGGTTAAGGAAAAATATGAAAAATTCTAGAAAAGTCCCAAATTAAATGGAGAAACTATGAAAATTATCAAATGCAACTGGAAATCACAGATTAAGCTACATGCTATGTAACTGATATGAAAAGCTATACGAGAAATAAGCTACAAGCTCTAGAAAACTACCACAGGTTTACTTAAGCTAAATCTAACTAAAATAAACCTAATGCAACTGATTACTAACAATTAAGCTTGACCTATAAGCTAATAACAAAATCCTAAAGGTAACTAACCAAACAGTCCTGAGGGTACTTAGTGTGGCAAATTAAACTAGGAAAACAGGCTAGCAAGTCCAAATAAAACTCAAATTCTATAAGTTTATAGGATAGACTATTCAAAAAGCCAAAAATCAGATCACAAGCTCAAGTAGCAAGCTGGTTATGAACTTGTGAAAATGGACTGACAGGACAAGTTTGACTTGGTGCAGGGCATAAACCAACTGAGTAGGCTAATAGGGGACCTAAAATAAGCTAGGGGAAAAGCTCTTAAATGAAATCTAAGTTTAAATCTTAAAAGCTAGAAATACCAACTACTCAGCAGAACAAAAATCAAACCATATCAAGAATTGGATAAGCCAATAATTAGCTATGAACATGCTTACTTGGGCTAACACTAAACTGCAAACAAACATGAAATTAGGAAAATGGCCACTTTTGCAGCAGAAATAAGCTAACCTCAATAAGCACTCTAGACCTAAAAAACTTCACAACAGCTAAATCCAAACTATAGGCTATCTAAAGAAGCTTAAATGAATCAAGTGCATCAAGGAAATAAGAGGATAAGCAGCTATGAATTTAACCATTTGGACAAAACAAAGCTGATGCCGGGCAGAAATAGGGAAAATTTAAGGCAAAATTTAAGTTATCTAAAAGGCTACTAAGGGCTTCTAAGGAAAAATGATAAAGCTAGGACTAAAATCTACCTAAGTAAGCAATAAGCAAACACAGATCTATAATAAATGAGCAGATAAGCAGGTTTAAAGAAAGCTTACTGAGCCAGATTACAATGCAGCAAAACAGGAGCAGATCAAAGTACTTTTAAGTAGATTAAGTTCTACTAATCACACCTAATGGGCACAAAAGCAAAAAAAATGGTTAATCCATACTGTAAACTACTTAAACAAGCTAAATTCAAACAATTACTTCTAAATAATAAGCAGAAAATTAACTTTTAAGAACTGATTTGGACAGAAAAGGGATAGCAGACATGAAACTTTTTAAACTCAATTTGAGCAATGGAAATTCAGTTTATCTTTAACACCTTTGAAAACTTTGTTTAGGACAACTTCAAAACCAATAATAGACTTAACTCACACAGATTTGACCACCAAAATTCATTAAAACTTGAAAATCAAGTAAAAACCAAACACCCCTTTAAGCAAACTAAATGCAATTTTGACTTTAAAAACTAAATGAAATCTGAACTAAGCTCATTCAAAACTATCAAATTAGCTTTAAACTTTATCCAAATAAGAATTGAAAACAGAAATCTACCCAAAAATTATGTTGACCTACAAATTTGACTATTGTTGACTATTGTGCAAAAGTATGAATTAGAAAAATTGAAACAACAATAAACTTACATAAGCTCTATCAAGCTTATGTAAGCTTAATTCTGACAGTAACCAAAGCTTTGTGAACCAGTAACAACTTAAATTTAAAATGACAAGTAAAATTAAAAGTAAATTGCATTAACTGAATTTTGAAATTACAATAACTGAAGCTACAACTTAATTAACTACTGAAACAAATTAAAATGACAGGAAAGTAAATTGGTCAAAATTTCTCTAAGACTTGAAAAACTGGACAATCTTTACAATGTGATTATGAAGGTATTTATAAGATAATGAGGATGCTTGGGAAACTTTTGGGTTCTCGAATATCATCCATTGATCTCCTCATGTGTCATCATCTCAATTATCAGTCGTTGGATCATCTCTATGAGGTGTCTTGACCAATGGTTGTGCTCCATTTTGCCACTCTGGCAATCCCATGTGTTGTCAATACTCTGCCATGTCAGAGTCCTTCTAAAAGCAACTTAAGTTGGATAAAAGGAGTGGTGTACGGGGTAAAAAATGGGAGTGAAGGATGAGCAATAAACATGGAGGATTTGGGCGCGTTTCTGGATTTTTTTTTATTCTTTTTAGGGTAAAAGCCATAAAATAACAACGTACTTTTCAAATTTTGCCGACTTGAAACACTTACTTTTTTATTACCTTAGTTCACCAACGAACTTTCAAAATTTGTTTCGAAATCATCCATATGACCAGTTTATATTAAAATAATAACTGAAATGACTATATTACCCTCGACATATGGGTGAATTCAGAAAAAATTTTGAAAGTTTGTTGGTGATCTCGGAACAAATTTTAAAGAATAATAGGGTAATATAGTTATTTCAGTTATTATTTTAATATAAACTGGTCATATGGGTGAATTCGAAACAAATTTTGAAAGTTCGTTGGTGAACTAAGGTAATAAAAAAGTAAGTGTTTCAAGTCGGCAAAATTTGAAAAGTACGTTGTTATTTTATGGCTTTTACCCTTCTTTTTATTGTTTGACTTGGGGTAATTTGGGTGGGATAAAAAGGTGGGTTGACCGGTTTGACCGTGGGTTGTAAAATGGATTCGGGTGTGTGATTGTTGTGAAAATGGGCTTTGGTTGGATATGGGCTAATGGGATAATGGATATTGGATTAGACTTTTATTGCACTTGTATTTATTATTAAGGGTTATTTATGTAAAGTTGTAAATTATAAGGACCAAGGGTGTAATTAATGAAATGGTAAGGGTGAAAATGTATATTGGGTGAAAGTGAAGAGTGATTTGTGAAAACTCCCAAATAATGATCAGAACCCCATAAAATGTAACTTTGAGCATCCAAAACCCATAAAATAGCATCCCGGCATCGGCTCTTGCACTCTTCTCATTCTCGTGCTCGGTTTTCTTCGGTTTTGGCTTTCTTTTGTCTGTTTTGTCATATCCGTACATGCACATGCATAAACTCAAGAAACCAACAAATATTAGACATAAACGGCTCTTTTCTGGTTATTTTGGGTCTATTTTGGTAAAGAAATGGTATGTGTCTTAGCACATACCAGATGGATAGTAGCCTAGATATTAGTATTATGGGTACACCTTGACTAGTAAGCGAATGTGAGGTTCTATCGTCTCAACAGAGCTTGTGTATAATGCCTTGTCAAAAGAGGCTTGGGTAATAAGGGCTTTATCGTCACGGGTGACATGGTAAACCTTAGTAGATAAATAACTCAAGGCTTCATTACTGACATCACATATTCTATATGCATGGATTGCATTTTATGCTAAAAACAATATTTAAGTTCTAATACAGGAGAGTTTCTACTAACATAGGGTATCCTCTGTAAATGTTGTACGATCTCCAAAGACCTTTGTCTCATAAGCAGAGATTCATTAAAAGATGATTTATAGTGTTGTTGTTGAACATCAAAAGTCTCATATGTAGAGAACGTGTATTCTATTGAAATTAAGGAAGTATAGAGAATTAGTTTCGTAGAAAACATACCAGATTGACAAAGGGTATCCTTTGTCATTATTGCACAGTCTTTGTTGCCTGCCTTGTGATAAGCATTGTGCGAAGGAAGGTTCCAACCAAACTTGAATGTCCCATCATGTGCCTTAATTTCTCAGATGAACCCTTACCAAGATTGCAACGTAAGCTGCCATGGATACCGGAACGGAGGGCTGTTGATTTTGAGCCTTCTTCTTGGAACAAACCCGAGCAGAGGTTACGTCAGAGGCTGCTACAAAGGCTGCAATAGAAATTGCAGGCTGTTGTGAAGGGTGCAATAGAGGTTGCAGGCTGCTGCGAAGGCTGCCACACAGGTTGCAGGCTGCTACAAAGGGTGCCACATAGGTTGAAGGCTGCTGCGAAGGCTGCAATAGAAATTGCAGGCTACTGTGAAGGGTGCAACAGAGGTTGCAGGCTGTTGCGAAGGCTGCCACATGGGTTTCGGGCTGCTACAAAGGCTGCCACATAGGTTGAAGGCTACTGCGAAGGCTGTCACACGGGTTGCAGGTTGCTGCTAAGACTTCTTTTGAAAAAACAGTTGATAAGGATTAAAACGTATGTTTTATGGGGTCATTTAAGCCCTAATCAACACATTTTATATCCGTTACTACTTGAAATCGTTCTTTTCACATTTTAGGTCTTTTGGAAGTAAAATGCTGGAATGAAGCATATTTGGACGAAAAGGAGCGAAAACATGATGAAAATGGCAAAGTCAAGATCAAAGACCATCCAGCAGACGGCGTCCCAAACAAAGGGCGACGCCGTCCCTTTATAGAAGTTTTGATCAAATTACATATGACGGCTCAGAGCAAATTTTGGTTCTACAACCTGACGACGTCACGCCTAAACTCTGGAAGGCATCACTCTCAATTTCCACACCAGACACCCAAGAACCAATCTCAGACGACGTCCTTCATTAAGACTGGCGGCGTCACACTTATCAACTGACGTCATCCCAACGATGACTTGGCCCAAACGCAACCCTAATGACAGCGACATGACGGCGTCACTAGCAAAAGGTGATGCCGTAGCACTTGTAAATCTATATATAGAATTCGATTTTTCTATTTTAAAGGAGGTAGAACTTTGGAGAGCAAACCCTAATTCAGTTGTAGTCCGACTTGGACAGTATCTAAGGGTCACATACCCTTCTTTACATCACAAGATAAGTTTGTTAACCCATATTATCATTATGTCTACCTCATGTTCAATTGTATGTGTGTATGCTTGCTTGTTTAACATGAGTAGCTAAATTATCCTTGTGTTTGCTTAGATCTATGAAACGTAGTTGTTAATTATTGTTAGGTTGTCTCTTATCTTAATTGGTAGAGGCTAGAGTAAGGAAAACTGTCTTCTTCTTTGATTGTTGCGAGCTTGAACGTCCTAAATAGCAAAAAAGCTTAAGAGTGCACTTAGGCCATTCGTTGTGTTTATTGCGTGAATTGTAGCTTAAGGATAATAGAGTATTCAGGGGAGATACCATTGTACTCGCCGATCCCGGATAGTCTAGAGGAGAGTTGTAATTCATAGAACTAGGGAATTAGACACCACCCTACGACCAAACAGAATACAACGCACAAATTAAGATGAGGATGTGATAATTCAACCGACCAATAAGAGATAACTAGGGAGTAAGAACATCTAAGTAAATACATTTTTAATCATCATACGAGCACATCTACAATTAGCATCATCTATCCATAGTTCAAGTAGTTAAGTAGTTATAAAAGTAGTTAAAATTGGATGAAGTACCACCCCTCACTCCTATACCCCGAGATATTTACTTTGCTTTCTAAAAAACCATAAAAAGACTAAAAAGAATCTCCCTCAACCGCACCTTCTCGTCATATATCTCTTTCTAGCATTCCTATTCTCCTGGAGAATGAATTAAGAAAACTGTATCTGCTAATCCTGAAGCAATCAACACTGACGCCTCTGAAAAGCAGAAAGAATCACCCATCATTCAAAGGGAAGGAAAGGCAATTGCAACATCCTATGATAAATCTACGAGCCTTGTGCAACAAGAATCTTTTGTTCTGAGTCTCATCCACCAGAATCCTGAAAAATTGATTGTTGAAGTTGAAGGACATAAAATCCTGACAACTCATGAAGAAGCTGGCAGATTATTAGATGAAGCTGAAAGAAAAAGTGAATGATTAAAATCTGAAGAACTGATCAGACTCATCACTGCCAGAGAAATCAACAAATCTGAACTTGATGTGAAATCCATCAAACAATACAAGAATCTTCAGGAAAAGACTCTACAAGAACTCAAATAAGAAAGAGAAAAGATGGAGAAAAAAATACCACCACAAACTAGCTTATATCATAAAAGAAGTGTAGGATCGATATATTATTGTGTTTGATGATTCGGGTGGTCTTGGATGATCAAAATACATGTTAGCCATATTTAGAGAGAGAAAGATAGAGAGGGTGTTCTTGCTAGAGACTTGGTTCACAAAATATGGAAGGTTAGATTATGAGAAGCACCACCCCTTCCATGGATGGAAGGGGTATTTATAGTTACAGAATACACGACCTCCTATCGGCCTGTGGATCAGGCATACAGTGGGTAAAGACCCGTCCTTCCTCCACGGTGTTACACTAGACTAAGCTACGCTACAAACTAACTAATAAACTGCTAAATAACGTAACTAATAACAAGTCTACGAGCTAACTTATGCTAGATAATATTTGGGGTGACCGACTCTTCACTTATGGAATTTCTAATTCCTAACAATCTCCCCCTAAGGGAGGTCACCCCATGTTTTACATTTTGAATCCTAGCATTCTATTCTTGACTTTGTTCTTGAGCTCGTAGACTTCAATTCTTCAAATCTGCAATCTTTGTGCTTAAGCAGTGATACTTCAAAGTCCGCTTGATTTGTACTTTCAATGGAGGTCTTTGAACTGATCCACATCTTGATGATCTTCGAGCTTTCTTTGAGATCATCAGCCACAGTAAATCTCTAGATCACCTTTGTAGTGTTGCCTTCATGTGATGTTGTGACTTTTGGACCGACATGCTCACACTTTCAGGATCATGACATCTTTTCATCAGAGTAGCGGAAGCTTTACTGGTTCATGATATTTGCAACAGCGTAGCAGATGCATAGTATACAAATATCAGAACCAGGTTATGTAGATATGCACCAGTCATGATTTCTTCAATTAAGTGTGGATGTTGTGAGCATGCGGCTTTGGATTGACTCCTCAATTCTGATCAGCTGCAACCGTCCAAATGTACTTGCAAACAACAGTTAGCAATAAAACACACGAAAGTGTCTTTGATCACTTTCGCTGAATTGAGGTACACGGCCCACGGTTCCCCGTTGATCAGTACAAGTACTGCCTGTGATCAGGTAGGATTCCTAAGAATCTCCTTGACAGGGTTTCGCAGATGTTCTAGCTGTTCTCAAACCGGAACGTCTCAAAGAAGACAACACGGAGTGAGTGAACCAGCGAATTGAGATTCACTGATTGATGAAAAATGATTTGAAAACAATCGTGTATTGCTTGAAGAAAGAGTTTTGCAATACGACGAAGGTTTTATGAGAAAGATCAATTTTCAATCAAAACTACTTTTTGTATCTGAAAAGAGTACACATTCGACGTGCTAGAGAAAAGAAGAGATTCGCACATCGAACGGTTTTTCCAAAAGTACTTTTTCAATCAGAGATACTTTTTGTGTTTGAAAATGAATACACATTCGATGTGCTAGAGAAAAGAAGATTTGCACATCGAACGGTTTTTCCAAAAGCATTCCTCAATTCATTTCCTGGACCAAGGTTGATTCACGAATGAATCGCCCCATCGTTTATGTCCAGTTGTCACAAGCTTGATCTTACGAGAAGATCTCACATGTCACCCACCAAGAGCTTGTTTGATGTTGGCTCTAGAAGGATTTCCATCTTCATTGTGAATACTTTTACATATCACTCAGATGTTCTGGCAATACCACAAGGATAATGCGTAGGACTCTTAATATATTCTTACTTTCCACATTGTGTGAAACAGCAAGTCTTCATTAATTTAGTGTCCTAATGAGATATTGTGGATGATCTCTTGGCTCTAGACTCAATTGTGCACATTTGGTTCCTATGCCGGAGACTAAGGAGAGGGTCTCCTTCTTCAATATCAACAATCTCTAAGAGAAATTCGATAGATTATGTCGGTTCCCCGTGAGAATGAAACAAGCCTTTTAAGAGGAACTTGAGTAGTTTGGGAAGTTAGGTGCAGTGCGTCACTGGGTCCATGACGTCTTGTCTTCAATACCAGTGTTACCTTGGTAACCACCAGTAGCATATGAATTGAACCCGGTTTCTGCCCTAAGGTTGAATTGATGGAGGGCTATTTCTTTTCACCCTTTTTCACATTCATTTCTTTTTCATTCTTCAACCCCTTCAGCGCTTACCGAGACTTCATAACTAGAACCTTGTTGGGTTTATTCCAGTACTAGCTCTGTCTCAGTCCGCACTCTTCCAGTATCTCACATTTCTCCTTTTTTCAATATACCTAAGGACTCTACACTATCTAGTGGATTGTCCCTGGGTAGATCCCTCCGATTCTGGCAGATCGTGGGAACTAATACCTAACCTCACCATCCTTATAACTCCATACATAAAGTAAAATGGTCGGTCTTTTGGTACAGTTCATTCTTCCTTGAAACCATTTGAAAAATCATTTGGAAAAACAATCAAGGTACTTGTGATACGAGATCAAAGCATTTTGTACCTTAATAGTTTTGATCATTTAGAAAACCTCCCCCTCAACATGTGCATATGATTTAGAAATTGTTTAGCACATGGAGGCAAGAGTTCTTTGAAAGAATTAATTTCTTGATCACAATTTCTGTGGAAAAAGCCATTTGATTTTCTTTGGTAAATCCTCCCCCTCATTATGTGCATAGGATATTTGAAATCATTATCACATAGAGGCAAGAGGTCATTTAAAGTACATCCACGATCACAAAATCCATTAAGAAACCATTAAAAAATCAATCAAGGTACTTTATGTTGAAACATAGAATCTTTTGTACCTTGAAAGTTTGTTTTCTTTTGAAATGCTCCCCCTCAATATATGCTTCGAGATTCGAAAGTGTTTAGCACATAAGGGAGAGCAGCTTGCACAATTGAATCAAATGATCACCTTTTATCAATTTTCATTATTAAATCACAAATTCTCCCCCGATCAAAAATATCAAACCCTTTGAGATTTTGGATCCCAAGTGATTTAATAAGGTTTAGAAAACATGGGAGAAAATGTGGCCAGGTTTAAATACTCATCTCGTTTTTGGATAAATCCTCCTCCTCAACATGTGCATTGTGTATTTGAAATCGTTTGGCACATGGAGGCAGGAGTGCCTATAAAGGACTAAAACCAACTCCATAAAAACATATTTGAGATTTAAATCACGATCTCTCCCCTGATCAAAAATATCAAACCATTTGAGATTTGTGATCCCATCTGATTTAAATCATTTAGAAAATTTTAGGGGAAAGACGTGGCAAGATTTAATTTTGAAAAATGACAGATAAGGACCAATTTAAGACATTAAAGATTGTTAGTGTCAGGTATGATAGTTTTTAAGAGATCTTTGAGTAAAATAAAACAATTTCACAATCAAACAAAAACAGAAAAAATTTCATTTTGAAAGATCTTGATTCTTAATGAAAAATCATACCATGACATAACATTAAATCTTTAGATCGCCACTTTTATTGTACAAACGGACTTTTTATGAAGAAAATATCGTTTGAAAATATTTTATTTTAAATCACTCTCCCCCTCAATCGATGACCGTAGTCGTTGATTGAGTGACTTAAGTTTTGATAAAATGAAGTCCGGTGATTTTTAAAATTAAATCCAATTTATTTTCAAAACCAATATTTTTCTATTTTTCAAAACAATATTATTTTAAAATTGTTTAAAACTGGTATCCTGCACAAAGATACGTTAGGTGGTTGAGAAGCTTATGTTGTTGGTGTAGGGCTTGGAAGAAAAACCGTCTGCAGATGCAGTGAGACTTCTTACGTTGCATTATAATGCCAACTGAGGTCAAATTAAGCTCCGTTTCTTCATTTGCTGATGAAGAATACCATCTGCTGATGCAAAGGAGACCTCTTACGTTGCATTTTTCCATGCCAACTCTCCATAGAAGTCCAATTAAGCTCCGTTTCTTCATTTGTCAACCCAAGATATAGTTACCCTTTCCTTTCGGCATCCAATCATTTTCAATTGTGGGATCCGGATCAGGAACATTCTTATATACCAATATACCTGCATACGTTAGTGAACACACATACAGATATATGGTGGTCGACATCACCCAAACAACAATCGACTAATTCAAGTCAATTCAACATAACAATCAGATCATATAAGGCATGGGGATAATGTGTTCATCAAACTCTAATCATCTAAACCTAATGATGAGTGTCTAAATACTCATCATTTTTGTACCGTTTCGAATGCCAAAAACATCTGAAAACACTCAGAAATACATCAAAATGATGAAAATATCACAAACAAGTGTTTTATGTGTTTTAAATGCAAAAATACCAAAATCAGATGAAAAACGTATCAAGTTTGCATAATTGGCAGTTTTAGTCCCCCAAGTTTCAAAAGTTGTCAAAACTAGTCCCTGGTAATTCTAAAACTTGTAAAAATATCATTCAAGGTCCTTGAAATATTCTAAGTTGTCAAAAGTAGTCCTTGAATGAATCTTTGGGCAAATGGCAGAAAAGGTCCCTCAAGTTTGAATAATGTCAATAATGGTCCTTGGTTAATTTTAAAAAAATGAAAATTATCAAATAAACCTTGTACTATTTATAAATGGCAAAATTGGTCCTTATGGTGAACTTTTGGAAAATTTACATGTTTGGTTCCTCAAGTTTCAAAAATCACATAAAAGACCCATGGACATTTAAAAATTGGAAAAATAACATTTATGGTCCTTTGGTAATAGAAACTTGGCAAGTTTGAACCTTGTATGAACTTTGGTATAGTGGCAGGTTTGGTCCTTCAATTTGGCAGAATTACAACTTTGGTCCTTGTGTTTATAAGCTACAACAAACGGACCCATTGTATTATTAATCCAACAAATCCAAATCCAACCCAGTCCAATAACCCGGCCCATATTTTAAAAAGAAGTATACCGCCAGATCGTTCCTTCTCCTCTCCCACCACTGCAAACCAGAAACCAGGTGGTTTCACCACCTCACCACCACTTTCCACCTTTCCATCTTATCCCCCCACCTGTATACCAACCCCCCTCCACCTCCACAACCTCCCAAAACCCATTAAATGCATAAACCTGCTATTACCACTTTTCCCGCCAAAATTTCCAAGTGGACGATTTTGATGAATTAAGAAGATCCAATGGCTGGAATGAAGTGGGATTTAATCAGAGGTCGACAAGGATTCTAGGAGGTCAATAAATATCAAGAGAGAAGCAGAGATGAAAAATTAAGTAGTGTAATTTATTTTGCTTATGTCGTTTTTATTAATTTAAGTTTTCCAGTATAATTTAAAGTTTTCAAGTGTCTTGTAATAATATCTCAGTGTATTAAGAACTTAATTTCAGTTTCAATTTCAGTTTGTTTTCATAAATTCAGTTTATGCTTATTTCCTAGTTCAAATTCTCAAAATACTCTATTGTTGTTATTAAGTTGTTGTTATTGCTTCTTAAGCTCTTATAAGCTCTTGACAAAGCTTATAAGCTCTTAGAACCCTTAAGGAACCAGTTTTACTTAACAATTCCAAAATTACCAAAAATACCAATAAATTAGTTAAAAATAAAAATCTATGGAAATGATCAAGAAACTGGTGCAGAGCTGGTCTTTGGATTGCTTATTGGTATAGAGCTTCTTGGGAAGCTATAGGTGTGATCTCGACCTTGGATCTGTCCTGTGCATGAACTCAGTTTGTAAGCTATTTTCTAAAAATTTGCATTTCATAATTTATGTGTTTAAGGTATGTTAATTCTAGTCTAATACTGTCTTATTAAAGTTAATGTAAGTTAATTAATAGCTATCTTGGTTTAAAAACTTGTTTGAGTGTTAAAAGCTTTAAAACAGCATCTTAAAGGACCGTTTGGAATTGCTTAGTTATCTGAGATAGAGGTCTGTGGTGTTGTTGTTTGTTATTGTTTCATGTCACTTTAGTGTTTAATAGCTTAGTCAAACCAATAAACATAGTCGTCATTAGTTTAAAAAGTCAAAATAGTTTCTAATTTTAATTTGCAGTTCACTGTTAAGAATTTGGGATACAAATTTCATCAAGGTTACTTATAACTTGGTATTCTAGCCTAAATCCACCTTATTAAAGCTTATTATAACACAATCAGTGATTAGAATCAACTTAAAGTTCATATAAGTCAACCTTAGTGTTTTTCTTAAAAAGTCAAAATTTTCAATTTGGTCGTTTTTGAATAAAATAGATGATTTTAGTGTGTGTTTAATATTGAGATTTAGCTTATAAGCTTTTGGGATATTAAAGTTTAGCTGCTTAACTTAATTAGAAAAATATTAGTTCACTTTTAATCAGTTTATTCATAGCTTATTTTCTAGCTTCTTTTGAGCACCTTGTCTAAAATGATGTCCTGTGCACAGTTGAGCTAGTCACTTTCACAAGCTCACACAGAGCTCTCTAGTTACCCATAGCTTGTGTAATTTGGTTCTTTGGAAAGCTTACCTAGCTGACTTGAGGTCCCAAGCTTAATATTCCACTTTGAAGCTTATTTGCTAGGGCTGCATTAAGCTTAAACCTTGTCCCATTTCTGTTTTTTTACTATAAGAAGCCAAGTGCTTATTGCTAATTTCCAGCTTATCAGGATGCTTCTTTGTGTCTTTTAGCTTTATTTGAGTAGCTTATAGCTTGTTGAATCTTATTCCACCTTTGGTTCTAGCTTTGAAGCTTGTTTGAGCTTAAATCTTCATAATAAGCTCATAACTTGCACTGTTTAACTTTTTAAGCTTTAGATAGCTTATTTTTAGTTTGTAAAATTTTTGTTTTCATTAAAGTAGCTTAATATCAGTAGTTAAATAGTTTTCAAAAAGAAAATCCACAAAAACATCATTTTAAATATAGTGATAGCGTTTATTTAATATTAATTAGCTTTTTGATTTTTCTTTTCAGCTTATTATTAAGCACTTCTTGTTTTTATAATTTTCTTAGCTTTCTGTCACCTTAGGATATTTTTAGAAAAAGTTTCATAATTTTCTCTGTTTGTTTAGTATTTATTATAATTTTAAATAGTTAAAAGTCTTAAATAATTAGTAATAAATAATTAAAAAGCATAAAAATATCTTTTCAGTTCTAAAATTAGTTTTATCATATTTTAGATTTTTCTAAGTTAAAATTTTATTTTTCCAGGTTAATTTTATATTTTCTAGTATTTAAGTGTATTTTAAATAATAATTAATTAGTAATAAATAGATAAAAAGTGTAAAAAATATATCTTCAATTTTAAAATAAGTTTTATAGTATTTTAGATTTTTCTAAGTCATAATTTTATTTTTCTAGCTTTATTTCACATTTTATCATATTTTAGGTTATTAATAAATAGTTAAAAATAGTTTTTAATTAATAATAATTAAATAAATAGTTATAAAAATAATTTTATTTTTCCAATCATTTTCTTTTTATTTTAGGATTCCAAAAATATCATTTTCATATATTTAGGTCTTTTATTTCTTAGATCTCACTTTTTATTTTTACGTTACGTAGTTTAATAAACGTACGTATTTACGTTTCTTTTATCTGATTGTTGTGTTTTACAATTCTGTATTCAATATCCATTCCAATCAATCAGTAGTGTAATTATTCATCAAAATCCTTACTGATCACTATCCTTAGTGATTATTCGACATCTGAAGTTGTTTAACACCATTCATCCTCCGTGGGACTTAACGACCCAGGAATCCACTATATTCCTCTGATCTTAATTGCATTTGCTTTCTGAGCTATTTTAAGTTTATTACGGTTGACCATTCACAAGTGGTCAGCTTGTGTGATTAAACTTGACTGTTCAGGAGCGGATCACCTAACAATCATATCCTAGGCACCTAGTCCTTCAACGTAGGTTAACATCATTTTTCAGTTAAGCATATAGGATAATTAGATAATCTCGTTAGATGATATAAATTTGAAAACATTCTCCCCCTCAATCAATGACTTATTTTCTGAAAAGGTTAAAAGCGCTGAATTCATTGATTGAGTTTTCAATTTTTTACGAAAAAACTCTGAATCTGATTGATTTTTCAAGCAACTCATTTTCCACCATTTTGTTAAAACAAATATTTTTCTGAAGAATTTTAGACGGAAAAATATTTGAGTAGGAACATCAGTCCTTCGACATACTTTCCTCATTTTTTATTAGGATAAGTGCACGAAATATTTGAAAAATGGTTTAGCGCAGAACTTTCCTTTCTTGAAGAACGGGTTGCTATCTGAAATAATAGAAAACCATAGTTTAAGCGCGGGTCACAGTCTGAAATAACTGCAAGCCATCATTTGAAGCACGGGTTACAGTCTGAAATAACTGTAAGCCATTTTTGTGACATGTTTAGAAAGAAATATTTACACCTCCTGCTCGAACTTCATCTATGGTCCCGTGCCATTATTGAATGACATTTCTAAGACCGCAGATGTTATCGATACCAGAAGACATGTCTTTGAAAAACAATATTTTTGGTATTTTTCAATTTTCTGATTTTATGGGTTTTAGAAGGTTTTATATTTTTCTATTTTCTTTTTGTTGGTTTTATAATTTTGTATTTGGTTTTTAATAAATATATACAAAGATAGAGAAGATGATATAGTTGAAGAATATGATGATACGAGTACCGAGATAAGGATATCGAGCAACACGTCGTAGAAGATAGAAGTCATCAACTCTTAAACATTCACCACCAAAGCTTCCAGGGCTCTTGAATCGAAGAAAGAAATTGAACCATCTGAAAGTGAGACTATGGCAGCTTCCCCCCAAATCGAAAATCCTTTAGCTGAGCAGATTCGAAGCTCTATTTCAAGCTTTCCTTAGCCAGGTGCCCGAAGAAGCACACAATTATCATAAACCCCGCTGCTCCTTTCAAGAATAATCACCGTGATTCTTCGTTCGAGGTTATATCATCAACAAGAAATACAACAACGTATCATCCCACACATAAAATAATCTTCTCAAATTTCTTTTCTACTGACGTCTGAAGCAATCCATTCCAAAAGGTGTCAAGAGACCACTTCCCCCGAGTAGTTGAATTGATGCAGTCAGTCTCTTTGTATAATGCTCAAGAACTCTCCCGAATACACATCATGAGGGTAATGAAGAACACCTCCCCAATGTTCACATCTTACGTCCCTGATGATCGTGTATGAAGCTCAAGAACCCGAAGTACACCAATACCCAAGAACTCTCCCAAATACACATCATGAGGGTAATGAAAAACACCTCCCCAATGTTTACATCTTTCGTCCCTGATGATCGTGTATGAAGCTCAAGAATCCGAAGTACACACATTCCCAACGAGAGAATAACTGATAACACCTCCCTCATGTTACACATTTATCTCCCCTGAATATGCCATACTTGTGTACCTCTTTTATCTTCAGAAACTTTCTCTTACATCACTTCCCCCACGTCGTTGGAATAATAACACTAAAAGCCTTGATGAGTAAAACCTTGAGTTTCTCTGCGGTCATGACATTTGTTTTCCCGGGATATCTTCAATCACTTAGAAGTATTAAGTTCATCAAGTTTACTCGCCATGAGTCAAACCTTGAGTTTCTCTGCGATAATAACATTTGTCTTCCCGGGATATCTTCAATCACTTAGAAGAATTAAGTTCATCAAGTTTACTCGCTTTATGTTTAGATGTGTGTCTCCTTCCCCCTTGCTGGTTTTGACACTTCAGAATCAGCAACATCTTATCAGCCCAAATACTTGAAATCTTTTTGAGAAGAACACTTGAACTCTAGTGAGAATCAACTTGCTGAAGAATATGAGCAAGTCTAATTGGGGATTAAATTTGACATTTTTGACTCTCCCCCAATTAGTGCTCTCCCCTAAACAGACAATCTTTATAATGAATGCTTGAATTAAGAAGAAGTCTTTAGATATTTAAATGCAACTCGTCTTTAGTCTTCTAACATGTAGCATTAAATATAGAACAGACTGTAGACTCGACCTTCTTCAAGATTGTCCAGTTTGGGAATAGAAAGTCAACATCTTCAACTCACCAAATGCATTCCCGTTACCTTATATGTAGCAAATCTCCTTAACTAAAATCCCTCCCAATCAAACAAGAACAGAAAGATGTTCATCAAAGAAATCAACAATCAGCAACTAGAAGCACTTTGTCATTAATCTCATTAGCCCGTGTGAAGATGTCAACCAACGGCTCTCAGAAGAAACACTCCATGTAAAGATGACTCGATAAGAAGAAGCTCGGTTCTTTCATGAGTTTGGAGCCGTTTGACCAATTATTCTCATATATCGATCAACCATGCATAATTATCATACTTCTTCTCCCCCTCAAGAATTGCATACGGAGTTGCCATTCTTGATTAAATAAGTGAATATCTTAACCAAATGTAGTCTATTCACACTTCTCCCCCGCAATATTAGCACATGATGTCTCCATCTTCATTATAGTTGAGCAAGTGGAATAAGAAAACAATCAACAGTAGCCCGGTTCACTTGATAATCAAAAGCACATGGAAAAAGCATGAAGCATGTTGATGAGAATGGTCATAAATAAGAAGATTTCTCTTCTTGCAAAGATAATGCGCACTGAAGCGTACACATTTCTTTTCTTTGAGGAACGAGGCATGAACTGTAGTGTTCATACGTCATAATCTCTCTCTTTTCAGCTCTCTTAGCAAGACATGTAATCATCACCATTATCATTCAGTAGGCTCTTTGCAGTGACAACTGATGGAGATAACCCAATATGATGAATTTGACCCTGAAGTAAACTAACCCGAACTCGTGACTTATACTTGCACATATGTAACAAAGAGCGGTGCCGATTTCCATTAGCATCTCTAAGTACTCTCTATGTACTCTATACTCTTCAACCAACCAACCATCAAGTATAAGAGGTACATCACCTCTTGAAAATCCACAATTAATTGTGACACTGAGCACTACAACGTAACTCCTTAAAGTGATAGTTATTTTTGTGGCAAAAAGAGCCCAATTTCCCCTCGTGGTAAAAGAAAAAAGACTCCCAAAAATAACTAGATTTCCAAGTCTTCGTTTTTGATAATAAGCTCGAACAAGGATCTTGAAGAATCTTCATCCAACCATCCCCGATACCTTCAGATACTAAGTACACTCGCCCATGATAATTTACTTCAACCTCAAATAAATAATACTGAATTAACGTCGTTGTCACATCTTCTGGTTAACAGCGCAAATCTAGCCTTCTTTGACATTTGAATGAACTTTGATAATGGCTTCATCCTGACCATGGTTAAAAGCACATAACCCCGTAAAACCATATAATAACCACACTGCCATGACGAATATCCAAACACACATCCAATTCATGAAGTACACCCTTTTATCTCTTCTTTGAAACAGAAACCGTAGCACCAGCATCAAAAGAGATCTCGAAATACACTTTCCTTTCTCCAAGATGGTTCCATCATTACGGGATTTTAAAATTCTATGGTTTAAACCGAGAAATAGTTTCTTTCGCGGGATTTTACAAAACCAAGAATAAACCGTAAGATAGATCCGGAAATGCACTTTACTATTACCAGGATGTTTCCGTTGTCACGGGATTTTACAAGTCTATGATTTAAACCAAGAAATAGGTTCTTTCGCGGGATTTTACAAAATCAAGACAAAACCGTAAACAATGTCAGCTTGAATGTGTTATGACAACTTTGGTTTCGGTGAATATCTGTTTTAGGGGAACATGCAGCGGTTCATCAACGATTCATTTTCCAACATCAACACATTGGTAAACACATCTTCCACATATTCTGACGGCTATTGCTGTGACCACTTGGTGAAGTAAGCCCGATATACCAAACTTGATCATGAAGTAGAATTCCCCAGATTTGTTACTTAAGCTTGTACTAATCCTCGTGAAAAAGAAACGGTGTACCCAATGTACAAAACCTCTTGACATTCTCAACTGAGTGAGACACCGAAGTGATAGTTACGTTGTGGGTTAAGTGAGAAAGAATCACAACCGTAATTAAATAGCCAAGTCTTTATCACCCTCTATAAACGCCCAAACAAGTCATCTTCGCGGAAGGGTAGAAAGAAATAAGACGAAATAAGTAAACGCGCCCGGAAAACTTCACTACAAATTCAAATAAGAGATACCGTCCCAACAACCTCATAGTCAATTTTGTTCGATCATCAATTCAAGCCATGATAAAATAATTTTCGTGAAAATGTATTCACCAAAGTATCATAATCATCATATCATGAACTCTGATCAACTCATCAACACACACCATCAAATCTCATCACCAAAATATCTAAATCCTATATCACATAATCCGATCCAATTTAAACGAGTCGGTCCATTAACCAAATATCTCACATAGCCACAAAAACACTTATCACAAAAATGATCCGGTTTATCAAGCCAAACAACTAATAATCCAATTAACACGAGCCAACGAGGTGCTAAAATCGGATTCACACAAAAACGGATAAATATTATCCGGCCTAATCAAAGTGATAATGTAACAAACAATTATAGCCCATTATATTTAATTCCAAGACAAATCCGTTCCTATCAGTTGAACAACACATACACGGCCCATTAAAAGAGATTCATAGTATGCATTTCCAAGCCCACATCCTGACGAGTGTCTGCACCAGGTCTGGTCCATCAGGGATAAAAAAAGGACCCAATCCAATTTAGCTCACCCTAAATATCCAGATATATATTGCATCTAATCTCTCACTTGACCTAATTATCACACAAACCCTAAAATCATTCCTAAAAATAGTCCGCCTCTCCTCTTTTATCATATCACTCACCTAACAAAATCAATATCAGAAATTTCATCTCAATCTCACTCTCGCACCACAATATCAAACAACATCAATACGCATCACATCTCCTTAACACCAACCGTACCTAATTTCATCGCTTTCTGCTCCAATTAAATCAAGAAAGGCTTCAAGGTCCAAACGGGGTCTCGGGTAGGTTTGTATGTGATTAGTTTTGTGTTTTTGTTATTGAACGAATTAAATGAAGGAAATAACATTCTTGTTATTACTCCTTTGTTTTTCTTTCGAATATGTAAATGAAGCTATGCTTCAAATCAGTGATCGATGATGATTATAATTCGTGTTTTGGACCTTCGGGTCTTGATAGAGATTTGAATACCACGATTAGATCTGAGATCAATTATGTATACTTTAATTTTGATTCGAGAGTCTTTAAGATGGAGAAGGGATAAATATGGATTAGTTGATGGATGAGATGAGATATTGATAGTGTGGAGTTGGTTATAGGGTATGAGATGATTGGATAGGGTTAGATTAATGTTTGAATTAGAATGAATGTCTTCATTTCATTTTGTTTTCATTAAAAAAATGAACCGGTGATATCTTGAGACTGAGGTCGAGCAGTACTATGTTTGGTATAATTGGTCATGTGGTCTAGTCTTTGTGGTCACATGTTATTCTCCTTCATCATTTCTGTAAGTCAAGTAGCTAATTGAAGTCAAGTCGCTAAGTTGTTTTTTTCATAACAAGTCGCTAGGTCTGATTAACCAAACAAGTCGCTATTGACTAAATAGTCAATAGCCAAGTCAAGTCGCTACCAGTATTTTACCTTAACAAGTCGCTAGCTTTGCATATTAACACAAGTCGCTAAGGTCTTTTATTTGACTCAAAAGTCAAATAACCAAGTCGCTATTATGCTTGACAAGTTGCTACGACTGTAAATACAAGTCGCTAGGTGACCCAACTCGCTAAACAGGTTAATGACAAGTCGCTAGCCTTTTTCCAGTTACACAAGTCGCTAGCAAGAATTTTGTACTTTTTCCGATGAGTTTTCCGACCATATTCATACTAAACCCAGAAATTTGTATAAAAAACTGCTTTTGACCCATGTAAAAACATTATCACAATAAAGGATGTATAACTGAAACCATATGACCATATGACCAATAAAAACATGTTTCGAAAGAAAACATATAAAGCTGCTTTTGACCATATGACCAATAAAGGATGTAAAAACTGCTTTTGACCATATGACCATTAAAAGATGTACAACTGAAACCATGTAAAAAGCTGTTTATCACAAGTACACTCGAAAAAAAAACAGCTTTCCGACCATCATAAAGTACCACAAACAGCATAAAAACATGAATCGAAACCACAATAAATCATCAAAACACAACAACCTTGGCTCTGGTACCATTTGTAGGATCGATATATTATTGTGTTTGATGATTCGGGTGGTCTTGGATGATCAAAATACATGTTAGCCATATTTAGAGAGAGAAAGATAGAGAGGGTGTTCTTGCTAGAGACTTGGTTCACAAAATATGGAAGGTTAGATTATGAGAAGCACCACCCCTTCCATGGATGGAAGGGGTATTTATAGTTACAGAATACACGAACTAACTAATAAACTGCTAAATAACGTAACTAATAACAAGTCTATGAGCTAACTTATGCTAGATAATATTTGGGGTGACCGACTCTTCACTTATGGAATTTCCAATTCCTAACAAGAAGCTTTTACCGCTGACATCAAATTTGATAGTTCAACCACTCCTGCCACCATCACCCTCATCAGAGACAAAGATTTGAGAACATCTGAAACTTTCCCTAAATTCAAATTCAACATGCTGGGAGTAAGGGAATAGGAAATGGTGCTCCTCATCCTACAAAACAAAAGGGGAAAGAATGCCAAAAGACTTCTTCAAAATTTAGAAACAAGATTCACATAATTATGGAGGATTGGAGAGACATGATGGTTTGGATGGTAGATATATGTCTTAGAGATATCTTATTTTGTCTTTAGAGGAAAGGTTTATCAGATATGAGTGGCTACTGTATTGTTTGTTCTGGTAGTAGAATAACAGTTGTATGTTTGGCTTTTGGGACTTGTTCAATGCCAAGTTTTGTATTTATTGTATTATGTTTGAAGTTAATATATGTTCACGTTTTCATCGAAAAAAATAAATCCATTGTGACCTATTTTTATGAATTTTTAGTTTTACATTTTTAGTGGGTTTATTTTATTTTGATTTAAATTATTTACAACTTTAACCTTAATTTGGATCAATACAAACTTGATTCGTCAAAATTATATACTTTTGGAGAGAGTGTTTGATGGGTAAGAGAGTGTGAGGGTCTTTGTATATGCAGAAATAATGATGTCAATATAGTGTTGCGGGAAAGCTACAGGAAACCCAAACAAACACATACAATGAACACATATACATTCGGAGTGTTGTGAAACGAATTCATTAAGCGGGTAGGGAATTACGGGGAGAATTAGGTTAACAATTTATTCACTATATTTATAATATAATTATATTTATCGTCGTTGCTATAGGCGGGTATCCAACTAGTATTGGAAATATCTCATCGATTCACTTGCAGTATGATGTTCTAATATCAAAGATAATGATGCATGATCGGATTACTTTAGTTGATGCTGGATGCTTAAGAGAAACACCACTTTACATTCTACAATTTCAAATATTGGATTTATAATAAGCTAAAAGAATATTAAAGCATAGAACACGAAGTAGTGCACAAAGTTGCAAAAGCATATAACACGAAGTAGAGCACAAAGTTGCAAAAGATTGTTGTTTCTTCGCTGCCATTGCAAAGAAAGCTCGGTTACAATCCTCGTTTGTTACAAATGTCGAAAAGTTTGGAGATATTTATGATTAGTGACCTCTTACAGCCCTAAAAGTATGACTTGTTCAAGAACAGTGACGGCCAAAGTGAATCAACAATATGTGGATGAATATATGCTTCAAAATGATACCTCATTTCCCAATGGTACAACCTACAACCACACAAGGGTATGGACGTGCACGCGCTCAACACATTTTTTGGTCTGCAAATTAAAGAAATAAAGATACAACTTGCAATGGTAATGAATAACGACGTTCATGTTGGTTTATGGATATATTTAATATGTGTATGACCGGATTCGAACTTGAGATCACGGCATTGCACACTTTACGTATGAGACTCGATGTTTAAATAATTAATATAAAATATTATGTTTAATTATTAAATTCACAATAAACGACTAAACGAGCGATAAGCACTTATCGAAAGTGACTATCGGTCGTTAAATGTCAACGGGATATGAAGAAAAGTAAACAAGCCAAGAGACGGTTTTAGGAACCCTCTTTTGGGCTTGTTTTTGGCCGAAACTATAGAATCCCACATCGGAAACCATAGTAAACTTGACATCTACCATAAGGCTATAAATACATCCCCATGTATTCATCCTTTGATACACTTGATTTAATTAGAAGGCCAAACTTATTCTTTTCTTCCCTTTTATTCTTGGTCGACGAATGCATCCCCATTGTAAGGGATTTACGAGTGACCTTGAGCATAACAAAGGTGTTTGGTTATTCTATTGTGATCAAGAACTAGCATTTGCATCGAATCGCTAATAGTACTTGTGTACAAAAACGTGGTGTAACACACTATTGTTACATCAATTGGTTTGAATTGAAAAACGGTAAGGGTCAATTCGTTAAACCGCATAAACCCTAATTAGGGTTCTTGAATTGAAGAGATCTAGCCAATTGCAAGAGGTATGTTACGTTTTATTTTCAGTTAATTAATTATTGTTATGATTATAAGTCTTCCGCTGTGTACTCTGTGGTGTCTATATGATTCTATTTGTTTTCATATATCTTAAACTCAACAGTTCATAGAACTGCTAATGTTCTTCTCTCGTGTAATTCCTAACCAAGTTATGTCGTTAAAACTAGATCGGTAATGCTATTATAGAAAGAGAAAAAAAAAGCGAGTCCATAACACCAGGTTGTTTGCATTGAGAAGGAAACTCGATATATGTACTTTTATCGATTAAAATTTCGAGTAATTCGATAATTCCACAAAAAAGTGTAGATTGGCGGGAACACCCTGACCCCGGGTGCCTTTTGGCACCAGCCATTGTCCACCCCACAAGGAATAGCTTCGGAAACTCTCCTGACTTAGTGGGGCACCAACTGGAGTGAGCACGAGCCAAGACTCGGACCCCTGAGTTCTTATTCCACAAAGTCTCTCCAGTGTGCCCATAAGTTTTGCGGAAGTGGGTACCTATATGAAGCAAATGCCAAAGATGGGACTTGAACCTCAGTCAATTGACTCAAACACAAATGCTCCAACCATTGGACTAATGCTCAATTGGTCCGAGTAATTCGATAATTATGAGCATGGGTTAGATTGCATTTGATTTGAAGAAATTTAGTCAAAAGATTGAAATGGTTAAAAGGAGATTCATTTCACATATAATTGGACCGAAGTAAAAAGTGGGCAAAAGACTGCCATCAACAATTTAGCTTGATGATATTTGGTTCATCTTTTAGGCAAGAACATGCCGTGGGTTTAAACCCCATCCCTTTGCCTTTTCCTTCTTTAGTTTTTTATATAAGGTCAATGTTAATGGCACCCGAATTCCCCCAACCAACCAACCCCTAAACCGAGTTCCTCCCATTAACCAGATGCAACCGAATCTCACCTCAACCTTTTTAAAGTTATGGTTTGTCAGCCAACTGAAAGATTCAATCTCTTTTGTGTGTGTATTTTTTTTATTAATTTTTGTGGGGTATTTTTTTGTTGCGGTTACCTTATTGGCAAATTGTGGTTGGGTGTAGTTTTTGCTTAAAAAAAAAAAAAAAAAAAAAAAACGACCGTGACACTGATATGAGAGAGTGACCACAATACTTATGGTCACCATTAGCATTGGCATACATAAACAAAACTAATGTGGTCCATAAGAAACCCCTAAAGGTTTGATGCATATGGCTACTCCTCACGTACGCATGCTTAGTTTGTGCTCTTGTGCTATTTGAACTTTGAATGGGACATATGGAGGATTTGTCACAGCCTCACAGGCCATGTGAATTTTATGTCCTTTTGGGCCAACTTTATCTTGTAGTTCATTGTGTCTACATGAACGTGTCATCCTTAATTCAGCTAGAACCATAAGCTCACTTTTGATAGCTTTACAAAGCAAAAAGGCTGGACCATGCTAACATAAGATACTCTAAACCAGCAAAACCTCACAAGTGACAAAATGCTTTAGTTAGCCTGTTTGCTCAGTTTCAACTGAACCAAGCACACCCCTGGTATCCAGTTTGGAGCCGGTCCTTTCTGTTGATTAATGAGCCCGTCGGTTAAACTTTATTAATGATAAACTATTTATAAAGTACAAATATGAAACGATAATAAACCTCTAATGGACCACAAGCCCACAAGCCCGGCTTGGCCAAATATCTCATCTAATACTCCCTGCAATCCAAATGGCGAAGTCGCGAAAGCTCAAATTGGATAAGAAATCTAAATAAATATTAAACCAATAAAAGTTGTGTTGATGCAGATGTTCGGCAGCAAGCAAAGACAAATTTTCATCTGCAGCAGCAAAAACAAAATAAAGTGGTAGCAAAGCAAAAGCAGTAAAGTAAATAATTAATTTTGATGACGATATTAAACAGCAAGCGGAGATTAATCTTTATCATGCAGCAGCAAAAGCAAAGAAACAAAAATAAAAGCAAAGCATAAACTTTTTTTTACAGCAGTTGGCTTCTGGCGGCGGTGGCAGCTCTTCCAACGGCCGAGAGAGGCGATTTAAGTTGAGTTTTGTGCAGAATTGAAAAACGAAAAGAATAGCGCATGCCATGTTAGTTAACTCCAACCGATTAAGAAGTTATGACCAAAACAGTATACGGGTAAGGTTTTGGCCGAAAATTGGAAAGAAAAAATAAATAATTGGAAAAGATAAATGGTGACGGTAGGGTTTGATGGGATGGCATAAAGGAGTCAGCTCAACCTAGCCACCTAGGTTAGAGGATCAGACCTGCTTCGATACCATGTTGATTAATGAGCCCTCGGTTAAACTTTATTAATGATAAACTATTTATAGAGTATAAATACAAAACCATAATAAAGCCTTAATGGACCACAAGTTCACAAGCCGGGTTTGGGCCAAATATCTCATCTAATAATACTTTATGGATTTTCATGTCCCGAGGGTTGGGGACGTTGGGCTCCATTGATTAGTTTTCTTGTATATCGGGCTTATAGCTAGCTGCCTTCGTTTATTACTTGACATTCTTACCATACGAGTATATGGTTGGCCCTTCCTAAAGTGTCGTATTCCAACAATATCCCAATATTAGCTACTAACGCAGTATAATAAACATTCATCAAGCAGGACATGGAAAGTCTCTAGATTTTCCTAACATACTAAAGGGAAGTCTTACTGTTCTCAAGATGTTCCTTTGAACAAATACTTCAAACTTTGTGAAACTTAAATATCACATGCATTCAAACATGTTTCTTACAAATGGTTTATATACACAATTACACAACTGCATTACTATGCACACCAAATAATGAAACATTAAACAAATATTTCGCAACATAAATTAACAGATCACACATCTAGAAAGCACAAAATATGAACTTTACAAATACAACATACATGAATTTTCGGATGATGAAACTCTGTCTAGCTTGAAAACCATCCTTTCTTCGGGACTGCTCCAGTAGCTCGGCACTTAGCCGCAGTCTCTTCTGCTTTCAGAAGATCTTCTCCACGTTTGGCTTCCGTATTTGCCCTCTTCTCTTCAGCTGTTTTGTGCAGGAGAGCTATCTTGTTCTTCATCTTCTCAACATACTTAGCTTTTTTCTTGTCCAAAGCCTCCTGCTCGTAATAATCAGTTCAATGATTTACTTTTCAACATTTATCATGGTTCGTTGCATGATA
Source organism: Chrysanthemum makinoi (assembly GCA_910596185.1). Taxonomy (NCBI): domain Eukaryota; kingdom Viridiplantae; phylum Streptophyta; class Magnoliopsida; order Asterales; family Asteraceae; genus Chrysanthemum; species Chrysanthemum makinoi. Next base: position 72,973,456 of record OU343220.1, read on the forward strand.
TAACAACCAACTATTACTATGTTGCTGGTTGAGTAATCACCTATAACATTTATGTAGGTCACTGAACAATTAAATTTTGTTATGTTGATCACTTGATTATCAATTTGTTTTCAATAAAATGTTAGTTCAGTGACCTGCATAGCAAAAACAAGTTAGCTGCCCAAAGTAGAAATGAAGTGATGGTTGGTTGTTATAACGTGAGATCAATAACACAAGTAGACATAAAAACGAACAAATGTTACCTCAATCTTCTTAAGTTCAGCCTCTATGTCTGCTTTCTTGCTGTTCTCCCATGCTATAATGGAACATATCTTCTGCTCAGCTCTAAATCAAAAAACAATACACAATTCAAAATTTATTCAGTTGATGTATTGTGATCGTCGATTCTAAAGAATATAGCACTTGATCATACAGATACCAAATATGTATAAATATTTTTCTATAAGAAAAACCGTAAACTAGAATAATACTTGTTAAGTATAGTAATCAAGACCAAAGTTTAACTTTTATCATAAATCTTACTTGTTTGCCGCTTTAGACTTCTCACTTTCTTCCCATGCTCTAATTAGTGCATCTTTCTTCTCTGTTGAAACTCTAGCAAGAACAGCATCTAAGCAAAATAAAATATCAACATTAATCACCTTTTGATATTTTAAATCAAAATCAGAATATAATAACAAAGATTATTTTTAGCTTATACTGTAGTATTACCTCTGTTGACAGAACCCTCTGATGGTTTTTCCTCAACAGGCTCTGCTGGTTCTGCCAAATAAAACAAACACTTTAGAGTTTTAGACCACAATATTCTCGAAGAGCAAAATTACCAAAATTAGAAACATTCTTTATTAAGTATAATTTTAACTGACTTAAACACATATCCAAATAAAGCTTGATTCAGTTACATAAGTTAAATCTAGCAAGGCTCTGTTATATCTACCATATAAACACATACTTGATAAACACAATTACCAAATACAGGAAGTTTTTTTAATTATTAACTAATTCAATAAAATTTCATATCAAACTAAAGCTTAAATCAGCTAAACTTTAGTAAGTCTCTGCAGGATATAAAGAAGCACTTGAGAAAATCAATATACTTGATAAACATCAACCATACCAATACCAGACCCGCCAAAGCTGGGTACGGGGAGGAGTTAGTATGTAGATAGTCACACCCTTAACCGACGCTAAATTAAGAGTAGAGATACTGCCTCTAGAAAGCCTCCGGCAACAAATACAGTTACTATTAATAGAATTAAAGAATTTCCATTTGATTCAACAAAACCCTTAACAAAAAAACTCAAACTTAAACCTTAAGTCAATCAAATTCACAAAAATTCAACATAATCTTGGTTCAAGCATCGAAACAAAACACCTGCAGAAGACATATTAGTTGATAACCATACTTTCTAAAAATAGCATCTTTTTTTTTTCTAGCTTCGAACTAATCCAACAAAAACCCACATCAAATCACACAAAAACAAACCATAATTCACCAACTTTACCAACTTTTTTTATTATATGCTTAGAAAATATATATATATTGAAAGAAAAAAGAAAAAAAAAGAAGAGATTACTTTCAACAGGTACAATAGCTTTGGAATCATCAACAACAACTGGTTTTTCTTCAATAGGTTCAACTGGGACAATAGCTTTCTCCTCCACCTCAGCGGAAGGGGCAGCGACAGTGGCGTCGGTGGCTGCAGTTGGTGGTAGCTCCGCCTGCTCAACAGTTTTGGGTTCTTCGGCTGCCATATCTATAAGAAAAGAAAAAAAAAAGGGTGGTAAGATTGATGATGGTAAGATATTATTTTGAGTGGAAAGGTTTGTTTGTTTATTAGCTGTGTTTTGATAGTTAAGTATTGCCGAATTTGATGGTATTATGACCCGTCATGCCTTAGCTATGCGCCACTCTACCTTCTTTTATCGACATACATTTTCAATTATTTGTCTACAAGTTACACTCCCATCTAAAAATTAATACAAGACATATTATGCACCCACAAAACACTAAAACGTTAACCTCGTGACCCACACACAAAGACTTTTCAAATTAAAAATTAATCCTACCAATCCGCATGACAATCCCAAAAATTAATACCGTGGACATTTGCATAATCTAAAATTACATGCATATATCTAAAGACATGTATAAAAATTATTGTATCATATGCATCAAAAATTTAGAGTGTGTTTGTTTCACTAAAATATTTTAAGTCTGAATTTGACTACCACATCTTACCGGTAAGAGGTGGCTAGAAAGTCTAAATTTGAACGAAATAATGTTGTTTGTTTTTGTATAATTGTCCGTATAATTTTAAACGCTCGTTTCTGCAATTTATTTATTAAACCAACGCAATGCGATAATAAGTAACTTGTGTAAATATGAAACAAGAATTTTTATTATAAATATAACATAATTAATTAACCATGAAATATAGTATATTAACACAATTCTTCAATCTCGTGTCGAGTAAGAGGCAATAAGACAATCTCCTCACCTCTTATTGAGTAAGATGTTATATGTCTGACCGGGTCTGACTCAAAAGAAAAAACAAACAACACTAATGTCTGACAACCTCTTACTGCCTCTGACTCGGTAAGAGTAAGAGGCTAGTAATACATTTTTCCAAAAAACAAACACACCCTTACACAAATGATATATATACAATTAATCACTTTTAAATGGATATATATGCAATTCTTCCTTTTATTTGAGTAAAATACAACCATTTCTCCCTGATATATTACCAAAATAACACGTTTCGTCCCAATTTTGAAATAAATACATCATACCTCCCCAGGACTTAACAATTCATGGCATGAATTAGAGTTGAAGGAAGAAAGACATGAAATGCTAGAAAGATGGAATCTATAAATGAGCTCTTTCGTCTAAGCCTAGAACTAGGCAAGAGCAAGGAATGGACTTTAAGTGAGTGAAAACTGGAAAGAGAGGACACCATTTTGTAACATTAACGGTTCTTTTTTCTAACGGTATTTAGTCAAGAGTGATCAGAGGCATCACGCGACTTTCACATGAGAGCAAGAAGGTCATTTTGAATTTTTGTCTTGAAATTTTATTTTCTTTTCAAATCAAATAAATTAAACATCTACCTTGTTCTTAACTTGTTTCTTTTTCCTAAAGGAAACTCAAGATATATGCACTAATACCTTTAAACCAAAACATCAAAACACAAACTTAGTTTAGAGATGACTAAGAAAAGAAAACCACTTTATATAATTATGAACACACATAAAGAGAACACCAATTAGCCTTTTATCTATCATCTATCTCTCAACTTCATCTCCTATCTCTTTCACATACCTTCAACAACCACTAGCCTCCCCACCATAACTCCGTTGCCAAATTCGGTCACTATATTTTGACCCAACCAATAGCAACCAAATACTTTTTCATATATTTTGATTCATGTGGAGGCCTTCTTTTGCACTAGATAAACGCATACATACACATCTTAATTTCAATCACACGCTTAATTTAGCAAAACCTATATCAAATTAAAACACCGACAATCTCAATCTTAATTTTGACTTTAAAGTTAGCATCACCCGATTTTTGTGGCTTCTCGAATTTGATGGTGTTGAGGATTAGCTTTTCTAAGACGGGTTTGTAGACAACGGTATTGCGGTGGTGGTGTATGTGGTGGCATTGTGATGGTGGTGCATGTTAGCTTTAATATTTTATAGCAATTGATGGTCATTTATCTTTACAAACCTTGTTACATTCTAATAGATAGACATAGATTAGTAAGTGGGCTTTGGTGCTACTTAAGCTAATATGTTAGAAGTTAAGTTTATCTAAACATGTAAGCCTAGCCCATAAAAGAGCCCAAAGCCCACCAAGCCCAACACATGGGCGTTTGATGTATATTAAGAACATACCACCTCATTTGAGGTGTGTGTGAGTGTGAATTTACTATGTGTATTTCATAAGCTCTCTACCATCTCTCTACTTCTCTCTTTCTCTCTTTCTCTCTTTAAACATTTTCTTTCTCTCTCTACGTATTTCTACTTTATCACTCTATGATGTTATGATGTTTATGGGAACTTACAAGTGGTATCAATCGCTAAACAATGATTTAGGAGTGTTTGTGTTTCGTTGTTTGTGTTGAAGCTTCAAAAGAGCTGTGTTTTTCTTATAAAAATGTTAGCTTTATCCTAATAAAGTTTTGATTTTTACATTTTTCTAGTTTAAAGTTGTTGTCTTTCTTATAGTTCTAGTCCTTCTTAGTGAGTTTTGGTTTGTTTCTTATCACATTGAAAAGTTTTGGCTACTTATCAAATTTATTCAAAGCATTTGAAAAACGTGAAAGGCCTAAACATTATTGAACTTTAAGTGATTTTGAAGTGTTTTGAACAAAAGAAACAACTTGGAAACGTAAATCTGTTGAAAAAATGGGTATTTGAAGTTTTTGGCAATTCATCGAATTTGCACTAAGGGTTATCAGATTTGCACTTAGGCTTTATTAGATTTTCTCTTAGGGTTTATCAGACTTTTCTATCGAATTTGCAGCGGGGTTTATCAGATTTACTTATTGAATTTGCTCAAGGAATAGTTTCTTCACGATTCACAGATTATTCAGTACTTCTCTTGCTTGGATAAGCCTGTGGAATACTTCGACAAAGGGGAAATCTTCTAGCTTAGATTTGTTGTCGAATTTGTTATCAGATTTGTTGTCAGATTTGTTATCGAATTTGTTATCAGATTTGTTATCGAATTTTTTATCAGATGTGTTATCGATTTTTTATTGAATTTGAGTTATCAGATTTGGGTTATCGAATTTGCAACACCCCCAAAAGATCAACATAGCAGCGGAAGGCTAATTGGGGTGTTACTTGACGGATCACAGTAAATAATCATAGAAAATGACTCAAAAAGAGACGTTTTAATAAAAGTTGTTATCATTCAAGAAAAACTCGTAGTTTGTTACAAAACACTTTCAAATAGTTTTTTATGGTACACAAAAGATAGATCATGAGTTTGTAGAAAATGATAACTTTATGTTTACACCACGATAAAAGGTCTTGTAATGCCCACTCCGTGCCGTAGAGATGATCTTCAATTATTACCTGATATAACATGCTTAAAAAGGTCAACAACAATGTTGAGTGAATCCATAGGTTTATAGTTAATCAGTTGAACACAAGAAGGATGATAATTGTAAACCAACAACTTATCACAGAAAATCACAGATTATTATGCGCTAAGCTCATGCAACTGTTAGGATTTAGTAAATCCAGTTATTAAAGTATCGGTCACCTCAAGTATATGTAATCATTAGAAAGCTCGTAGTCGTAGTTAGTTAATATTAGTTAGTATTTAGTTAAGTAACATCGTGGAGGACGGACGGGTCTTTACCCACTGTATGCCTGATCCACAACCCGTAGGTGGCTTTTATGTATGATACTATAAATACCCTCTACCTCCCAAGGTAGAGGGTTGGAGCTCATAATAAGATTTTACTTTCTCTCACTAAGTTCCCAAACCTCTTAACTTTCTCTGTCTAAAAACCTATATTGTACGCCCCTTTGTAATCATGGTTTGATGTGTTTGTGAAATCCAATATGTTACAAATGGTATCAGAGCCATGGTTTGATCATCTCTCTTACATGTTCTTGGATTGCTAGTGGTTTTATATGGTTTTTGGGTTTGAAAAAGTTTAGTGGTATTTGCATCATTTGGACCATTTCTAGTGTTAAAGTTTGGATTTTGATTGTACTTTTGTGTTTAGAATCATCATAAGTGCTTAGGTTTTGATCTGGAAGGCTTGAATCATTGTGGTTGGATCATTTTTGGATTTAAAAGAGGCGTTTTGGTTTGTTTAAAGGTAGCGGTTTGTGTCTCTGTAAAGTATTCAAACGAGCGATTTGTCCTTGTTTGGAAGCGATTTGTGTCTTCTACAAATCACTTATTTAAGCGATTTGTCCGGGTAGTGGCTGTACTTGTGCGATTTGTTTGGGTGAGCGATTTGTCATTTTTCAGCGACTTGCTTATTTAAGCGAGTTGTGACTTTAAGCGACTTGTGTTGTTTATGCGATTTGTCATTTTAAGCGACTTGTCATCTTAGGAGGTTTGTTGAGTTAAGCGACTTGCTTATTGAAGCGAGTTGATTGGTTAAGCGATTTGTCTTATCAAGCGATTTGTCACTTTGAGCGATTTGTCACTTTGAGCGATTTGTCTCTTTGAGCAAATTAGTGTTTTCTTCGTATTACGTTTTACGGTTTTCTCTTGATTTAGTAAAATCCCGTGAAAGAATCTATTTCCCGGTTTAATCCAAGAGTTTTAAAATCCCGTAGAATCAGTAATTATGTCTACCAACATACCCACTATCATCTCTTCTGTTGCTGAAGATGTTCAAGCTGCTGGATCTGATACTCGTCTACCTATGCTTGACAGAACTGATTATGACTCATGGGCTCAACGAATTAGGTTATACTGTTTAGGAAAGGAGAATGGGGTTAACATTCTTAAATCTATTGATGAAGGACCTTATCAGATTGAAACTACCAGAGACACACTTGAAACTGCTGCGGATGGTACAGTGATCTTATGGTTGGACAGACCAAAGGCGTATGATGAGCTCAGTGATAAGGAGAAAAAGAGATACGATGCTGATATCAGGGCTTCAAACATTATACTTCAGGGTCTTCCAAAAGACATCTACAAGTTAATCAATCACAACACTGAAGCCAAAGCAGTTTGGGACAATGTTAAGATGCTTCTCTCTAGTTCTGAATTAACTAAAGAAGATAGAGAATCTCAACTGTATGATGACTTTGAGCACTTTAAGATGAAACCAGAAGAAAGTGTCACTGAATATTACGTGAGGTTCCACAAGCTTGTGAATGACATGAGGAATATCAAAATGACTATGCCAAATATTCAGCTAAATTCAAAGTTTGTGAACAACATGAATCCCGAATAGCACAAATTTGTCACTTCAGTCAAGTTAACAAAAGGTTTGAGGAACACTAACTATGAGCAGTTGTATGCATACTTGCTTCAGAATGAGAGACATTCTATATTTGAACGAATGATCTTGGAAAAATTCAATTCAAATTCTGGTAATGCAAGTTCGTCAAATGACTCAACAGCCTTCTACACCAATGTAGGGATTACTACCAAAGCTTCACAAGTCATACCTACTGGAAATGGTAACCACAAACTCATTCCTGATCCAAGTTTTAAGCAACCTGATGCTGAAGCAACCATGGAATATTTCATCAATCAACTGGCTCTTATGGTTAAGCAAAATCTAACCTCACTCCACACACTAACAATGATATCGAATCGCATCCAATCTACACAATCATGCTATTGTCAGAGATGGTAAGATCATGGTGCAACCAATGCAAGGAAGACAGTATGAACAAGGAAAGGGTGGAGTTGGTGGAGGGTATGTGGCTAATCAGAATCGTGGAAGGAATGCAAATCAAGGAAAACCAATCAAGTGCTACAACTGTAGGGGTGAAGGACATATTGCAAGGAACTGCACGTCTCCAAAACACCCTCAAAATGCAGAGTATTTCAGGGACAAGATGCTGCTGGTTCAAGCTCAGGACAGTGGAGCGGTTTTGGATGAAGAACAGTTGTTGTTTCTTGCTGAGGGAAATGCTAAAACCTATGATGCTGATGTGGATGAGCAGCCAATTCAGGAAATAGGTCACAATCATCAAAATGCCTTTCAAGTCACTGACTGTGATGCATTTGACTATGATGTCGATGATGAACCTACTGCCCAGACAATCTTCATGGCTAGCATTTCACCAATGGTCTCTCCAAAGGTCTCATCACCACAGCAGGCTGGTCCATCCAAAGATTCAATCATCTCGGATGTATTAAAACAATACGATGAAGTTGATGAGCAAGAGATGCCTAACAAATTACAATCACATGAAACTAATGAATCAGATATTGATAATGTGGGTAATAATAATATTGTTCCATATGATCAATATGTGATTCAAAGTGAAAGTGAGATCGTACCAAGTGATGCATCTTATGCAGTCAATGATGACTATGTCTTTGATGAATACACTGCATGTGCCCCTGATGATTCTGTTATCTCTGAACTGAATGCCTATAAAGAACAAGTTGCTGTTTATGAACAACGTGCTAAGTTTGAGTTAACTACTCGTGAGAAGGAAAATGGATGACCAAATGCGTACGATTATTAGAAAAAGTAATTTTAGAGAAGAAGTGTTAAAAAAAGAGTTAAACTCCTTACGAGAAAAAATTTCTAAAACTGTCAAGCAAAAGCAAGAACTTCAAGATAATGTTAAAGTGCTTAAACAAGAATTTAATGCTAAGGCATCAAAACTTTTGAATGACTTTTCCAATCTAAAAACTTTGAAAAACAAGCTTGAAAATAAGTTGTACGTACAAGGGAATACCATTCAGACTGCTCACATGATCACTAAGCACATAGTCTTAAGCGATAAGCATAGTATTCCCCTAGTAGAGGAGCCAAATCCCGAGTATTGTAGAAAGGCTAAAGCTTTCCATCCAATTATATATGATGGTAATGAGAGCCTCAAGCCTAGGCAAACACCATCATGTATTGGAAGCACGGAAGAGGATAGAAAATTAGAAGATGCCTCTAGGGAGAAAATGGATAAGAAGCTAAAAGATCCTGAGTGTAAAAAGCAAAACATAACGATCAAACCACATGAGTACACAAAAGAAAATTGGATCTCCCTGAACATGTTTAAGCCTCAAACTCAATTAACCCCAGAACAATTTTTTTCGAAGAAAGACATGGATAAACAAAAAGCAAATGTACTTGTTGAAACAAACCCTCCCCTTAGGAAAATGCCTGCAGCTATTGTGTATCCTCCGAATACACCAATGCATTTAGTTCCTAGAACTATTTCCACTAATCGCAAGACCTTAATCAGCCTGTATGTTGCTTATCAACTATTCGTTGATTTTGAGAAGACATGTAAGAAGAGAATCACACCTACAGGGATAACTGAAGGGGAAAGGGGTTTTGAGAAAACTAAAGAATGCTATTTAACTGAGGTCATACCTTTCTTTAAACAATTTGTTGGTTATTGGATTTCACTTACATATCATAACATTAACACAATGAGCATGTAGATGATTTTTAGAGAGAGAGAAAGTGGGATATTCTAGTAAGAGAAACTTGTAGAATATTAGATTATTAAAGAACATCCAACCCTCTACCTTGCAAGGTAGAGGGTATTTATAGGTTACAGACTAAACGACCTCCTGACGGCCTATGGATCAGGGGATACAGTGGGTAAAGACCCGTCCTTCCTCCACGGTGTTGCTCTAAACAATATTATGCTACTGACTAACTAATAAACTACTAAATAAAACGTAAATAACGACAAGTCTACGAGCTAACTTATGCTAGATAATAGTCGGAGTGACCGACTCTTCAATCTGGAATTTTCTAATTCCTAACAATCTCCCCCTAAGGGAGGTCACCCCATGTTATACATTTCAACTCCTAGCATTCTATTCTTGACCTTGTTCTTGGGCTCGTAGACTTTGATATTTCAACTTCACAATCTTTGTGCATATGCGATTGCAACTTCAAAGTCTGCATAGATTTGTACTTTAAAGTGGAGGTCATTCATGATCCATGAGATAATAATTATGAGCCATCTTTTGAGATCATCAGCAAGAAAAAAAAATCTCTGACACATCCTTTGTGGTGTTGGTATTATGTGATGTTGTGACATTAGGACCGACATGCTCACATTCTGATCATGATATCTTCTCATCAGAGTAGCGGAAGCTTTAGTTGATTCATGATATTGGCAGGCAGTAGCGAAGCATGGAGTGAAAATATCAGAGACATTGATGCACTAATCATGATTTCTTTTGATATGAATGTGTTAGGTGAGCATGCGGCTATGGATTGACCGCTTCATTCTGATCAGCTGCAAACGTCGGGGTGTACCCGCATAAGACAGTTAGCAATAAAGCGCACGAAAGTGTCTTTGATCACTTTCGATAAATTGAGGTACACGACCCACGGTTCCCCGTTGATCAGTACAAGTACTTGCCTGTGATCAGGTATAATTCCGAAGAATTTCCTTGACAGGGTTTCGCAGCTGCTCTAGCTGTTCTCAAACCGGAACGTCTCAAAGAAGACAACACGGAGTGAGTGAACCAGCGAATTTACGTCCACTGATTGATGAAAAGAGATTTGAAAAACAATCGTGTATTGCTCAATAGAAATTGTTTTTGCAATATAACGAAGGTTTTAATGAAAATCAATTATCAATCATAAAACACCTTTTGATTTGAAAAATTAGTACACGGTCGACGTGCTAATGAAAAGAGTTAAAGCACAAAGACTGGTTTTTCAAAGGTATCCGTCAATCCATAACCTGAACCAGGATTGATTCAAAAGATTGAATCACCCCATTGTTTCTGTTCAGTTGTCACATGGTTGATCTATATAATAGATCTCACATGCCACCTACCAGGAGCTTGTTAGATGTTGGCTCCAGAAGGCTTTCCATCTTCACGGTGAATATGTAAACACATCACTCGGATGTTATGGCAATACCACAAGGATAATGCGTAGGACTCAAGATATAATCTCTCTTTCCACATTGTGTGAAACAGAGAGTCTTCATTGAAAGTGTCCTAATGAGATTTATTGATGATCTCGTGGCTCTAGACTCAATTTGTGCATATTTGGATCCTATATCGGAGACTAGGGAGAGGGTCTCCTCCTTCAATATCAACAATCTCTAAGAGAAAGTTGATAGATAATGTCGGTTCCCCGTGAGAATGAAACAAGTCCTTTTAATAGGAACTTGAGTGGTTTGGAAAGTTGAAGTGCAGTGCGTCACTGGGTCCATGACGTCTTGTCTTCAATACCGATGTTACCATCAGTAGCATATGAATTGAACCCGGTTTCTGCCCTAAGGTTGAATAAATGGAGGGCTATTTGTTTTCACCCTTTTCTCATTCAATTCTTTTTAATTCTTCAACCCCTTCATTGCTTACCGAGACTTCATAACTAGAACCTTGTTGGGTTTATTCCAGTTCTAGCTCGATCTCAGTCCGACTCTTCCCATATCTCATTTTTCTCCTTTTATCATCATACCTAAGAACTCTACACTAACTAGTGGATAGTCCCTGGGTAGATCCCTCCGGTTCTGGCGGATCATGGGAACACATACCTAACCTTATCGTCCTTATATCACCATACATAATGTAAAGTTGGTCGGTCTTTTTGGTATTGTTCATCTGCCATAGGAACCAATTGAAAACCATTTGAAAATCAATCCAGATACTTATGATATTTTATCAAAGCATTATGTACCTGAATTGTTTTTGATATTTTTAGAAGAAGAGCTCCCCCTCAACATGTGAATCAAGTATTTGAAATAGTTTTCCACACGGAGGCAAGAGAAAGAATTAACTTCTTTGATTACCATTTTCAAAAAAATATCAACATCACTTCCTTGATCAAATCAAGTAGATAGAGCATTTCCAGGAAGGATGAGGTTTTCATAAGATTGCTCCCCCTCAATATGTGCCTCGAGATTTGAAAAGAGTGTTTTGCACATACTGGAGGGAACCCTTTAAGAAGAGCATACATGATCACCAAAGGATTAGAAGCCATATAATCAAGGTACCTTAGAAAGATTTGAAGTTGTGTACCCTGATGACTTGAATTTGCAAAGAGAACTCTCCCCCTTAATATATGCTTCGAGATTCTAACATTGTTTAGCACATATTAGAGAGAAGTATGCACAAAAAATTGGCCATCTTTTAACATCTTTCATATTTATATCACATTTTCTCCCCCGATCAAAAATCTTAAATCCTTTGAGATTTTGGATCTTAAGTGATTTAAATATGTATGAGGCAAAATATTTGTAGGAGAAAAATGTGTCCGGTTTTATATGATCAGAAGTGGACAACACAGATGTTTCCCTTTTTCAAGGGGAAACCACAGTACAAATCCTAGCACTATTACATGTTTTACAGTTGTTCATAATTAGTACACCACATATTAAAAAAACATAAACTGCTTCCCGAAGATGTCTTCATTCAGTCCTCTGAAGAAGTTTGTAGTGACCATCACGAAGCCTTCCACCAACAAAACTTTCAAGGCTGCGGAAGATCCTTCGTGTCTTGAGTCTTCGTTTGATTGCAGCAATGAAGTGTTCACACCTCTTCAAGTCATCATCAGTCCAAAAAATAGTTTTAACCCAAGATTTCATATCAATTTTGGCTTCTTTCACTCTGGTGTCCAATTCTTCTTCGACCAATTTGAGAGTACCATCACTAAACTTGTAGAGCTCACATAGACGCATAAGCATGCGAGATCCATATCTGTCGGTGAAGATGACGGATCTAGGGGTGTCAAGGACTTTGTATTCGCGATGAAATTCATGCCCAGTTGCATTCCATTGAGGACTTGTAAGGTTGATCCTGGTTTGGTAGCTTTCTATGCCAAGCTGAAAGTCCTCAACTTGTTTTCGAATGACTAAGCCCACGATCCAAAGAGTGGCAGCTGCAGAGAGGGCCTTTTTCTCACGGACAGGTAAATGCTCAAGGTGTCCTTGAAGATTCAAGAGATAAAGATCTTCGAAATCATTTGGCAGAAGATGTTTGAAGTCGTTTTCTTTAATAGTATACTCTTTGAGGTGCGCTCTTTTAAGGACTATCTTCTTCAAATACTCATATCCATAGATAGGGAAGATCTCTACTCGAACAACACTTAAGATTTGCATCTTTGATCTGACATCATTGCGTCTTTTATCAGCACCATGCCTTTCGATGTAGAACTTCTTCTTTTTGAACCACCAGTGAGAAATACCATAAGAAGCGGCAATATCATACTTTTGTTCTTCATCAACCCAAAATTGATCAGGAACCATCTGTTCAAGCCCCTGATCAGAGTAGGTTGCAACTTTCATCTTTGATATTGATAGAGCAGGTCTTCTTTCAGCAGAGCGAGCACACATATAGTCCAAGTCGTGATTGAAGAAGAATTCAGCCTGAATGGTCATCGACCGGTTCACTACCAAGAGGAAGAGATTTGTTGACATTGAAGCGACTAATTTGCTCACTGACTTGGTCATTCAGCATCTTATGGCATTCTTCCATCTGATATTGAAGATGATTTGCATCTGAGTGGAAGACTTTGACAATTTCGTAAGCTTGTCCTTCAAGATCTCTTGGAGTTTTGGATGAGATGCTCTTCCGTTCACAAAACCATCTAATAAAACTTCCCATATCACCAGTGTAGTGTAGAAGAGAGTCTTCAGTTGGAACTTCATAATTATTGGTGATGACTGATGCCCAATTGTTGTCAGGAATCATAGAGTCAGACTCTAGGATGGTCCATGTGGGTTCTGGAGAAGGAGGTCTATCTTCCACAATGCAGCTTTGAATTGTGTCTCTTGAAGGTGCAACTCTGGATGTACTAGTGCGATTCCCAACCAAGTAAGTATCGAACCATCTTCGATGGCTTAGGAATATGCTTTGTAGATGCATCACCTTCATCTGGTTCCGAGTCCGCCATGACATGAGACTCTTCGTGAACCATTTGATCATCAGGAATAGAGGAGGATGTGGATGTGAACCTTGAATCAACAGTTGTCCAAGCCGCAGATTTCTTAGTACTCTGTTCTTTTGTAGAACCTGATCGATTGGAAGGTTTTGGCGGTGATGATGGTGGTTGTGGTGGAGGTGTGTTGGTTGTCGTAGAAGGATCACCAGCTCCAGAGGTTCCAGCTCCCCCTGTAGGTGGTGGAGGTGGAGGAGGATCTCTACGGTCTTTCATCAAGGATTCCATCACAATTGCTCTCCTTTTCTTTTTAGCTTCTTTTTCCCTGATGTCAATCATATACTGCTCATAATTGTCGAACTTAATGGATTCTTCAAGTGCCTCATAGAGTTTCTTGTGAACCTCATGCTTGTTCTCTTGACATCAAACATCTTTTCAAGCAGCGCTCTCATGTCGGTGATGGGTAGGTCCTTGAATCGTCTGAGAAGTGGAGCCTCCATAGCCCATTCCACAGCATCCTTGACTTCTCCTTCAATAGCGGCAGTAACCCCTTCATTGAAGTTGAGGTGCTCCAATCTATAGACACGATCCACAAGAGAATCAACAGATTTGGGAAGTTGCCTTTCTAGAGCTTCTATCCTTTTTACTACTTTGTCCAGTAGTTGATCAGAGGTGAGGATCAGTGGTGGGGAAGGCGGTGGAGCATCCTCATCTGCAAGTAATGACAGGTTCGAGGGTTGGTGACGATGTTGGTGGTGTTTGTACAGTTGATTGAGTAAGTATAGGTGGTGGAAGTGCAATTGATAGTGAAGATGCTGACATCGGAGGAATAGTTGACGTATCTTGCTGAATGTCTATAGTATACATGGATTGAGCAGTATCTAAGGGTTTGTCATTAATGTATTGATCTCCAAAAGAGAAATCTGTATCGAGATCCTTAAGTGAGGACAGAGAATTAGTAGACAAATTTGGTTCATCCATCTTCAAGTTCTCATCAGATCTTGTCTCAAGGTTCTCTCTGAGCCTTTTTGTACCGAGGCGTCAACATTCAAGCCTGATTGAGTCTCACTAAGTGTAGGAGTTTCCTTAAACGTTTCAGGCACTTTGTCCACTCCAGATTGTTCTTTTGCATGAGATGATTATGTTCTTCTCTTTAGCTCATATTGATTGGTGGTGCTTGATGGAGATGATGAGATAGTTAAAAGCATGTGAGTTGCTTGTTCAGTTTCAACACTTGCAACCCCTTTTCCTTTGTCATGTGCAATTGGGGTTGATTGTCGTGGAAGTTGGATAGGTTCTCTTAACACAACTCCTCCTACTGGTGCTTTAACATTCTGACTTTCTAGGCTTTGTTGGATTCCAAGTTGTAGATCAGCATCATCTTCATCAGTCAACCTTGTAATATTCCTTGATACCTCAGTATTTTCACCACTTTCCTTTTCCACTCTCTTCCTTTTTACTTTCAGCTTCTTGGATCGTGTCAGATGGTTGTTGTGACCTTTCAAGTCTCTTTTTAGGAAGAGAGGCATAGGATGCTTGTGAGGTTGACTTGGACATGGGAGCATTGGGTTGAGGAGGAGAGGGTGTGACATTAGCAGAGGAACTGGTAGCTCTTTTCTTGTATTGTTTGAAGTAGTCCTTCTTCTTGATATCTTCTGTGAGAAGACAATCAGGAATTGGCAATCCAAAAAGTTCATTATCCATACCTCTAGGAACATATTTCAGGTTTCCTAAAACATATTCATCTTCTGCATTATGTAGAGTTGATTCACTCCTAGGATTGAAGTTGTGAGTTTGTTGCAAGTCTTGGATAACAAGCTTAGAAAATCGATCTTTGGGAATCACAAGCTTGTTCTGTTTCTTTCGGCCTTGAGCTTTGTTCTGGAAATTGGTTCTATCAGTTATGAATGTGTGCATTGATAAAGAGAATTCTTCCCAAATACGATCTGAGACACTCACATCAACCCTATTAACAATTCCCTATAGGATTTGCAAGATAGGGATTCTCACTTTATCGAACCTCGATGTTTTACGGATAAGCACAAGTTAAGAATAGTTGTAATAGCTCTCGGGGTTGATACATGTGTCCGTGATGATGTCGGATGCTCTTAAAATCTGTTACGATAACCCAACCCAATTAGAAAGACAATCGGATCGTCGGCACCGGTGGAGATTGAGCGAAGGTTTGGGTCACATGGGGTGATTCCAAGAGCCTTGCTCAGAATAGCAGAATCAATCGTGAACTCCCTGTCATCTAGTTTGCACGAGTATTGAGTGATATTGTCCCATTGAGCGGTGTTCAGAATTGTTGAATGTAAATGGTCGGAATTGAGCATTGCTTGGTAATTGCTCAGAAGAAGTTTGTGTTTTTGAGGATGTCAATAGAAACTTTGAGTATCGGATTTTGTTGAAGCCTTTGTAGGTCCACATAACAGTTGCTTTTTACAATAACAGCCCATTGACTCACTCGGGAAGGATTTCTTCGTCTGAGAGAACTTTGGATGATGCCGAAGGGGTAGCTCTTTTGATTGAACTTGCCATTGATGGTCTGAGTAATCATACAATCAACAGTAATGATTGAGAACAGGTTAGATGATAAATGATAAGTGAGACAACATTGAGAGCACCCTTATGACATAGACACATAGAAGTAGTAACTCTGAAGGAGTCCCCAAAACACATCTGAGAGAAAGATTGAGTGGCATAAGTTTCAAATATATGACAACTTTCAAATATATGACAACTTTCATAAGTGAGATATTTCAATGAAGTATAATCTTTCAGATAAATATTCACATGACGAGGTGATAAGGGATTAACAGGCAAAAGAGTGCATTGCAAAGGGATCATGTCATGAGACAAGATACAAATGTAGAAGTGATATAACAAATATGCATGAGGCAGAAAGTAACATTTGGTTGTCGTAAGAGAAACCAAGTACCTTTTACCTAAGCAGAAGTGTCATATCAGATTACATAGGGTATGTTGACTCAACAAGTTGAATTAGGGAATCCTGAGTATTGTGAGAATGAGATCAACTTTAGCAATAAACCTCTTGAACATTTTAATAACCCTCGACCCTAAGACTAATTCTCAACATGAAAGTGAACAATGTTGCTAACTTGTAAAGACAAGTCGCCATCACTAGTACCACAGAAAAGTCGCTAATAGTTTGGTTCTCTAAGTAGCTATGCTAATTCGCTAACTTGTAAAGACAAGTCGCCATGAACATTAACAAAACCAAGTCGCTACAAATCTGTTAACTAAGTCGCTAAGGTTACTAATTCGCTAACTTGTGAAGACAAGTCGCCATAAACAGTAACACAACCAAGTAAGCTACAAATTTGTTAACTAAGTAAGCTAATGTTACTAATTTGCTAACTTGTAAAGACAAGTCGCTAACAACTAACTCGCTACCCAAGTCGCCAGAATAAAATAAACTAATTACTACTGAAACATAATCGCTAAGTTGAACGCTAACTCGCTATGAAGATCATTCAAGCTAAGTCGCTACCAAGAACATGTTAAGTCGCCATCAAGAACATTCATAAATTCAACAGACAAACCACCAAATCCACCAAACAATCATCATCCTTACATGGTAACACATTACACGGCAATCACAATAGAATATACCAACACTGAGTATACTTGCAACATAATAATCAACAAAGCAACACGATTAAATGAACCATCGAACCTAAGAGGGAATCAAACGATCCGCGAGTACACGAGCACGTCGGATCTGGTTAAAGTGACAAGTTAGAAACTTAACACAAACGCTTAAAAGAACTAAGATAAAGAGATTGAGACATACCACTTTGCTAAGTCGCTAGGATGAGCAATTTGCACGAGAGAGAAAAACTTATTTGAGAAAAGAAATGGTAATTAAGCTAGGGTATAAAACTATCTTTGGCAGTATGACACATTTGGTCCTTGTGGTTAAAATGAGGTGAGGTAAGTCGCTAGTGCAACACAACTTTCACATATATGACAAGTTTGGTCCCTATGGTTTTGAGGAACAAGTGGTAAGTCG
Organism: Chrysanthemum makinoi; assembly: GCA_910596185.1. Classification (NCBI taxonomy): domain Eukaryota; kingdom Viridiplantae; phylum Streptophyta; class Magnoliopsida; order Asterales; family Asteraceae; genus Chrysanthemum; species Chrysanthemum makinoi. Next base: position 72,991,024 of record OU343220.1, read on the forward strand.
CTAACACAGATTATAGACTAAGTCGCTAGCATAGATTATCACAATGATCACCATGAATCAATTAATCATTTAGTCAAATAAGCATTTAATGCTAGGCACTTAATACATAGGCACACAATGATAATCACATGAGCAAAATACGACCACAACCTACAAAAACCATAACCAGATAGTTACAAAGGCAAAACACGACCTCAACTTACTAACGGGCAAGCATTATAACCAACACAGAAGTCAAAGGCATAGATAGTCAAGAAAAAAAACATATACACAATCTCCCCCTCAATCAATGTCATCAAAGAACATTGATTGACATTAATCAACCCCTTTATAAAGAAACAAGAATATTTCAATTGTTCGAACTTCATCTATGATCCCGTGCCATTATTGAATGACATTTCTAGGACCGTAGATGTTATCGATAACAATGAATGTATTCTTTATTAGATTGGGAAAATTGTAAATTTAAAAGAATGACATATATATATATATATAAATTGAAAATTAAAATTGTAAATAAAATATATATATATATATATATATATATATATATATATATATATATATATATATATATATATATATATATTTAAAGAAATTTGATTTATACACAGATATAGAATAGCGAGTCCTGATTCAAGATGAATAGGAGTCAACGTAAGAAGTACATCAACTCTGGCATGCTATAGCTCCTGAATGAGCTATGTTCATTTCCGATGGGAACCAAGTCATGAAGTTCCTGATTGAGTTGAGCATTGTACCTGAAAAAGACTGAGAGCACATTGTATTGGAAGCACATGTAGACTTGTACATAGAAGGGTTAGTGACATGTTTAATCTCACATTTGGATGCATCACAGTATAACACAGACGTATCATTAATGGGGATCCTGTTAGGTTCTACATTCTTGAAAAGTTTACCTGTGGGAATCCACTTGAGGCATGATCTAGGAATGTAAGTTCGTTTAAGTCCTGTAAACTTAAAAAATCTGCCGGTGGGAATCCATTTGAAACCACTGTTAGTTGAACTAAATGAGTGTGATGGCCTTGTTTTGACTATTTGTCCTTTTGTGATCAAAGAATTTCTTAGGGGATTGATCTGTCAAATGATGTTTTGCATGAGAGCTAGTTAAACTTATTGCATTTTTGATCTGTGAGTGTTGACCATAAGTCCTATGTTTGAGATTCATCATATCTGAACTAGGCAATGAAGTGACTGGTTTTGACAAAACAGACATATTATCAACTTGGGATGTAAGCTTAGATTTCAATGGTTTAGCTCTTTCAGACCTAAAGGCATTAGGTTGTTTAATAACTGTTCGTTTCAAGTGGTTCTGAACATTTGACTTTCCCAAAGTTGAAGGTTTTGCAAACTTAGTGTTCATCCTATTTCCAACAGACTTCATGAGCTCATTTTTTAGGGCAACAATATTGAAGCTCTTATCCTGAATTTGTGCTTTGAGGTCATCAATGTCTTTCATTAAGAGGTTAGATTGATTGACTAACTTAGAGTTTTTTTACCTCAAGGTTCTTTCTTAAATGCTCATTTTATCTTAGAAGGTTGGACACACATAGAGCTAGTTCAGAATTTCTAGATTCTAGTGTATTACTCATCTCATGACAGTCATATTTACGGGCTTCGAAAGAAGTGATTTCAGATTGCCTATGGTGAATCTTTGTCCGAACTGGGATTTTAACTGATTAATTTCAAAAATTCTCTAAATTCGGAAGTTCCCTGATTAGTACACGGTTTTTTGCATAAAACATTTCATCCTTTTGTTGTATTTCAATTTGCAAAGAGATACAGTGTTTTTCAAGAATTGAAAATTTGTTTGAAAGCTCATCATATACCCTTTTTCAATCATGTTACTTGCATTAGATTCAGGCAAAACAAAGATTGATTCCACATTGTTATGTTCAGAGTAAGAGTCATGTACCTTTTTATGAGAATTTGTGTGATCGGATAAGTGTACCTTATTGATTGATGCCTTTTCTCGACTCGAGAATTTGAGATCGATCTTGTTCTCTTCATCCCTTTTCATTACAACTGAGATTCTGTCAGTGTCATCTGGCTGGTTCAACTGGAATGTAGCATGTCATGTCTCCATTGCTCCATGGAATCTCTTGGCACTCATTCAATTCATTCAGCTTGTTATTCTCTTTAGCAGCTTCCTTGATGTATGTTTCCATATTACTCATAAGTTGAATAAATGAGTTTCTGAACTCATGAATTTCCATTCCTGTGTGTTTCTTGAAAGATATTCCATCATGATATCATCAAAATCTGAGGAGTATTCTTCGGATAAGTGGTGAAATTGATTGCGGATGGTTTGGAGAGCAGCATGAGAATCATCAGTTGAGAACTTTTCTTTGGTAATTTGAAACCTCAGTCGTTCTAAGTTAAGTAAAACAGTTCTTTTCAAAGTGGGAAAATCCTGACGAAGGATGGCACAACTTGTTCGATCCATGGTTGTAGATAAGAGTAATTTGAGAAGCTGACTGAGATGTTGAAACGGCTCACTAGTGCATTCCATATTCTTAGCATCATTTGCAGACATTAAGAGTGACTTATTTGAGTTGTTTTGATTAATCGTTGCTGAATCATTAAGTGTATGGCATTCAGATAAGCATTTTGTTTCACTATTCTGTGCTGTGTCATAGAGAGCAAGTACTTTGGTGATTAAAGGATCCGTGATGACTGACATTGTGTTATTATGAATTACTCCCCAAGTCTCTAGAGAATTTGAACCAACTCGCTAGCAACTAAATAGCAATAATCCCAAGTCGTTAAATCAACATCCAAGTCGCTAAGTACAAGTCGCTAATCCTCTAATTCGCTATACCACCAAATTCGCTAAACAATTTCAAGTCGCTAAGTAGTAACTCGCTAAGCATTAAGTCGCTAGCAAAATTTTGGCAGCAATTCGCTACACAAGTCGCTAAAGATACAAGTCGCTAAATAGCAACTCGCCACAAACCAAGTCGCTACCTCCAAGTCGCTACCTGTGGTGGAAAGTACACTACTTGTACTTTAAGTCGCTAGTTCTAAGTCGCTAGGTCTAAAGCGTAACTCGCTACAAATTTGTAAAGCAAGTCGCTACGAAGAAAGTATTCCGTGAGTTAAGTCGCTAGCAAGAAAAACCACATAAACATCACTTTTCAATCCAAAACAACCCAACCAAGATGATTCAAGCTTACCAAATGAAAACCTACACACTTGTGATGATTCTAAACATAAAAGTACTAACAAAATCCAAACTTTAACACAAGAAATCAACCAAATGATGCAAAAACCACTAAACTTTTTCAAACTCAAAACCACCTAAAAACCACTAGAAATCCAAAGATGTGCAAGATATGATCTAACCATGGCTCTTGATACCAATTGTTGGTTATTGGATTTCACTTACATATCATAACATTAACACAATGAGCATGTAGATGATTTTTAGAGAGAGAGAAAGTGGGATATTCTAGTAAGAGAAACTTGTAGAATATTAGATTATTAAAGAACATCCAACCCTCTACCTTGCAAGGTAGAGGGTATTTATAGGTTATAGACTAAACGACCTCTGACGGCGTGGATCGGGATACAGTGGGTAAAGATCCGTCCTTCCTCCACGGTGTTGCTCTAAACTATATTATGCTACTGACTAACTAATAAACTACTAAATAAAAACGTAAATAACGACAAGTCCACGAGCTAACTTATTACCGACTCTTCAATACTGGAATTTTCTAATTCCTAGCACAATTAAAAGGTCAATTTAAGAGTCTTCAAAAAGGAATAGACTCAGATATTAAAGAAATGGAAAAGGAATTTGATGCAATGATAGTTGAGGTCAATGATTATGAGCGGGAACTCAAATATAATGAAATTGAAAGGAAGAATCTGCATATCTTAAATGAAAACTTAGTATTGAGTTGTGTGGCTCAAGTTGTGTTTTATACTGCTACTTAGCATTCTATTACTGCTTCTCAATTTCATGAATTATCTGTTGCATTGAAAGTTTCCCATGATAAGTGTCATGAGCTTGAAAACAAAAACTCAAAACTAAATGAGAAGATTGACGAGGATGATCACGATAATTTGGTAAAACATTTTTCTAAGCTGGAAGTTGAACATTTTGATTTGCAACTAAAATATCAACATCTCAAAGAAAATGTCAAAACCTCAAACATCAAGACATCTTCAAATGTTCTAGAGTTTGATGCAGTTTTTGAAATAAACAAACGTGATGAACAGATTCAAGCTCACTGTAACACGATTAGAAAGTTGAAAGCCCAAATTTCACAATTAAAGGGTGAAAAGAACAATGTGACTGGCTCCCAAATGCCTCTTCCTTTAGATTCTCAATTTTCTCAAAACTTTCATCTTCAAAACATCATTAATGTACTACAACAAGAAAATGAGAGTTTTCTAAAAGAAAATGAAAAGGTCAAAAGACATTTCAAAGAGTTATACGATTCAGTGAAAGTCACTCGTGACAAAAACAATGAAAAAATAACTTCGTTACAAAAGGAAATTGAGAATCTGAAGAGTCAGGTAAAAGGGAAAATGCCACGTATCTTTAATGAGAATGTTGCATCAAAGTCATCTGCAGACTCTAAATATACTATGAATGTTAAATATATTCCTCCTCATCTTAGAAATAACGAACTTGTGTTTCATAATTATTTCTTTCACCTTAAGGATAGTCTAGAATGTCTCCGTGAGATTGTAGAAGAGGATTACATCAATAAGCCACTTGATAGTGAAATTAGGTTTGCATGCATTCAGGCCAAACGATCTCAGAAGCTGTTAGAATGTTTAAAAGCAACATGTCCTAAATCCTTATGTGAGAAAGATAAAGCTGTGATGCCTTGTTCTATGCCTAGTACTAAGTATGCAACCTATCTGATGCCCAGTATTAAGAAAGTGGACTTTTATGTGCCTTCAAGTAGCTCAGATCCCAGCACTTCTAAACCTGAAAAGCAAAAACTAGCAATACCAACTAATGTTCCCATTTCTTCTACAGGAGTAAAAGTGACACCAAAGCGAGCAGGTCAAAGCCTCAAGGCAACACAAAGAATGATAGGACCTTGCAAGCTAGGAATGTTCAGTGGAAGAGAGTAGAAGATCACCTTAGGAAGAATGAAACTATGTTGAATAAAACGAATCGTGTTGATTCTAGTGTTAGCTCTAAGCATGCTGTAATTAATGCGAATTCTGGTACTTTTGGCAAAACATGTAATGATGATTGCTTGGTTTCTGTTACTAATAATGTATGTGGCGTGAATGATTTGACTAATTCTGTTAAATACCCAGTTAAAATCGTTAATGCCTACAATCATGTTAAGAAGGCTAGAAAGCAATGGTGGAAGAAGATTAAAAAACATTGGAAACCCACGGGAAGAAAATTTAGTAATGTAGGTTATCAATGGATACCCACTGGTCACAAATTTAATCTTAATGAGATGTGCCCTAAATTATCTAAGTCAATGCCCATTAGGAAATGGATGCCTACCGGTTGAACTATTCCTTTAAGAAGTGAACATACTTTGAATAGGTCTAATTTGCACACTAGTACTGCATCTATCCCTAATGATTCCATTGATTCTCCTTCTGATGTGGGTGTTCCAATCACTGTTACTAACCAAATGGAACCCATTCTTGCATGGGGATCCCAATTATCCAGTTATTCATTTTTGTCTGTGTTCAACTGCAGATCGTTCAAATCGTTCTCATGTACCTGGACTCAGTGTTCCAAGCATATGACTGGAGATCGCCATGCTCATGAACTTGAGTAAATTCATCTGGACTGTAGATTCGGAACGACCATTTTAGTGCAATTATGGGTTATGGTGATTATGTTGTTGGTGATAGTGTAATCTCCAGGGTATATTATGTAGAAGGTCTTGGTCATAACTGTTTTCTCGTTGGTCAATTTCGTGATTCCATCTAGAGGTGGCTTTTAGAAAACATACTTGTTTCGTTAGAGAACTTGATGGTGTGGAACTTTTAAGAGGAACACGTGGTTCAAACCTATACACCATCTCTATCGAAGACATGATGAAGTCTTCTCCAATATGCTTGTTGTCAAAGGCTTTGAAAACAAAGTCATGGTTATGGCATCGTCGTCTCAATCACTTGAACTTCGGCACCATTAATAATATTTCCAGAAAGGACCTTGTAAGAGGCTTACCCAGATTAAGGTATGAAAAAGATTATCTTTGTTCAGCATGCCAATTGGGAAAAAGCAGGAAATATGCTCACAAACCCAAACCTACAAACTCGCTTATGGAAGTTCTTCATACTCTTCATATGGATTTGTGCAGACCAATGAGAGTGCAAACGATAAATGGGAAGAAATATGTTTTAGTCTTTGTTGATGACTACTCGATTTACTTGTTAAGTTTTTGAGGACAAAGGATGAAACCTTGATGTCATCATCAAACTTATCAAGCAATTGCAGGTTCGACTTAATATGATGTTAGAATTGTTCGAACGAACAATGGCACGGAGTTCGTTAACAAAGAATTAAGTCAATTTTATGAAAGAATTGGAATCAGTTATCAAAGAAGTGTTCCACGCCTCAACGAACGGTGTAGTTGAAAGACGAAATCGACCCTGTTGAAGCTGCAAGAACAATGCTAATCTACTCAAAGGTTCCAATGTTTCTTTGGGTGAGGCCATGCTGCTTGCTACACCCAAAATCGTTCCCTCATACACACCACTCATGGAAAAACTCCATACGAACTTGTCCACAAATGAAAACCTGATCTCTCCTACCTTCGTGTATTTGGTGCTTTGTGCTATCCAACGAATGACGGTCAAGATTTAGGAAAATTAAGAGCTAAGGCGGATATTGGAGTTTTTGTAGGTTATGCATCAAACAAGAAAGGTTACCGAATCTACAAAAAAAGAACTCGAGATATCATGGAAACTATTCACGTCACGTTCGATGAGCTATCCGGGCAACTGGCTCCTGGACAATCAAGTTCTGGATCCGCATCTCAACCTTCATTAAGTATTCCCATTAGTTCTTCTCTTGTACAAAATCCCTCACTAGCAACTCCATATGTACCCCCTTCGGAAGAGGATTTGAAGATATTGTTTGATCCAATGTTTGATGAACACTATGAGCCTATTGCTAATGATCAGTCAAATCCATCAACAGAGGCTACCCCTAATCCAGTCAACGTAGACAACGCTTCAGTTTCTATTTCATTAAATGAAGAAGCACCTACTGCAGATCACTCATCCTCATCATCAAATCCTCAATCATCAAGTGTACATCATGGAAATGTTGCTGCAGTTACTGATGAAGAAAACCCTTTTGCCACTCCAAAAGATGAACCCTTTGAGAACATATTTGCTCCTGATCCATCATCAGGGGAAAATAACTCTGCTCCCTCTGTTCTTCAACCACAACCACACGAGTATTTCAGAAAATGGACACACGATCATCCGTTGGATAATATCATAGGGAATCCTCTCGTCCAGATCCACCGTAAACAGCTTGCAACAGATGCCTTATGGTGCTTCTTCAATTCCATACTGTCAAATGTCAAACCAAAAGATGTCAAAACCGCAATGTCAAAGGACAGTTGGTTCAATGCCATGCAGGAAGAAATTCATGAGTTTGACTGACTTGATGTTTGGGAATTAGTACCACCGATTGTGCTATGATCATTGCTCGAAATGGATCTGAAACTTGATGAGCATGGGGATGTATTAAAGAACAAGGCAAGACTTGTTGCAAAAGGATACCGTCAAGAGGAGGGTATTGACTTTGAAGAATCATTTGCTCCAGCCACGTATTGAGGCAATCCAAATCTTCTTGGCTAATGCTGCTAGTAAGAACATGGTGGTTTATCAAATGGATGTAAAGACTGCCTTTCTTAATGGAGACCTGAAAGAAACCGTATGTCAGCCAACCGAAGGTTTTGTGGATCCTGACGTCCTACTCATGTCTATCGCTTAAGAAGGCTCTCTATGGTCTAAACAAGCTCTAAGGGCATGGTATGATACTCACAAGGTTCCTCTTATCTACTGGATTCAAAGAAAGGAGCAGTGGATCCACATTGTTCACCCAAAAGTCAGGCAAACACTTAATTCACGTTCAAATCTATGTAGATGATATTATTTTTGCCTCGACCGGCCCTACTGAATGTGACCGTTTTTCAAATTAAATGTGTTCCAAATTTCAAATGTCTATGATGGGACAAATGTCATTTTTCTTGGGATTACAAATTTCACAAAGTCCCGGAGGCATTTTTATCAATCAATCTAAATATGCTAATGAAATTTTAAAGAAATTTGGATTTGACACTTGTGACATCGTTGAAAAAATAAGCAAGTGCGGTCAAATCAAATCGAAGATTACCCTACCCCAGACTAGAACGGAACATTGTCCTCAATGTTTAAAAGCAAGGGTATTAACGAAAATCTAAAAGCCGTTTATTAAGTATGCTCAAAGATAAACGTTAGTCGATAAGATTAGGTTATCGGATTTCCATCAAAGATCGATCATGAAACTGAGTGTAGAAAAGACAAACTTCGAGCACGCAGAGTCTTCATATCGGAACATCCTACACACAACATCACAAACAACCAAACACGAGAAATCGAAGAGGCTAACCCCTTCACGTCACTTATTAGAAAAGAGAAAGAAGATAGATGGATAAGCATGGGGTGCCTCCCACAAGCGCCTTGTTTTTGACCAGTCGCTAGCCTGACTCGCCCCCCGCATTCATTGTCCTTGGGGAAGGGTAGAGATACTGTGGTCAAAACGGTGTCCTCATTCCCGAAAGAATGAGACTGGGTGGTTTGGGAGGGAAAGAAAATTTCGGGCTCAAGCACATAAGGAATGATTCCTCCCAAACTCACATAAGGTGGTTTGGTTGGTTTTGCAATTTTATAAGGGAATACTTACCACCGGGTATTGAGGATGTTATGGTTGATCTTGATGGTTCTCTTGACTCTCCTTCTTCTGATGAGTCCACCATCATGTATCCCGTTGAACCCGCATGTGAAGACAAAATCTTAAAACCCGATATTCATTGATGAGTTCTTTGTTAAAACCGTTGTTAGAGAAAAGGATCCTCCGATGGATGCCTTCATTTGTGAGCCTACACCTCTTATCTTTTACCATAAGCTCCCGTCTTCTTTGGAGTTTTCTCACTTTGATCCGTCATCCCGACCCAATAAAACCACCGGATGATGGATCGATCTTTCATATGCCTTATGTGAGTTTGGGAGGAATCATTCCTTATGTGCTTGAGCCCGAAATTTTCTTTCCCTCCCAAACCACCCAGTCTCATTCTTTCGGAATGAGGACACCTTGACCCTGGTATTCTACCACCTTCTTCCCAAGGACAAATGAATTGGGACGAAGTCGCTAGCGACTCGGTGATCAAAAACAGTAGCGCTTCGTGGGAGGCACCCCATGCTTCTCCATCTATCTTCTTCTCTTTTCTAATGTGAACGAAGGGCCTACCTTCTACGTGTTTGGTTGTTTGTGATGTTGTGTAGGATGTTCCCGATATGAAGACTCTCGTGCTCGAAGTTTGTCATTTTCTCCACTCGAGTTTCATGATCGTCGCTGATGGAAATCCGATATCCTAATCTTATCGACTAACGTTTATCTTCTAGCATACTTAAACGGCTTTTAGATTTTCGTTAATACCCTTGCTTTTAAACATTGAGGACAATGTTCCGTTCTAGTTCGTAGGGTAATCTTCGATTTGATTTGACCGCACTTGCTTATTTTTTGTCGTGTTTCTCTCGAACCCGTTTTCCTTAGAAAATGAAAAAAATTGTGCAAAAATGAGCAAAATTTAAAAATTTTTGTAAGCCTCTGTTAAGTCTTTTTGATTGAAAGGTTTTGCTAGTCTCTTAGATTAGAAGCTATAAAATGCGAATTCTAGCTCAAAAGGCCAAGATTTTGCAAGTTCCCCTGAGTGACTTTAAATATGCATGACTTGATTTCATTAGACGAAGCATTTGCTAAGTTAATATATGTTTTGACACATTGATTGACTTTCCGCAGTAGGAATAGAATTCTGACTTGACCGGGCGTGTTGAGCCCTAGCTTGTTCCCTTAACCATAGATAATCTAAAAATTATCGGCTAAGCATCTGCGGATTTCATTATTTGGGATTTTAAATTTGCAGAGATCGAGAAATGATAGAGTTACTTATGAGTTTAGATGCTAAGCGTGGAGTAGTTGGTTCTCTTTAGAGCCCATCGAAGGTACTTATGGCTTTTTGTTCCCACAAAATTGTTTCACCCCATATCTGTCTAAATAATTAGAGATGTCGAGTTTTTGGCGATGGTTAGTTCTTTATCTTCTTAAAAGAATCTTTGTTTTAAAAATTGGGTACACATCAAGGATCCGTATGAATAAATGAGTAATCAGTGATATGTGAAAAAGTAATAAGTAAAGTTGTGAGCCATGGTGTCGAGATCGACCCTTGGATCTTTAGCCGGATTGAGTGAGGTCTTAGCCTAGCCACCGATTCTCATTTCATGAAGCCTATAGTCTTGGAATTACCCCGTGAAGCTCCGTAGTTCATAGCTCATACACATAAAAGTCTAAGTGAGTGAAAATGAATGTTGATGAAAAAAAAAAAATGAAAATTGAAAATGAAAAATCAAGTATAAGTGAATAAAAATTCCTTGATGTGGACCTCATTTTTACGACAATGGTTCTTGAGAGAAGGCGGATAACTAATTATCGACTTAGCTTTGTATCTTTATCAGAATAATTCCTATCGAAACGAGAATTTGAAGAAATTCATTTCTCACAAAAATAAAAAAATCTAGAGGAAATAGGAAAATGGGAACAAAAGGTATTTACACAAGTAACTTCCATGGGTAGTGTTAGCATCTAGAGTCGTATGTAACAATGATTTCGGTTTTACGCTTAGTTTGGGACTTGTGAAAAATCAGGGACGATGTATTCTATCCGTATGGTCACTTCACGCTGTGTTGTGTTTTCTACTCCGTGATCCTAACGTGTCGTTTGAAAAATGTTGGAGTTATTGATCGACATGAAAGTTCAACAAACCGTCATTCATAATCTGATGTGCTTAACCGTAATATTTATACTTGTGATTTAAAAGGTAAACGGGGCGTTTTTAGAATTAAGGCTTTCTTAATCTCTTTTGAGGAACATTGACTACTTCTTCGTAGGTTTAGTAGAAAGAGATTGAAATCCTTGGTTTTAGAAGCGTGAGTTGATTGCATTGCGTGAGGACACGGCAATAGTTTCGTCTGGGGTATTTTGGTATGTGCTAAAACACATACCTTTTCTTTATCAAAATAGACCCAAAATAACCAAGAAAGAGCCGTTTATTGCTAATATTTGTGGTTTTCTTGAGTTTGAGCTTATGCAGGTATGGATATGTGAAAACACGCAAAGGAACCAAATCAGACGTAAATCCGAGCACGAGAGATTAAGAGAGCTTAAGCTGAGCCGGAAGGTCAGAATTATGCATTTTTGAAGATTTCTAATCACTGAGGATGATTTGTGAAGATTTGATCAAAGTTTGAAGAATTGGCAGAAATGGCCCTTGAAGATTCAGAAAGTTGCAAAATCAGTCCCTGGATTATTTATGGTTGACAAGAATGGTCCTTGAAGATAGTTTCAAATATTACATGATTAGTCCCTCAAATATCCGGATGTACACTATTGGTCCCTATGGTTACCATTTATCCATTATTATCCAAGTCCAATAACACCAATCCAATATTAACATTATCCATTATACAAATCCACTAAACCTATCCCACGGCCCAATCTCACAATCCAAATCCAATCCAGTTAACACCTACACCCGGTATAAGCAAAACCAACACTACCCGTTTACCCTTTATCCAACCCGGTTCCCTTTTTAATACTTACCCGGTCAACCAAACCACCCGGTCAAAGAAATATATTATACTCCAAACGCGCCCTTTACTTCCTTCACCCCTGCTTTCTTCCTCAACCAAACACCACCCATTTACCCACCACCCATCAATCCCAAACACACTACTTGGTACTAAGAATCTACCCAACCTTCTAGATAACCTCTGACTTGTCAGGATAAGAATGACACGTGGCCAAATGGAAACATATCATTGGACTCGACACCTCATCAAGACAAATGGAGCACTATGATTGGATTTGATGACTCAGGATGAATTTGTGGCTATGATTGGACATTCTAGGCTCTTCTGAATGAGAATCCAAGACCTCCACTTCTGCTATTTAAGGACCTCGAAGCTCACATTGTTTTTTGTCCATTTTTCATGTCTTTAGAAAAATGTTACCCTTTTAATTGTCTTATTTAAATATTGTTTTAGTTGTAGTTGTGATTTCAGTTTTGTAAAACTTTCAGTGTTCATTGCTATTTCAGTTTTATTACTGCCTTGTTTCAAGTTCATTTCAATATATCATATTGCTATTATAATTGTTTCTTCAGCTACCTTTCTGATTTCTGAGCTCACATAAGCTTTGATAAGCTTTTGTGAGCTTACCACTGTTTTAGTTTGCTTAAATCTCATTTTCACACAAAAAGTCAACTTTCTTGATCAAATGCATCTTAGTATAAAATCTGTTTTGAGAATGTTATTTTGATGAGTTTGAATGTGTTTTGAGTAGTTGATTTAAGCTGAGTTCAGGTTCCCTTAATTTTCTGTTGTTAATTGGTAGATTGATGTTATTAAGGGACTGTTTGGTTTGCTGATTTTAACTGCTTTAGAGGTCTAAACAAAGGAGTAGATCTGTTGCTTTAGGTGTGATATGGTTATATGCATCCCTATCTGTCTTTATTTTACTGTCAATTGAGCTCAAAGTCAAATTGATAAGCCCACTGTCCTTATATGCATATCTGTTAGAATCAAGGTACTGTCATCATCACAAATAGGTCTAGAATTTAATAAACAAGGTTGTTAAAGTCTTATCTCATCATTTTACATCCAAATCAGTCCCTCATTTGCATTTGAATTTCATTTAAGTCAAAACTAGGATCTGTTTTCAAAAGTCAACATTTGTCTAAAATCTGTTTTCTTCCAAACTTGCAGCAGGTGCACTGTCTTCATTACAGCTTGTTATAGTCTGAATCTTGGTCCATTTGTAGTTCTCCAGGTGGTCTTCAAGACCCTTTATCTGTTTTGTCCTAAAGCTTTTCTGATAAGTAGATAGAGTAGCTTAAAGTAGGTACCTGTTACTGTCACTGTTCTGTGCAGCAGCCCTGTCCAAATAGCACCATTTGCTTTGTTCAATAATTTCTTCATCTCAGGTCTTCTTTAGCTGAAAATTGGTACACATGCTCTCTGCTAGGTTGTCTTGAGATTCCAACTCTTGTTTTTCCTTTAGCTTAACAGATAAGCAGTTTGCAAGTGCTTAAAGTAGGGTCCAAATCAGCTTTTGCTTAAGTAATCAGTTGCATTAAATCTTAGGTATAGTGCTTATTAGCTGTTAGGAGTAGGTGCAATAGTTGCTTTAGAGTAGTTTTGATATTATTTAGCTTGTGTAGAAGTTTGGTTGCTTATCTCGCTTATTAGCTTATTTAAAAGTGCTTATTTTAGCTCCATTTACACATCAGTCCTATATTCTTCCACATAAGCCCAAGTTTTTATATTTTTCTCAGCTTTAGAATAATATTTTAGGATTTCCCTGAAAGTTTCATAATTTTTAGACATTGTTTGGTATTTTTATTATTTAAAAACAGTTTTTATTGATTTTTAATTAGCTTTTATTGCAATTAATTGAGAAAAAGTTCCAAAAAATTAATTTTTCAATTTTAATAGTTTAAGATAAATATAAAAAGCATAAAAAATATTTTTCCTTATTTTTCTCTTTGTATTTGGTATTTTTAATAATTTAAATTTGATTTAAATAGATTTAAATTCCTAGAAATTAGAAAATTAATCTGAAAATTACAAAAATAGTTTTGAAAAGTCTTTTATGATATTTTAGATTTTTAGAAAGTAATTCCATATTTTTCCCTCTCTCTTTCATAATTTTTAGATAATTAGTTTATTTTTATTAGTTAATAATTAGTTTTTAATTAGAATAAAATCAAGAAAATTCCTAAAAAAATAGTTTTAATTCATAATTAGTTTTCTTATATCATTTTTAGTGTAAAAGTAATTTTAGGTTATTTTTAGGAGTTAGAATAGTCGTAGTTGCTTTTTATTCGCGTTTCGTTTAATTCCGTAGTTGCGTTTTAGTGTAGAATTGCGTTGTTTGCCTTAGTTTTTAGGATTTCCCGTAGATTATATGTTCCATTTACTTTCTTTATCCCATAGTTTAGATATCATCATATTATCCCCTTTTCTCATTCAAATCCCGATTATCGAGACGTGAGTTGGAAATTCCATTCAACCCTCGTTCGGAACGATCTCGGTGCTCAAACCTAACACGTTTGAGTTACCCTCATACTACATACTTCTCTATTATTGTTTTGGACACTGAATCAATTTTTGGCGCCGTTGCCGGGGATTGTTTTGGACCTTGAATCAATTTTTGGCGCCGCTGCCGGGGATTGTTTTGGACGAAATCAATTTTTGGCGCCGCTGCCGGGGATTGTTTTGGACGAAATCAATTTTTGAGGATATTATTTTGATAAAGGAAAGCAAATGGAACATATAATCTACGGGAAATCCTAAGAACTATGGCAAACTACGCAATTCTACGCTAAAATGTAAAAACGGAATTAAACGAAACGCGATTAAAAAGCAACTACGTCTATTCTAACTCCTAAAAATAACCTAAAACTACTTTTACTCTAAAAATGATATTAGAAAACTAATTAAGAATTAAAACTATTTTTTAGGAATTTTCTTGATTTTATTTTAATTAAAAACTAATTATTAACTAATTAAAATAAACTAATTATCTAAAAATTATGAAAGAGAGAGGGAAAAATATGAAATTACTTTCTAAAAATCTAAAATATCATAAAAGACTTTTCAAAACTATTTTTGTAATTTCGATTATTTTCTAATTTCTAGGAATTTAAATCTATTTAAATCAAATTTAAATTATTAAAAATACCAAATACAAAGAGAAAAATAAGGAAAAATATTTTTTTTGCTTTTTATATTTATCTTAAACTGGGAAAATTGAAAAACTATTTTTTAGAACTTTTTCTCAATTAAATGCAATTAAAGCTAATTAAAATTGATTAAAAACTGATTTTAATTAAGAAAAATACTAAACAGTGTCTAAAAATTATGAAAATTTCAGGGAAATCCTAAAATATTATTCTAAAGCTGAGAAAATATAAAACTAGGTCTTATGTAGGAGAATCTGAAGCTGTAGTGTAAATGCAATGGAATAGCACTTTTAATAAGCTAACAAGCTCTATAGTGAACCAACTGAAAACATAAGCTAAATTATCCTTAAACTACCCTACAGCAACTATTTAATGCTACTCCTAACACCTAAACAATGATCTACCAATGATTCAAGAAACTGCTACATAAGCCAAAACATGAATCTGACCCCACTGTTCTAGCTGATGTAACAGCTTATCCAATAAGCTAGAGGGGAAACCAACTGTATGGTCCTCAAGACCACCAACCAGAGACTATTTTTCCAAAGTTGCAGCTATTAAGGACCAGAAATGAAGCAATAAGAGATCAAATCAAAATGGCATAAATGGACAGGGTCAGCTGATGCGAAACAATGAAAAGGCACCTACTTTGAGCTTATACAAGGGCTTATCAGAGTGCTTAAGCCAAAACAGATATAGGGTATTGAAGACCACCTAGAATACTGAAAATGTGCCAAATCTTAGACCCTAACTAGCTGTATTGCAGACTATGCAGGACTGTAATTTCTGCACAAAATGGTTTTGAACACAGTTGACTTATAAGAACAGATAAGAATGTTGACTATTGTGAATTTTAGAAGCAATTCAAGGACTGAATTCAATGTAATGACATGAAATAAGATCAAATTAAACAACTCTAACAGATTCCCAACCTATCTGTGATGATTTCAGTTCTGAGATTCCAACAGTAAGCTCACAAGGTCAGTTACCAAGTAAATTTGACTTATTGAAAAGGACAAGCACAAATCAAGATCAGACATGAATACATATAACAATATCAAACCTAGAGCAACTAATTACTCCACTAAACAAACCTCTAGCAACTATTTATTAAGCAATCCAAACACCCCTTTAAACAATTCCAACATGCATTAAAACTAAGAACCTTGATTAAAACTGATTAACACTGAATCAAATGAATCAACCAGACTTAAAACTACATCCAATAACACCTTACAACCAGAAATTCATCTTAAACAGATTTGACTTTTGAACTTTGACTAATTTTGACTTTTGAGAAAACTTTTTCCAAAACTTGAGATTAAAACTGTAACAGGCAAGGAAGGTTTACACAAGCTTGATAAAGCTTGTATGAAGCTAAGATTAAGACATATGCACGATAAAACAAGTACCAATAAACAGTTTAACAGATTTGAATTGAAAAGGATTTTAAGAGAAAAACTGAAATTTCATTAAATGGAAGGTAAGATTACAAGAATAGAAATTACACTATGAAAGCAGTTAAAATGACAAGTAAAATGGTCAAAATCTCTCTAAAACCTAAGAGATTGGACAATTACAATGTGAGCAAAGGGTCGTTTATATAGCTGAGGAGAGGCCTTGCTTGGGATGCCTTTGGGAAGATGCTAGAATGTCTAATCACAGCCACACATTCATCCACTGGTCACTTCAACCAATAAGAGAGCTCCATTATCCTTGATGAGGTGTTTAAGCCAATGGGATAGTTGCATTTGTCCATGCTGGCACTCTCACCTGACAAGTCGAGGTTATCTAGAAGGTATGAAAGATTCTTAGTACCAAGTTGGTTGTTTGGGAGGGTAAAATGGTGGGTGTTTGGGTGTGGGGAGAGACAGGGAAGAAGGTGTCCTGTGTTGGGCGCGTTTGGGATTATTTTAGTGTATCTCAAAAATATTGACCGGGTGGTTTGGTTGACCGGGTAAGTGGTATAAGGAAACGGGTTGGTTTAGTTGGTGGCCGGGTTTTGATTATTAACGGGTATTGGGTTTACTCGGGTTGTTGGATAGGAGATTGGGCCGTGTAATGGATTGGACTATGGATATATTAGTGGATTTATTAACTAGGACTAATATTAGTGATCCAATGTAGATATAGGGACTAAAGATGTAATTTCGGATATTTGAGGGACCAATCATGTAACTTCTGAAACCATAGACCAAGGACCACTCTTGACAATCTTCAATAATCTAGGGGCTGATTTGCAAATTTCTGAATCTTCAAGGGTCATTTCTGACAATTGCTGAAACTTGAGGGACTGTTTCTGACATTTCTTCAAACTTTGATCAAATCTTCACAAATCATCCTCAGAGATTAGAAATCTTCAAAAATGCATAATTCTGACCTTCCGGCTCAGCTTAAGCTCTCTTAATCTCTCGTGCTCGGATTTACGTCTGATTTGGTTCCTTTTTGCGTGTTTTCACATATCCATACCTGCATAAGCTCAAACTCAAGAAAACCACAAATATTAGCAATAAACGGCTCTTTCTTGGTTATTTTGGGTCTATTTTGATAAAGAAAAGGTATGTGTTTTAGCACATACCAAAATCATTTTGATATTTCATTTTCGTACAGATATTTTCCGAAGAAATACAAAGGAATGTATTTCCCGGGTCGTTCTCCCAACGAGGGTTGAATGGAATTTCCAACTCACGTCTCAATAATCGGGATTCGAATAAGAAAAAGGGGCATAAGATGATATTATCTAAACTACGGGATAAGGAAAGCAAATGGAACATATAATCTACGGGAAATCCTAAGAACTATGGCAAACTACGCAATTCTACGCTAAAATGTAAAAACGGAATTAAACGAAACGCGATTAAAAAGCAACTACGTCTATTCTAACTCCTAAAAATAACCTAAAACTACTTTTACTCTAAAAATGATATTAGAAAACTAATTAAGAATTAAAACTATTTTTTAGGAATTTTCTTGATTTTATTTTAATTAAAAACTAATTATTAACTAATAAAAATAAACTAATTATCTAAAAATTATGAAAGAGAGAGGGAAAAATATGGAATTACTTTCTAAAAATCTAAAATATCATAAAAGACTTTTCAAAACTATTTTTGTAATTTTCAGATTAATTTTCTAATTTCTAGGAATTTAAATCTATTTAAATCAAATTTAAATTATTAAAAATACCAAATACAAAGAGAAAAATAAGGAAAAATATTTTTTTTGCTTTTTATATTTATCTTAAACTGGGAAAATTGAAAAACTATTTTTTAGAACTTTTTCTCAATTAAATGCAATTAAAGCTCATTAAAATTGATTAAAAACTGATTTTAATTAAGAAAAATACTAAACAGTGTCTAAAAATTATGAAAATTTCAGGGAAATCCTAAAATATTATTCTAAAGCTGAGAAAAATATAAAAACTAGGTCTTATGTAGGAGAATCTGAAGCTGTAGTGTAAATGCAATGGAATAAGCACTTTTTAATAAGCTAACAAGCTCTATAGTGAACCAACTGAAAACATAAGCTAAATTATCCTTAAACTACCCTACAGCAACTATTTAATGCTACTCCTAACACCTAAACAATGATCTACCAATGATTCAAGAAACTGCTACATAAGCCAAAACATGAATCTGACCCCACTGTTCTAGCTGATGTAACAGCTTATCCAATAAGCTAGAGGGGAAACCAACTGTATGGTCCTCAAGACCACCAACCAGAGACTATTTGTCCAAAGTTGCAGCTATTAAGGACCAGAAATGAAGCAATAAGAGATCAAATCAAAATGGCATAAAATGGACAGGGCTGCTGATGTAGAAACAATGAAACAGGCACCTACTTTGAGCTTATACAAGGGCTTATCAGGAGTGCTTAAGCCAAAAACAGATATAGGGTATTGAAGACCACCTAGAATACTGAAAATGTGCCAAATCTTAGACCCTAACTAGCTGTATTGCAGACTATGCAGTGACTGTAATTTCTGCACAAAATGGTTTTGAACACAGTTGACTTATAAGAACAGATAAGAATGTTGACTATTGTGAATTTTAGAAGCAATTCAAGGACTGAATTCAATGTAATGACATGAAATAAGATCAAATTAAACAACTCTAACAGATTCCCAACCTATCTGTGATGATTTCAGTTCTGAGATTCCAACAGTAAGCTCACAAGGTCAGTTACCAAGTAAATTTGACTTATTGAAAAGGACAAGCACAAATCAAGATCAGACATGAATACATATAACAATATCAAACCTAGAGCAACTAATTACTCCACTAAACAAACCTCTAGCAAATTATTATCAAGCAATCCAAACACCCCTTTAACAATTCCAACATGCATTAAAACTAAGAACCTTGATTAAAACTGATTAACACTGAATCAAATGAATCAACCAGACTTAAAACTACATCCAATAACACCTTACAACCAGAAATTCATCTTAAACAGATTTGACTTTTGAACTTTGACTAATTTTGACTTTTGAGAAAACTTTTTCCAAAACTTGAGATTAAAACAGTAACAGGCAAGGAAGGCTTACACAAGCTTGATAAAGCTTGTATGAGCTTAAGATTAAGACATATGCACTGATAAAACAGTACCAATAAACAGTTTAACAGATTTGAATTGAAAAGGACTTTAAAAGAAAAACTGAAATTTCATTAAATGGAAAGTAAGATTACAAGAATAGAAATTACACTATGAAAGCAGTTAAAATGACAAGTAAAATGGTCAAAATCTCTCTAAAACCTAAGAGATTGGACAATTACAATGTGAGCAAAGGGTCGTTTATATAGCTGAGGAGAGGCCTTGCTTGGGATGCCTTTGGGAAGATGCTAGAATGTCTAATCACAGCCACACATTCATCCACTGGTCACTTCAACCAATAAGAGAGCTCCATTATCCTTGATGAGGTGTTTAAGCCAATGGGATAGTTGCATTTGTCCATGCTGGCACTCTCACTGACAAGTCAGAGGTTATCTAGAAGGTATGTAAGATTCTTAGTACCAAGTTGGTTGTTTGGGAGGGTAAAAATGGTGGGTGTTTGGGTGTGGGGAGAGACAGGGAAGAAGGTGTCCTGTGTTGGGCGCGTTTGGGATTATTTTAGTGTATCTCAAAAATATTGACCGGGTGGTTTGGTTGACCGGGTAAGTGGTATAAGGAAACGGGTTGGTTTAGTTGGTGGCCGGGTTTTGATTATTAACGGGTATTGGGTTTACTCGGGTTGTTGGATAGGAGATTGGGCCGTGTAATGGATTGGACTATGGATATATTAGTGGATTTATTAACTAGGACTAATATTAGTGATCCAATGTAGATATAGGGACTAAAGATGTAATTTCGGATATTTGAGGGACCAATCATGTAACTTCTGAAACCATAGACCAAGGACCACTCTTGACAATCTTCAATAATCTAGGGGCTGATTTGCAAATTTCTGAATCTTCAAGGGTCATTTCTGACAATTGCTGAAACTTGAGGGACTGTTTCTGACATTTCTTCAAACTTTGATCAAATCTTCACAAATCATCCTCAGAGATTAGAAATCTCCAAAAATGCATAATTCTGACCTTCCGGCTCAGCTTAAGCTCTCTTAATCTCTCGTGCTCGGATTTACGTCTGATTTGGTTCCTTTTTGCGTGTTTTCACATATCCATACCTGCATAAGCTCAAACTCAAGAAAACCACAAATATTAGCAATAAACGGCTCTTTCTTGGTTATTTTGGGTCTATTTTGATAAAGAAAAGGTATGTGTTTTAGCACATACCAAAATACCCCAGACGAAACTATTGCCGTGTCCTCACGCAATGCAATCAACTCACGCTTCTAAAACCAAGGATTTCAATCTCTTTCTACTAAACCTATGAAGAAGTAGCAAAGATTCCTCAAAAGAGATTAAGAAAGCCTTAATTCTAAAAACGCCCCGTTTACCTTTTAATTCACATGTATATATATCACGATTAAGCACATTCCGGTTATGAATGACGGATTGTTGAACTTTCATGTCGATCAATAACTCAAACATTTTTCAAACGACACGTTAGGATCACGGAGTAGAAAACACAACACAGCGTGAAGTGACCATACGGATAGAATACATCGTCCCTGATTTTTCACAAGTCCCCAAACTAAGCGTAAAACCGAAATCATTGTTACAAATGACTCTAGATGCTAACACTACCCATGGAAGTTACTTGTGTGATTACCTTTCGTTCCCATTTTCCTATTTCCTCTAGAATTTTTTATTTTTGGTGAGAAATGAATTTCTTCAAATTCTCGTTTCGATAACTTTTATTCCGATAAAGATACAAAGCTAAGTCGATAATTAGTTATCCATCTTCTCTCAAGAACCATTGTCGTAAAAATGAGGTCCACATCAAGGAATTTTTATTCACTAACTTTTGACTTTTTCACTTTTCAACATTTTTTTTTTTTTTTTTTTTTTTTTTTTTTTTTTTTTTTTTTTTTTTGCACTTATACTTTTATTTATATGAGCTGTGAACCACGGAGCTTCACGGGGTAATTCCAAGACTATAGGCTTCATGAGATGAGGATCCCGGCTGGCTAGGCTAAGACCTCATTCAATCCCGGCTAAAGATCCAAGGGTCCGATCTCGACACCGCAGCTCACAACTTTACTTATTACTTTTCACATATCACTTATTTATTTATTTATTACGGATCCTTGATGTGTACCCAATTTTTCAAACAAAGATTCTTTTAAGAAGAAAAAGAACTAACCATCGCCAAAAACTCGACATCTCTAATTATTATTAGACAGATATGGGGTGAAACAATTTTGTGGGAACAAAAAGCCATAAGTACCTTCGATGGGCTCTAAAGAGAACCAACTACTCCACGCTTAGCATCTAAACTCATAAGTAACTCTATCATTTCTCGATCTCTGCAAATTTAAAATCCCAAATAATGAGATCCGCAGATGCTTAGCCGATAATTTTAAGATTACCTATGGTTAAGGGAACAAGCTAGGGCTCAACACGCCCGGTCAAGTCAGAATTCTATTCCTACTCTCACCAGCGGAAAGTCAATCAAGGTGTCAAAACATATATTAACTTAGCAAATGCTTCGTCTAATGAAATCAAGTCATGCATATTTAAAGTCACTCAGGGAAACTTGCAAACTCTTGGCCTTTTGAGCTAGAATTCGCATTTTATAGCTTCTAATCTAAGAGACTAGCAAAACCTTTCAATCAAAAAGACTTAACAGAGGCTTACAAAAATTTTTAAATTTTGCTCATTTTTGCACAATTTTTTTCATTTTCTAAGGAAAAACGGGGTTACGAGAGAAACACGACAAAAAATAAGCAAGTGCGGTCAAATCAAATCGAAGATTACCCTACCCCAGACTAGAACGGAACATTGTCCTCAATGTTTAAAAGCAAGGGTATTAACGAAAATCTAAAAGCCGTTTAAGTATGCTAGAAGATAAACGTTAGTCGATAAGATTAGGATATCGGATTTCCATCAGCATCGATCATGAAACTCGAGTAGAGAAAATGACAAACTTCGAGCACGAGAGTCTTCATATCGGGAACATCCTACACAACATCACAAACAACCAAACACGAGAAATCGAAGAGGTAGACCTCTTCACGTCACTTATTAGAAAATAGAAAGAAGATAGATGGATAAGCATGGGGTGCCTCCCACGAAGCGCTACTGTTTTTCTTAAACGAGTCGCTAGCCTGACTCGTCCCCGAATTCATTTGTCCTTGGGGAAGAAAGTGGTAGAGATACCAGGGTCAAAAACGGTGTCCTCATTCCCGAAAGAATGAGACTGGGTGGGTTGGGTGGTGAAGAAAATGTCGGGCATCAGCACATGAAAGAATGATCCATCATCCGGCGGTTTAGCGGGTGGACGAAAGGATGATGGATAGAAATGAGAAAACTCCAAGAAAGATGGGAGCTCATGGTAAAAGATAAGAGGTGTAGGCTCAATACTGAAGGCATCCAACGGAGGATCCTTATCACTAACAATGGTTTTAGCATAAAGCTCATCAATGAATATCCCAGGTTTAAAGATTTTATCTTCACATGTCGGCTCAACGGGATAAAGGATGGTGGACTCATTAGAAGAAGGAGAGTCAAGAGAACCATCAAGATCAACCATAACATCCTCAATACCCGGTGGTATTGAGTCATCAATAGGTAAGTCGATTTCTTCCATATCAGAATCACGTGGCGGTTTATCAAGAATATCGTCTTCAATCATTTTAGTCGAAATCTCCACAATAACCTCAGTTTCGGATTCAATACTTTCATCAACATCACATGACGGGAGAGAAAGGTCGGAACACAGAGGTGGGACAAGTGGTGTGCTCTGAGAGCTAGCAATATCCACCACTTCCGTTGTGGTCTCTGAATCGGACTCAAAATCTTGGTCGAAAAGAGGATTAACTTCAAAAGTGTAGTCGTCACTGAATTCAAAGAGAGGATTTGAGAAAATCCCTGAAGTAACCTCGGAAATGTCAAGAGAATCACATAAAAGCGAATCACAATCACTATCAGATATATCCTCGGACTCGGAGAACATCTTATCATGATCATTCGATATATCAAGAGAAGGCTCATCACAAATATCAACAACCCCAGACTCTCTTGGGATTGGGATAAGGATCTCAACATTAGTCTCTTCTGTTTCCGGAATAGTACTAAGATGCTCATCCCCCATTATGAGAGAATCAACGGGTTCAACAATGTCTGTAACAATAGAATCATCGACCTCTTCCAAAACGTCACTTCTCTCAACCGGCGTGAGTGAAGGGGAAGGGTCAGAAATTAAAGGCTCAGAAACGGGAGTGGGTTCAGCCGACAAACTTTCATAATATTCTTTCATTTGGATGGAATCCTCATCATCATCGTCGATGTAAGTCGCGAGCCATCGGGCACGTCTTGCAAGTGCTTGCTCCTCAATTCGTATTTCTTCAAGGCATTTTTCAATCTGAGCTGCTCGTTCCTCTTCTTCGAGTAATTCTATCATAGATCTTTCGTTGCGAGACGCTCGATCTTTGGCAAGTAATTCACCATACGTTTTCTGATGAGGATCTTTATCCATAAATTCTTCGAGTATATTAATACATCTTTGGAAACTATCTTGAGGAATTTGCGGATGTTGTGGTTGAATCTCTTGGTATTGTGGAGGTGGGTCATAAGAATAGTCATAATTATCACAAGGAACTTGCTCGTAAGCAATCGGGTTCTGCATCTGACAATCGGAATTAAAGTGCGGACCTCCACAATACTCACAACAGTATGTTTGTTGTGACGGGTTTGGTGAAGTATATGGATAAGGTTCATAACCAAAGGTCTGATTGTTATATTGAGTTTGGCATTGAAAACCTTGGTGAGGACCTCCACAGTACTCACAAGAGTATGACTCCGTCTCATGGTATGGGGATTGGTTAAGGAAATCAGTCGTATCATTGTAGGGATAATGGTCGTAGACAAACTCGTCTCCCATATTCACAATGCTACAACCGGGACAATTCCCACCATTTTGAGGTCCCCACACCATTGACAACCATAATGGTAAGACGAAGACATCGAGAAGAATTATACGAATGAGAGGGTTAAGAGATAAAGAATTGACGGTTCAGAGGGTAAAGAAGAATATTTTTGGGTTTTAAAACAAATTTTGAAAAGGAAAATCTTTTTGGGTTTTATAAAAGGGATATGTACAAATATCAACGATAACTTCACTCGGGAAGGATCTTCAAATGCACACGATACGAGACGGAATACGAAAACTCGCTACAAGCCCTCCCCGGCAACGGCGCCATTTTGATAATTCATTTTCGTACAGATATTTTCCGAAGAAATACAAAGGAATGTATTTCCCGGGTCGTTCTCCCAACGAGGGTTGAATGGAATTTCCAACTCACGTCTCGATAATCGGGATTCGAATAAGAAAAAGGGGCATAAGATGATATTATCTAAACTACGGGATAAGGAAAGCAAATGGAACATATAATCTACGGTAAATCCTAAGAACTATGGCAAACTACGCAATTTACGCTAAAATGTAAAACGGAATTAAACAAACGCGATTAAAAAGCAACTACGTCTATTCTAACTCCTAAAAATAACCTAAAACTACTTTTACTCTAAAAATGATATTAGAAAACTAATTAAGAATTAAAACTATTTTTAGGAATTTTCTTGATTTTATTTTAATTAAAAACTAATTATTAACTAATAAAAGTGAACTAATTATCTAAAATTATTAAAGAGAGAGGGAAAAATATGGAATTACTTTCTAAAATCAAAATATCATAAAAGACTTTTAAAAACTATTTTTTGTAATTTTCAGATTAATTTTCTAATTTCTAGGAATTTAAATCTATTTAAATCAAATTTAAATTATTAAAAATACCAAATACAAAGAGAAAAATAAGGAAAAATATTTTTTTTGCTTTTTATATTTATCTTAAACTGGGAAAATTGAAAACTATTTTTAGAACTTTTTCTCAATTAAATGCAATTAAGCTAATTAAAATTGATTAAAACTGATTTAATTAAGAAAAATACTAAACAGTGTCTAAAAATTATGAAAATTTCAGGGAAATCCTAAAATATTATTCTAAAGCTGAGAAAAATATAAAAACTAGGTCTTATGTAGGAGAATCTGAAGCTGTAGTGTAAATGCAATGGAATAAGCACTTTTTAATAAGCTAACAAGCTCTATAGTGAACCAACTGAAAACATAAGCTAAATTATCCTTAAACTACCCTACAGCAACTATTTAATGCTACTCCTAACACCTAAACAATGATCTACCAATGATTCAAGAAACTGCTACATAAGCCAAACATGAATCGACCCCACATGTTCTAGCTGATGTAACAGCTTATCCAATAAGCTAGAAGGAAACCAACAGATGGTCCTCAAGACCACCAACCAGAGACTATTTTTCCAAAGTTGCAGCTATTAAGGACCAGAAATGAAGCAATAAGAGATCAAATCAAAATGGCATAAAATGGACAGGGGGCTGATGAGAAACAATGAAACAGGCACCTACTTTGAGCTTATACAAGGGCTTATCAGGAGTGCTTAAGCCAAAAACAGATATAGGGTATTGAAGACCACCTAGAATACTGAAAATGTGCCAAATCTTAGACCCTAACTAGCTGTATTGCAGACTATGCAGTGACTGTAATTTCTGCACAAAATGGTTTTGAACACAGTTGACTTATAAGAACAGATAAGAATGTTGACTATTGTGAATTTTAGAAGCAATTCAAGGACTGAATTCAATGTAATGACATGAAATAAGATCAAATTAAACAACTCTAACAGATTCCCAACCTATCTGTGATGATTTCAGTTCTGAGATTCCAACAGTAAGCTCACAAGGTCAGTTACCAAGTAAATTTGACTTATTGAAAAGGACAAGCACAAATCAAGATCAGACATGAATACATATAACAATATCAAACCTAGAGCAACTAATTACTCCACTAAACAAACCTCTAGCAACTATTTATTAAGCAATCCAAACACCCCTTTAAACAATTCCAACATGCATTAAAACTAAGAACCTTGATTAAAATTGATTAACACTGAATCAAATGAATCAACCAGACTTAAAACTACATCCAATAACACCTTACAACCAGAAATTCATCTTAAACAGATTTGACTTTTGAACTTTGACTAATTTTGACTTTTGAGAAAACTTTTTCCAAAACTTGAGATTAAAACTGTAACAGGCAAGGAAGGCTTACACAAGCTTGATAAAGCTTGTATGAGCTTAAGATTAAGACATATGCACTGATAAAACAGTACCAATAAACAGTTTAACAGATTTGAATTGAAAAGGATTTTAAGAGAAAAACTGAAATTTCATTAAATGGAAGGTAAGATTACAAGAATAGAAATTACACTATGAAAGCAGTTAAAATGACAAGTAAAATGGTCAAAATCTCTCTAAAACCTAAGAGATTGGACAATTACAATGTGAGCAAAGGGTCGTTTATATAGCTGAGGAGAGGCCTTGCTTGGGATGCCTTTGGGAAGATGCTAGAATGTCTAATCACAGCCACACATTCATCCACTGGTCACTTCAACCAATAAGAGAGCTCCATTATCCTTGATGAGGTGTTTAAGCCAATGGGATAGTTGCATTTGTCCATGCTGGCACTCTCACTGACAAGTCAGAGGTTATCTAGAAGGTATGTAAGATTCTTAGTACCAAGTTGGTTGTTTGGGAGGGTAAAAATGGTGGGTGTTTGGGTGTGGGGAGAGACAGGGAAGAAGGTGTCCTGTGTTGGGCGCGTTTGGGATTATTTTAGTGTATCTCAAAAATATTGACCGGGTCACGGGGTTTGTCGACCGGGTAAATGGTATAAGGAAACGGGTTGGTTTAGTTGGTGGCCGGGTTTTGATTATTAACGGGTATTGGGTTTACTCGGGTTGTTGGATAGGAGATTGGGCCGTGTAATGGATTGGACTATGGATATATTAGTGGATTTATTAACTAGGACTAATATTAGTGATCCAATGTAGATATAGGGACTAAAGATGTAATTTCGGATATTTGAGGGACCAATCATGTAACTTCTGAAACCATAGACCAAGGGCTGAACTTGTCATTCTTCAATAGACCAGGGACTGAATTTGCACTTTTTTGAATCTTCAAGGGCCATTTCTGCCAATTCTCAAAGTTGAAGGGCCATTTCTGACATTTCTTCAAACTTTGATCAAATCTTCACAAATCATCCTCAGAGATTAGAAATCTTCATAAATGCATAATTCTGACCTTCCGGCTCAGCTTAAGCTCTCTTAATCTCTCGTGCTCGGATTTACATCTGATTTGGATCCTTTTTGTGTGTTTTTGCATATCCGTACCTGCACAAGCACAAACTCAAGAAAACCACAAATATTAGCAATAAACGGCTCTTTCTTGGTTATTTTGGGTCTATTTTGATAAAGAAAAGGTATGTGTTTTAGCACATACCACGTACCAAACTGGATGAGGACACCTCAGGGATCATGGTAGATCAAATGAAATATCGTAGTATGATTGGATCCCTAATGTACCTCACAGCCAATAGACCTGATATTTTGTTCGCTGTATGCATGTGTGCTAGATACCAGGCTAAGCCTACCAAAAAGAACCTTGAAGCGGTTAAAAGGGTCTTTCGGTATCTCCAAGGTACCATTAACATCGGACTTTGGTATCCGAAGGACACCAACATCAACATATGCAGATGCAGACCATGCAGGGTGTCAAGATACACGTCGAAGCACATCAGGTGGTGCTCAATTCTTGGGAGAAAAACTTGTAAGCTGGTCTTCTAAGAAACAAATGTGCACGTCGATATCCTCTACAGAGGCTGAATACATCGCCATGTCATATTTTTGTGCTCAAATCCTATGGATGAGATCCCAACTATCTGACTATGGCTTTGATTTCAACAAAATTCCTCTGTATTGTGATAACAAAAGTGCCATTGCTCTCTCCTGCAACAACGTTCAAAATTTAAGAGCAAAGCACATCGACATTCGACATCATTTCATCCGGGAACAAGTGGAAAAAGGTGTGGTAGAACTTTACTTTGTGAGAACTGAATATCAGCTAGCAGACATCATCACTAAGGCACTCCCTCGAGAACGTTTTGAGTTTATCCTTCCACGACTTGGTCTAAAGAGTCTACAACCGGAAACACTCAAACGACTTCAAAAGGAAGACGAGGAGTAAAAGTTTTTCTTCATCCATCTCTTGTAAATATTTATTCAAAAAGCAAAATACAAAATTATAAAACCAACAAAAAGCAAATAGAAAAATATAAAGCTTTCAAAAAACAATAAAAATTTGAAAAACTAAGGAAAAATTTCAAATATATATATATATATATATATATATATATATATATATATATATATATATATATATTTGCGTTCATGTGGTAACCAACTTTAAAATAAAAACAATAAAAACCAATAGAGTTGTGACAAGTGTTATTTTTAAGTGAGAAAAAAAATTATTTTAAAACAAATTAAAAAGGGTAAACTTGGTATTTAGCATTTCCTTGCTATTAATTGTGTCAGCCCTTATAAAAACCACAAAGTGTCTTTTTCTTCTAAATAACACTAGCAGGGTACCCGCGCGTTGCAGCGGCGGGTACCCTGAAATAAAATTTTCCGGTGAATCATGTATTTTAGGGTGAATCATGTATTTTAGTTTATTATGCTCATAAATTTACAGATATCAAGAATTTCATGAGACATATTTTTAATCCTTAACTAAGAAATTTATTTTGTCTTTTTGGGTTTTTTAAAGCGATTCGTATAACATGAGCCTGTTTGGCCCGTGTCCGTTTGGCCCGTGCCCGTTCGGGCTCGAGCCCGTTTGGCCCGTGACCATTCAGGCTCGAGCCCATTTGGCCCGTTGCCCGTTCGGGCTTGAATATTTGTATAATGTGCTTTATTATTTGTATTAGTGATATTTAATGCAGGAATTGTGTTTAAGTTGGTTGTACAATATGCTTGATAATTTGTATTTCTTATGTAAAGGGTGTTTTAATAACTGCATTAATTGTATTTATTGACCACATTAATAGCATTAAAGTGATGTTTTTGTCTTTTTAATATGTGCATTAATATGTTGTATACTATGCTTATTTGGTTGTAAGTCTGAAAATGATGTGCGTTCAAGTGTTGTACATCATGCTTAATTTGTTACAAGTCTGAAAGTCTGAAATTTTTTTAGGAGAGAGATGCATCCGTGTATTATAAGTATTAGAGATAACCGCCCCTTTTTTCTTCTCTTACTGCAAATCTCAAAAGCACCACCAATGCCGCCGGAACGCCAATAGGTTCCTACCTCATAACCACCAGTCTAAAGACCATCACCATCTACCACCGGAGACGATTCATATAATGGTTGGCTGAATAGGCACCGTCGAGGCGTCGATTGAGTTCCGTCATCATCTTCTTCGTGAACGGTTCGGATTTTGTATTTCTAAACACGATCTATACATTCAGGTTCATAACAAGATTTTTTTGTGTTATCAACATGATTTCAGATTTCGAAATCCTAAATGATTTCCACCGATTATGGTTCGTAGTTTATTTTATCATGGTTTTGTCTAGTAATGGAGCATATTGTGTATCTTGTTTATAAACAAATTGTGTATGGCGTATTCCTTGTATCAAATTTTATTGATCATAGTGATGTGTATTAGTGTTTTGTGTATTTAATTAAGCCATTGTCTCTAACTAATGGTTGCATCATATCACTTTCTTGTTCGTTCAGTTTTAGCCATCTAACATATCAAGCCATTGTCTCTAACTAATTCATTTACTTCCATGAACAAACACCTCGCCGTGAAGCGCAGGGTAAAAACCTCGTTATTTTTTGGTTAAAAGGATTCATATATTTATTTTACATCTCTTATTTGTTGAAATCCATTTGTCATAATATCTCATGTGCAGCAAGAAGTGTAAAGGTATTTTGTTTATTGGTTTTTGATGTATACATCTATATATAATGGTTGCGCATGAGCCGGAAATCTTGTGTAATTAGATCAGATGCATAGCCGCCATGTTTTTGCAGACAAAACCCCAATAAGATGTGAAAATGAATTAGTTAATAATCTTGGATGTATCAATAAAATATGTTAGCATCTCAGTTAGTTAATTAGTGGGTCATTATAAACGTATAAAAAAAATTATATGTCGCTACATATGTCAAAAAAAATTTGTGTGATAAATATAATGTATCATTACAATTATACTAAAATTTTGTAGTGTGTCAATGAAAGTGTACTAAAATTTTAGGGAGAATTGCATATATACCCACTAAAACTTAAAAACTTGCATATTTTCTCATAATACAAGTTTTTATTGCATGATGTACAATGCCTTTTAAGCATGTTTTGGGTATATATGCAAATATGCAAGTTTTAGTGGGTATATATGCAATTGCCCCAAAATTTTAATGAGTCACTAAAAATGTAAAAAATTTAATAATAACGTCTCTACATATATACTAAAATTTTAGTGTCA
The DNA here is from genome assembly GCA_910596185.1 of Chrysanthemum makinoi. NCBI lineage: Eukaryota > Viridiplantae > Streptophyta > Magnoliopsida > Asterales > Asteraceae > Chrysanthemum > Chrysanthemum makinoi. The sequence continues at coordinate 73,022,090 of OU343220.1, forward strand.
TTATAAACGTATCAATAAATTTAGTGTCATACTACAATTGTGTCAAAAAGAATTAGTGTGTCACTATATATATATCAAGATATTTGTGTATATATGTATCAAAAAATTTGATGTGTCATTATATACGTATAAAAAATTGACGTGTCATTATAAATTTAGTGTCTAATAAATAAAGCATATAAAAATAATGTGTCATCATAAAAAAAATATGTCTTAAACACTACTACAAAAATGGACATAGAGCCCGGTTGAAAAGGCTAATAGAGCCCGGTTTTTCATGAGGGCACAAAAGGGGAGGGACTCTATTAGGACTTGCCATAGAGCCCGGTTTTAGAAACGGGCTTTATGATGTGTAATAGAGCCCGGTTTTTTAGTTGAAAACCTTGCTCTATGGGATTAAAAAAATCATTTTTAATAAGCATAGACCCCTGTTTTTTGCTTACAAAACATGGCTCTATGAATTTTTTATTTTTTTCTACTTTCCAGCTTTTGTTAAATGCCACATGGGTTACATTGTATTTCCATAGCTGAAACAAGCAAAACCATTAACAAAACAAAACTGTAACAAAACCATAACCATAACCATGAAGGTCTATACCAAAACCAATGGATTGAAGATCCAAGATCAGTTTCACAACAATCTAATATGGGTCCTATGGACTACCGAACATACTAAAGTGCAATCCTTATTTCTGTTTCAATATCCCGAATTAAAGTGCATTTTCCACTTAGTTACACAACAAAGTTATCATAGGTGTGATAATGTATGTTCACCTATTCCATGCTGTCTATGATAGTCAAACATCAAGGTCTCAGCTACTCGCTTTCCTTCATCATAACAACTCCTAACTCCTGAAAATACACAAGGTAACATACATATGTCATCATCAAATGGTTGTAATTGCAGTAATAGTACGTTATTAGATAATAAAAGTTTAAACTGCATTGAGCTTTACCAATGGGATTGACATTTCCCCAATAGCTCTCATCCTGAGGATGCACAAATGGATCTCCATAAACCTCTGAAGCCGATGTTAACAATATCCTGTAAGCGTACCAGCCATAATTTAAAATCCGTTCCAAATTATAGTAAGACCACAAATACTTAAAATAAGTTTAGACCTTGCTCCAACTCGCTAGCAAGTCGGCATGTTCAATGTTCCCATCACATTGGTCTTTATGGTCTGTTGAAATGTGCATACACCCATAAATCAGTGTCAATGTTTTAATGCGGAAGCGGCCCCACAATGCCCATAAAAATAAAAACGACATACCTTCACAGCATTATATTTGTAAAATATTGGGGAAGCGGGACAAGCAAGATGGTATATTTGATCAACTTCAACCAACAGAGGTTGTGTAACATCTGTATTATATAAAGAAAAGGATTAAAATAAAAAACCGGGATTATTGTAACACGTGTTAACAATTGGAAACTCAGAAGACTTACCATGATGAATAAGCTCAAATCTTGGGTGACCAATCCATTGTCTAAGGTTATCCTTTGATCCCGTGAAGTAATTATCCACAACTATCACCTGAGTAGAATCTGTTAGTACCAAAGCAACACAATTTTACTAAAACGCGTTTAAGGAAAGTGTACCTCATTCTTTTCATTTTGCATCAATCTATCCACCAAGTGAGACCAATGAAACGCGGACCGCTAGTAACCAATATTCTCATGTTGGCCTAACGATAAATACATATAATGTCATTTGCAACTAATATCTTCAACGCCTAAATATATTTCAGCTACAAATTTATATCGGTAAAACTTTGCATTACGTAAAGGAGACGAATTAGGTGGTGGTTTCGTAGTAGCATAGCTATTTCCATTTGTAGCGATCTTCTTCTACCAAAAATCTAAAACCCAACATAAAAACATTTCCAAAAAATATTAAGGATCATATCTCGACGTAAATAGCACTACTACAAAAATGGGCATAGAACCCGGTTGAAAAGTGCCATAGAGCCCGGTTTTTCCTACGGGCATAAAAGGGGAGGGACTCTATTCAATGACAATATGTATGTAAAATGATGTGTAATCTTCTTAGGAGAAGCCTTAAGTATATTTCTTCATCTAACAAACTCGATATTGACTATTTGTAACACCGTACCTTATCCTCACTTGAGTACTTTATTTATCTGTTCGGTGATACAAATAGATTGTCTAGGATAAACTCGATTAACACCCCCTCCTAGCTGGTTAAAACTGGTATTATAGTATAGTTATTACATATAATCAATTTTAGATCATAGAAATAACATATAGTAGTTTTGGTTAATACAGTCAATTTCAAGTTTTAAACAATCCCAACTTTCTTCATACTCATGAAAAGTGGATTTACAAAACTGTAAAAGTTTAAACTGAGTTAGTTTGTGTGCTCCTTCTATATTAGTTTCTAGCCTACAAAATATGGCATATAACTTTACTACTATTCAGTAGGAAACTTCTTTGTATATTAGTCTACTTAATTTACTAAAAGTATAATAATCTTAATTTACTAGTAAAAGTTTCATAATTGATCATCAGATGATTATGTTTTGTACAGGGACACATTTTTATGGTTAGTTGAACTGGGCATATGATATATGAGTGCTTATTGGATAAGCTTATTTGTAGTGCTTGTGAGCTTATTGTGTTATTATAACACAATAAGCTCCAAATAAGCAATCTCAAGCACCCTTCTATGCCTTTTCCGATGAGCCCCGACACATAATACGGTCATTTTACCATTATTGCATTTTAATAACACATAACCTCACCCCAAACACCGTGCATATGCACAAGCTAACTAACTATTATTGTATCAGTCTACCAAATCCTGTGAATGTTGGTTGACGGTCGAGACTACAACCACTAAGATAAAAGTCAGTAAACTGAGTGCTTGAGAAGAAGATAAGGGAAGCTATAAAACCCTTTTAAGTCGAGTATTCATTTCTTGACATTAGTTTTCATTGACAGACAAAATACTATACGGTAAATATCAACACATGAGTCATCATCTGTGACCATTTTAACGGTGAACTTGTGTATTGGACCCATGTGCATTACCAGAACTTAACATATATCATATAAACATGTACTCTTTTTGTCCATCTTTTACCTTTTACTTGGTAGGAGTATCGCTTCCTCCTCATCGAACAAGCCAGCCCCATCAGACTCGGCCCCATCAGACGACTCGGCTCCATCAGTCGACTCAGCCACATCAGTCGACTCAGCCCATCACCAAAACTAATATCACGCATAATAATTAGATAATCTCTTTTAAAACCAAACACCATTTTAAACTGCAAATCCTTAATTTCAAATTACAACTAAAAATTCCATAAAACCAACTACTTTATCCAATTCTGTAAAAGTAATAAAATGAAAAGTAAAAAAATGAATACCTTGAAGGCAACATGATTGTTAGTTTTATTGGTCAAAACCATAGAACAAGAGACCTTCTTCTTCAATTCAACTATTCACAAAATAAAACTCAATTATAACAAAACCACAACAGATCTGTATATATAATTAATAAATTATTGAAATAAAATTACAAGGAAATGAAGCTCTTGTGGCTCAACGCTAAGAAGCTCGATCTATGGTGCTCATTCTGTAATTAAGCGCACAAAGGGTTAGGGTTTGGGGTTGTGAAAGTGAAGAGGGGGAAAAGATTGGGGAAGGAAATAAGCCGGGTATTATCAAGGGTGAGGGTTTGGGGTTTGTGAAGGTAAATGAAAATTGGGGAGGGAAATAAGCCGCCCAAAAATTTTAATTATTTTCGTTCATTTTGATTTTGAAGAAACAAAATCAACATTTGATAATGCCCGGTTTTGTAAAAGGAAAAAGGGCTCTAATAGTTTTTTAAATAAAGCCCGGTTTAGTAAGAAAAAATATGACTCTTTATGAGGAATAGAGCCCGGTTTTGAGGAATAAAACGGGGCTTTAATGTTTTTAGACATAGAGCCCGGTTTTATAAATGAAAACATGGCTCTATATCATTTTTTATAACACTGATTTCTTTTAGAGCCTGTTTTTTACTAAAACCGGGCTCTATTAAGGGGGCTCTATGTCCATTTTTGTAATAGTGAAACAGAGTAAAAAAATAATGTGTCACAATAATTTTTTTTTGTCATAAATAAAAGAATAGGATAATGCTTATTAATGAAACTATGTATCACTAGATCAAATAGAGAAAATGCACCGAAAAAGAAAAGGACGTCAAAGAATAAAGCAACCAAGATATAAAAAGAATCAAATGATAAGTCAAATAATTTATGATTCTATGATAAAATATATTCAAAGTCAAACATACTTTTATTTGTTGACCAATTTCAAGAAAAAGCGTGAGTTGTTACAAACTGGATATGTACATTTTGCCATCTTATTTCAAATATTTTACAGAAATGCCATTCAATCAATCTTAATCAAGTGACATCATTAATAGTATATCTTGTGGTTCACAACGGTTCCTATTGTTTTTATTTTAAGTACTGGTCATCACAATAACGTCACCTATATATATATATATATATATATATATATATATATATATATATATATATATATATATATATATATATATATATATATATATATATATATATATATCTATATATTATATATAACAGGAGGCATTTGGCATTAATTCCACTCAATGCCACCTAATCATTTTAATGCCACCTAGACATTTTATGTCCACCTAAGCAATTTAATAATCCAATTATTAATATAACTAATAATTTCGGTTTAAATATATAATTTTTATTAATTTTTATTATTTTTTTAAAAATTAGTTTTATAAAAAATGTCATTAGTAAGATTTGAACTTGGATTGTTTTGAAGAGTAGCATTAATAACTTATGTGTTTACCAATTAGGCTACAAGTTATTTTGATTATTATGTTACATTCTATAATATATAATTACCTCTATAAATTTCGGATTTAATAAAATATTTAGGAATGTGTATTGTTTTAGGATTGTGTTTGTGTTTTGATATTTACTTAAAATAAGATTATGATAAGTTTGGTATGAAATCATTGTTATCTTAAGTTTTTTTTTTTTAACCTAATTTGACACTATATATAGACCATTATTTACAATGGTTTACACAATTACATATTCTGTATTCTTGAATCTTGAATGTCGAATATGGAGTCCAAGAGGTTCTCAAAGAGGCTTTCAACTGCCAAGCACAATAACAATTCTGAAAAATCCGAAGAAGGTAAGTCAATGAGTGTTGAACATTCAGGTTGTTTATTAGTTAGAAATTTGATTTTAAAAACGAATATGATTGTTTTGTTTGTATATTATGTATTTGCAGGAATGAATGTTCTGGATCAAAAAACTGTTGGTAAGAAAGTGGCTACAAAAACTTCATTAGGTAACAGTTTGAGTTTTTTAGAATTTGTAACATGTTCTTTAATTTAAAACCTTTATCAACTATGAGTATTATATGGTTTATTCTTCTCTTCATGTTTTTGTTTTGGTTTTTTATTTGCCTTATGGTTTAATAGGAACAAGTAATTCTGATTTTAACAAGAAGAGACAAATCAATGTCATTAGAATTGATGCACAAGATGCAGGTAATATAGGAGTTACTATGATATTATTGTTGCATGTTGCATGAATGGTAGATTTCATGTTGTTGTTTTTGTTTTTAATTAATAAATTTACAGGAACAAATTGTTTGGATGTTAACAAGAAAACAGGAAGTAAAGACAGTAATGTTGCTCCAGAAGCTGCAGGTATTAAAGAAGTTATTATGTTTGATGTTTTTGCATTATCCATGTTTACATAGTGCATACATGTTTATAAGGTTTACATAGTTAGGTATAATTGAAGATTTTGTGTTTATCTGCATACATGTTTATAGGGTTTTATTAGTGTTGCACGTTTATGTGTTTGATGTTTTTGCATACATGTTTATAACCTTTTATTCTGAAATAACACAGATAAGATTAAGGATACAAATGAGACAAGCACAATTAGAGATCCTTCTACAGGTAGTTAATATTAATGTTTTATAGTGTAGATATTTTTGGTGTTGTTACAATTGAATTGAAAACCAAACACAATTTTCGTACGTTTGTTGAAATTTTGGTACGTTTGTTGAACAGTTGCTGCACCATTAGGTGATAAGAGTGTTTGTGATATGTCGTTATTTGAAAGTGACACACCCGGAAAAAGATCTGGAACTCATGTGCTTGACTGTTTCAATGGCATCAAAGGGTAAACCTGATTTGAGTTTTTATATTGTGCATTGTTTTTAAAATTTGATAATATAAGTGTTTGATTTTGAGTTATTTGTCTTAGTTAAACCTGCAATTGGCAAAAATTTTGGAAAGCAAGCTGCCATTTTAAAGTCTCAGACATCTTATGATATCTCACAAAGTGACACACCTGCTAATAAGTCTATATCTAACATTGTTGATTGTGGAAGATCAGAAAAAGGTACAATATTTTTTAAATAGAAACATATACTATATTATGAATGAGTTGGTACTTATATATTGTATATATGTATCAGTTGGTAAAAAAGGCTCAGTTGATTACAATACTGTGAACTTTAAAAGGATGGAATACATTAGGAATCAGCAAAAAGATCCTAGAAGTGCTGCTTATTTGAAGTCAAGAAATTCCAAATTTGGTTATCAAGAAGTCTACTCAGAGACACCTAAGTCTGGGTTCAATAATAGTTTGTCAGGCAGACAACAAACAAAAGAAGGTTATAGTGTACATTCTACGTCGTTTGGAAATTCGTCTTATGGTTTGTGTTTTACTGATTTTGAAATATAAGTTATTTTGTAATTGCATTTTATATATAACAATGTTTTGCAACAGGTAAATCTCATTCTAAAAAAGGCAATGGAATGCATAGTTTCTCCAATGGAAGTTCTTCAGCAGGTATATCGTTATATTTTAGTTTATACGAACAAGTAATGATTATTTTAACAAGAAGAAATAAATCAATCAGACTTTAAATGATGCATAAGCTACAGGTAGTAAAGAAGTTTTTATGATATTATTGTTTCATAACAGGTGAATCTTATTCTAAAAAGGGTAATGGAATGCATACTTCCTCCATTGGAAGTGGTTCATCAGGTATATTCTTATATTTTAGTATAATTTACATTGTTGTTTAAATTTTGTTTGCTATATTTTTAATCTTTACAAATATATAGATGAAAGACTGAAGGATCGAATCATAATTCCAATAAGAAACGTTAATCCTATGGCTACAAATATGGCAATCAAAGGAAGATGTATTTCTATTTGGCATTCTCACAAATTAAATGAAGAACATGATCCATATAGTTTGGATTGTGTTTTCCAAGATCTAGAGGTAAGTCTTTTATTTTTGGTTTTTTGTATATTTAATGAAATTACTATAAATGACGACTAATTTTTAACAATGTATATCCAGGACAACGAATCAATTTACATCAAAAAAGAATTAATGTTTAAATTTGAGCCTTTGCTTCAAGAAGGGCAATGCTATATATTATCTAACTTTGGTGTTGCGGAAAATGGTGGAAGGTTACCATTGTTACCAAACAGATGGAAAATATCTTTTTTCAAAGGGACTAATGTTACACGTGTTGAGCAAATAAATGATAATGTCATTGGTTTTATATATGAGCCATTTTCCCGGATATTAGACCCTGTGAATGAGTATCATGATCATGATTGTGTTGGTATGTATTTCATTGACACCTACTTATAATAGATATTTTTAATTACTATTGTAAATACAAAAACATTAACCTTTGTTATTGAACAGATGTGATTGGAACAGAAGGTTGCTATTGGGAAAATCGTAGGTGTGAACAACCATGGTGGTCCAAAAATCCGCAGAACAATTGTTATTGAAGATGCTGAGTAAATGAAAACTTTAATATAATATCTATATTCTATACAATATTACAATGTAAATGTATTTATTTATATGATATTATGCAGATCCTACAGACTTGAGTGCACTTTTTGGGATAACTGGGCGTTAATGTGGAATGATTATGAAAACAGATTGGAAGAAATTGGTCATATAGACATCCTTTTGATGCTTGGGAAGGTCAAATATTGGGACAGTAAGTTGTTTTTGAATTTATTTACAAATATTTTGCAAGACGGTAAAGTAGTATTGTTTTTGTTAATATAATATTTTTTTTGTTGGTAACTGATGATGTTGAGACGATCATGTATTTCAAAAACGGTTTCCTAGATGAAGAGGTATGTATATTAGCATTTTAAATTACTTGGTGATTTTCCAGTCTTTATTATAAAGTTAAATTGTATATAATAGTTTTAAATATAAATTGGAATTGTAACACATGACAGGATGTAGAAGATGAGGAATACAATATGAAAGAATTTTCAGACAATGCAAATGATGTGTTACACAATAATGATGGTGATTTAGATGATAATGTAGATGAGTTTGTCAATGGTGAAGACGATTCTGACAATGATGAAGCTGATTCTGGAAAAGAAGATTATTGTTTGAATTCCGACAATGTCTCAGATGATAATGAACATGATATTGAAGAATCTTTTATTGGTGAAGAAGATTTGGATACTCCTCATGTTGATATTGAAGATGGTTCATATGATTTAAGTGATTTAGAAGGCATTGGAAAGAATGCAGAAAATCATTTAAAAATTGCTGAGAATTTGAATACAAAATCAACAACTAATATGGAGGAGGTAGTATACATTATTAATTAAATACACTTTTCAATTGTTTTTTTCATACGAAAAAATTCAAACTGACTTAGTAATTGTTGTACATTGCAGAATGTTGAAATAAACACTCCTAAATGTGCAAAGAATGCAAGCAGTGTTGTAGGTGAAGAAGTTGTTGTTAGTATGATTGATCCAGTTTGTGTTTTGAAAAAAAGAAATCGTGGAATAGAAGAGTTAACAGACAATGATTGTGTTGATGAGGAAGATGTTCAAGCAAAGAAAAAGATGCAAACATATGATATAGAAGACAATGATGCATAGAGCATGCAATGCATCTTATTTATCCTATCTATTTTATTCTTATTGATAAACAATCTATTGTTTTAGTTTTTGTTTTTTGCAAACATATTATTATTTAGGTTATTATTTGATAAATTTGAATTTGGTTTTAAGTTTACATATTTGAGTTTGTTTTAATTTATTATTTGACAAGTATTAAGTATTTTTTAATATGTTTATGGTTCTTCAAAATTTTTAATATATATGCAACCTTGCAATTATTAGTTTGAATATGTTATGAAACACATGGAATCCATTTCCTTTAATAAACAAATAAACTGCATAATACTAACCAATTGTTTGATAATCAAAGACATTCATTAAAATATATATCATCTTACATATAATAGTTTACAACTGAAAGCATAGTCTTACTTAAAAATACATATGACCAAAGTAGAAGATTAAACACTTGCTTGAATGTACCAAATTACAAAAGAGTAAAAGCATTTGTTGTGCCCAAAAGATAACCAAAGTATTCCGCAAATTGTTTTCTAACATACATGAAACGGGAACACACCAGTGTCGGGACCATTCAACTCCTCCAGATTTAACATGTACTTGAACCTTAGCATTTTGTCCTTCTTGAATTTGCAAACTTGAGCAAACTTCTTCCATTCCCCAAAGATGTTTACATGGTTTGTTCGCTCAGGATTTTCTAAGTGAAGTACCATTTTTATACGCATCTTATAAACTATGTCTTTGTGTCTTATGAAACACTTTTTATAAGTATGCATTGGATGTTTCTCAAGAAATCAGTGGCATGCACTGTAATTAAGTGTAAAAATTAGAATAATATGTTATTAAGTTTGACATCATAATAAATTAAAAATCAAGTATAAGTACTTACAAGTCGGTTGCTGTCTATGGTATCTTCATAAGCCACATAAAAAGAATGTGTTTTTTCACCAAAGTGGTCCATGTGTTTATCCCAAAAACATTGATGCCTCATTCTATCATCAGTTGTAATGACACACGACAATAAACAAATTAAAACATATTTGATATATCATTACATTTAGTCTTTTAAGTATTAAAAGGTTTAACATGTCATACCATGTTCCCAAAAATCAAGGTTGGGTTGGTGTTTTCTCAGTTTTGTTGCTCCAAGAAAATGACAATCAGTTATTGGACGACCAAGCATATTAAAGGCCTGTAGCGTAAGTAGTTGTTCCTCTCCCTCATGAAGACTACATAATCGCCTACTCTAAGATTGAATCTTTCAACAATATTTTTCCAACCAACCTCAGACATAATATATTGATAACAACCTTTGTTTTGCTTATCTTTTGGACGTCGACAACAACGTTGTACTTACGTTTGTTAACAATAATTTTGATGTGGTCCTTTTTCTTTAAACCCGGTAGGAACAATAAATTCCATAGCCATTATCCTACATATAATTATAGGTAAGTATGAAGTAAGAAAGTTGGCTATATTATTGATTATACAATCAGAAATTAGTGTATTTTAAAAAGATATTAACATCTTGATTCAGTAAATAACATAATCTTAACCCTAAATTATATTTGGGCGTTTTATTAAACCAACTATTAAGCAACATGCAGGTTCATAACTATAAACATATATACGTATATAAAGATCAAAATCAACTTTTTATCTTTGATTCTCTACTTAAAAACTAATTTATTTTAATTTGTGTAAGTTTTAAATAACAATCAACATCTACAACTTCATATAACATACACACTAACAATGTAATGCAATCTAAAATATTCATTTGTTGTAACATTTACCTTTCGTCATTCATGATCGAAATTGTTAAGCCGGACTATCTGAATCAAAGTGTGGTTATGTTTATGTCTGTGGCTTTTAATGTGTTTTAAGTAGTTGAAAAATATTGAATAAAATATGATAAATAATTTTTTATAACTAAGAAAGTATAGTTTTTTGTAATTTAAAAATACATTAAAAAATATATATATTGTAGGAAACATAAATAAAATAAAAGCATATATGTGTGTATATAGTGTATTTGTAGAAAGCATATTTGTTTTAAAAATTTGTAGGAAACATTTGTTTATTTAGCTATATGTATGTTACTTTTTAAAAATCATGGCAAATAAAATAAAAGATAGTGGAACTATTAATTAGAACATAAATTTAGTTAATAATTCATATATTTGGATTTACAAACTTAAAAATTAAAGCAAACTAAATACCACATAATATATATTTAACATAAATTTCTTCAACATACCTAATGATAATCACAAAACATATGTCTTAATTACAAAACACAAAATACCAAATAAAGTAATTTTTTTTAAACATATTTAACCATACGGAGTAACATTTAAGGACGTCCATGATTATTTTTAGCAAATATGGAATATTGGAAATTTTGTGTTTTTGCCGTGTTCAACATCCAAATCTTCACCATTGGATATATAGTTGAAGCGAATAATCTTCGTGTAAGGAAATCCACATAATGCGCCAAGTTGCTTCCACTTCCCAAAGATATTCACATGATTGTTTCTTTCAAGATTTTCATTGTGAGGTTGCATCTGCACTTTCATCTCCTGTCGATATTCTCGGTGTATAATAAGGACTCTATGATACATATGCATTGGATGAATACTAAGGAATTTAGCGGGAATTGCCTATAAATTTACATACTGTAATTAGTAATACGCAAGTATTTTGGTCATTGTTGACGATTGTATAGACAAATGATAACAACAACAAAAAGTAAGTTTTATTAAAGGCATAAAAATACAACAGAGTTGCCACATATAACAAGGAGAATAACAATAAAAACATTCAATTGAACAACAAATACAATAATTACGACATCCAAAAAATACACATAAAGAAAAATTAGAAAGAGCGAATACTGTTGATATACCCAACAGTATCACGTAGTGCAACATGGGCTTCACGTATCAAACACTGAAATGCAGATTGATTACAACGTAAGTGATTTTAAACATTTCTCAAAAATCTAACTGAATCACGAACAACCAAGCTATCCGTTCTTTGCAAAACCTCTTGAATCAGGTTTTCTAAATATGCAACGCGCGTTCCAATTTCTAAACAACCGCCACGCAACATGCTTTCCCTTTCACGTACAGCTAGAACCTCCCTTTGAAAGAACCAAACAATTTGATCTTGCAAAACCTGGCTATGACATGCCAATCCAAGTTCAGCAAGGCACTGAAAATCTGGCATGTTTTAAAAATTTTGTTAGGAACAAATAAAAAGACACATACATTCACAAATCCTAAAGCATTAATTTATAGATAAAACAAATGAAACAAAGTTGTCCATTATCAACAGCACTCCCACTTACAAAAAACAATGTAATCTGACTAAGCAAAGCGTGCAACCACGAATGTCAAATTTGAATCAAAACACTACAGATATAACTGTTGCAAATAAGTATACAATAAAAAAAAATATTATATATATATTTAAATAATATTAATAAAAACGAAAATAATATACAAAAAAAATATATATATATTTATATATGTATATAATGTTTATCTTCATGCCTAATATATACACAGAATATTAAGATAATCTTTAATTTTACAGCAACTATATTAGGAAACAAATTGGTTACTAAGTATAGTTTATCTTAACAGCCTATAAATATAGCCTAAGATTACACTTGAAAACCTAAATATTGAATAGCTGAGCTCTGGAAAAACATACAATGGCAAGTGGAAATTCAACACATAACCCTGCAACATCTTCCCACAATAACAACCAGAACATCTCACATATTGTCATCTCAGATGATGAGGAGGTAACGTTTATAATTTAAAGTTGTATCTTTTAAAACAGAATAATGAAAACAAAATTGACGTATCTTTTAAAAATATCACAGGCAGAGGTTACCTCTTTCCATGTTCAAGACGACGACAACTCTGTAATACTTATATCAGATGATGATGAGGTATGATTAACAAATTTTAGATGTATCTTACGGAATACATTAAACAATATCTTGAAAATTTTTAAACAATTGCGCCTGCAGCTCTTGATTTATCCAATTTGGACGAAACACAATTGTTTTATCAGATGATGAAGATGTAGAAAGAGTATGCTCTGTAAGTTATTCACCAAATTTTATAATTACACAGAATTTTAATTTGCGACATGTTTGCAGCCTTCTCTAGCGTTAGGAAAAAGACCAAGCGAATCAGAATAATGGCAACAAGGTTAATAATGCCATGAAATTTGCTGATAATGACATCAACACACATAAAAAAAACAAACAACTTTTTTAGCACGACAAAATTTGCTGACACAATGGTATTTTTTTCACAAACATATTTAAGTTTTTTAAGATACAAAACACATATATTTGATCAATAATCATGTACGAATTTTTTTTTCAAACTAGGAATCTGATGATGAAACACCAATCAAGTTTAAGCGTACAAAAAGAAGTGAAGGGTATAATGTTGAGAAAAACCGCAAGTATATGCTATGTGATGAAGACACGATAGCGAATACGTTACCAACAAAAGCGATAAAGAAGATGGTGTTTTGGTTAACATCAATGATCTTGATGAGCCTTTCTATGATTTAGATAACAACAAACCCAAATATACTATCCTAGATGAAGATATCAAAGAAGATTCTTTGACAGGTTTCATTTAATTGAATAACTAATGAACAATTGTAACTTAAACAGGAACTATATAGCGTATAATCATGCTGATGTTTTATGATATGTTTAATTTGCAGGTGACTCAAAATACACAGCGATAGATGAAGGCAACAATGAATCACTTCAATGTAATGAAAACATTAACAAAGACCTGTGGGGTGATATGGTTGATGTTGATGGAATGGTTAATGGTGAACATGCCTATAAAAGCTATTTCGATGATGAAGCTTGGGAAGTTGATTCGGATGCATACGATAAAACATCAGCATCCAGTAGAGACTATGATGACATCTTCATAAACGACGCATTTATGGACTATGAAACAACTGATGACTCCAACAACGATGACGATTTTTAAGATTACATACCAACATTCTACAAGTTTTTTTTTTTTCTTTAGGATTTTTGTTTTAGAATAATTAAAGTTGAATCTTTTGATAAAAGGATCAACTGACAGAAATAATGTTTGGTTAATAATAAAAATTCACTTTTCTAATCATGTTTTTCATTCTTTATATTATGAAGAATTATATAGTTGAAATTCTAAATACCATTCTGCAAATGTATGTGTTTTTGTTGTTGTTTTAATAACGAATACCAACAAAAATATTCACTACATTTTATTTCAGTAACCCTGCATTGAACGAATTATTTGCAAACGTATAATACTTTTGTTTATGAATAAATGATTTCAAAATTACTGAAAGTAACACAGAAACAAAAAGGAATTTAAAAAGCACTATATTATACGATATTACTTTTGATTAAGTAGCTTTGTTAATAAACTTGATATTCTAAAACACAATGTGTTTAATGTTTTTACTTATTTCAAAACCTACACAAGAAGAAATTTATGTTGTTGGTTTTTCCCATGACAAACGCTAATTCAAATTTTTTATTTACTCATATAAAGTAGGAATAATTATTATATATCCAATTTTGATAATGAATAGATTGAATATTATAATTATCTATTATAAGTAATTATTTTGTTACTTTATATTCTTATATTATTCAGATTTTTTAAAAAAAACAAATTTAACATAAGATTATCATACAAAATTAATATCACTTATCCATTAAATATAAACAGCCACACAAAAAAAATTCTCTACAGCATATGAGCTACATTTAAAAGTAAAAGAATGGAGGAATATGAACCTGCAAGTATGTCTCAGGAACAAGTAGCAATAACAAAAGATACAACGATATCAGCAAAACCACAAGGATGGCGTCAAGCGTATCCACAAGAACCAGGTACACTGATATTTAAAAAAAAATAAAAAATAAAATTCCATCTACTCATTAGTAAAATACATAAGCGTCAATTTTATAACAATGTGTTTATGTTATACTTTTACATGTCGTATTTTGTAACGGACAGTATTTGTCATTCGTATCTCAATATATCCTTTTAAGTCTCCGAACAATATGTTTTTAAACAACATACAAAATACTTTTACATGATAAATTATAACTTCTTTATATTTTAAATGTTATTCAACATAATTAAAATAAAACGCTTATGTTACATTCTAAAAATTTACATATAAAACAAAATACAAACATACACTAACTATAATTATATCATTACGTTTCTATAATTTACATACACACCACAAATAACATTTTTTATAAATATTAAGAAAACAAAATTTAAAAAAACAATTAAATCAAAACAAAATAATTTTTAAGTTTTTTTAAAACAATAAATAAAGCTTTTAAATTAACAATGAATAACAAACAAATAATTATACTGCTAAAAATTTACATATAAAACAAAATACAAAGATACACTAACTATAATTATTTCTTACATTTCTATAATTTACATACACACCACAAATAACATTTTTTATAAATATTAACAAAACAAAATTTTAAAAAACAATTAAATCAAAACAAAATAATTTTTAAGCTTTTTTAAAACAATTATAAATAAACAAAATACAAACATACACTAACTATAATTATTTCATTACGTTTCTATAATTTACATACACACCACAAATCAATTTTTAAAACACAATTAAATCAAAACAAAATAATTTTTAAGTTTTTTACAAACAATTATAAATAAAGCTTTAACTTTTTTTAAAACAGCTATAAATAAACAAAATACAAACATACACTAACTATAATTATATCATTACGTTTCTATAATTTACATACACACCACAAATAACATTTTATATAAATATTCACAAAACAAAATTTTAAAACACAATTAAATCAAAACAAAATAATTTTTAAGTTTTTTACAAACAATTATAAATAAAGCTTTTAAATTAACAATGAATAACAAACAAATAATTATAAGTCATGCCCGCCCATTGGGCGGGCTTATATATATATATATATATATATATATATATATATATATATATATATATATATATATATATATATATATATATATATATATATATATATATATATATATATATATATATATATATATATATATATATATATATTGTCATTTTGTCATGTTTTTCTTAAAATTCGATAACATCTACAGTTTTTGTGTTGTCATTCAAAGAGTGACACGGGTCTTTAGATGTTGTTCGAATGTACATAAATCATTTAAAAAAAAATTGAGAGAAAGAAAAACAAAGGTTTATAGTCATTTCAGATTATACCCTGTCTTTAAAAGAAAGAACAGAGCCATGCTTTATCTTATTTTTCAAATCTCATGCTCTGATTCTAAAAAAAATGTTTGTCACAAAAAAGACAAATGTTTCCTTCACAAATATTTTTCCTTCTATAAATTCTTCAGAAAAATATTTGTTATCTAATGAAAACTAAATAGCTTTGAAAAATAACTCGGACTCAATTTTTGAAAATCATCTGGACTTGCATTTGTCAAAATCTCTAACTCTCAATCAACAACTTATGTCATTGATTGAGGGGGAGAATGATTTCAATTAAATCAAAAGGTTATTTGTCATACAATTGGTTCAGACCAAGGCTTATTTCATGTTTTCAAAAGATACTCAATCATGTTTAATCGTTGGAGCTTAAAGTCTCAGATTTGACCCTTATCGGTTAAATATTTTCATAAGCAAGTCACAATTCTCCTCAGAAGCTTTCAAAATCAATTTAAATCTATAGAGATCACAAATCTTAAATGACTTGAAAATTGTGATCGGGGGAGAATTTGTGATTTAAATTGGATTTAAACTGATAATTCAATAAATGGTTTTATAAGTGATTAGCAAGCTCTCCTCCCTACATGTGCCAAATGATTTCAAATTTTCCATGCACATGTCAAGGGGGAGCATCTATATCAAACCAAAAAGGATTGAAACGTGATTGATTTATCTCTAAGTGCAGGTTTTCCCTAATATGTGCTAAAATCTTTCGAATCTCGAAGCACATATTGAGGGGAAGCATTTCAAAAGAAAACAAATTATCAAGGTACAAAGATTTCTATGTTTCAACATAAAGTACCTTGATTGATTTTCTAAATGGTTTCTTAATGGATGCGTGATCGTGAAAGTTCTTCAAAGAACTCCTTCCTTTATGTGTTAAATGATTTCAAATATCCAACGCACATTTTGAGGGGGAGAATTTACCAAGAAATTCAAATGGCTTTTTCTTCGAAAATTGTGATCTAGAAAATATTTCAAAGAACTCTTGCCTCCATGTGCTAAACAATTTCAAATCATGTGCACATGTTGAGGGGGAGCATTTCTAAATGATCAAAACAATTAAGGTACAAAATGCTTTGATTTTATATCACAAGTACCTTGATTGATTTTCCAAATGATTTTCAATTGGTTTCGAGAAGGAAAGAACAATACCAAAAGACCGACCAATTTACTTTATGCATGGTGTTATAAGGATGGTTAGGATAGGTATTCTTTCCCACGATCCCGCCAGAGCCGGAGGGATCTACCCAGGGACAATCCACTAGATAGTGTAGAGTTCTTAGGTATGATGAAAAAAAGGAGAAAAGTGAGAAATGGGAAGAGTGCGGACTGAGACAGAGCTAGTACTGGAATAAACCCAACAAGGTTCTAGTAATGAAGTCTCGGTAAGTACTGAAGGGGTTGAAGAATGAAAAAGAAATGAATGTGAAAAAGGGGTGAAAAGAAATAGCCCTCCAATAATTTAACCTTAGGGCAGTAACCGGGTTCAATACATATGCTACTGGTTGTTACCATGGTAACACTGGTATTGAAGACAAGACGTCATGGACCCAGTGACGCACTGCACTAAACTTCCCAAGCTACTCAAGTTCCTCTTAAAAGGGCTTGTTTCATTCTCACGGGGAACCTACATTATCTATCGACTTTCTCTTAGAGAATGTTGATATAGAAGAAGGACACCCTCTCCCTAGTCTCCGGCATAGGAACCAAATGTGCACAATTGAGTCTAGAGCCACGAGATCCTCAATAAATCTCATTTGGACACTGTCAATGAAGACTCTCTGTTTCACACAATGTGGAAAGAGAATATATTTTAAGAGTCCTACGCATTATCCTTGTGGTAGTGCCAGAACATCTGAGTGATATACTAACATATTCACAATGAAGATGGAAAGCCTTCTGGAGCCAACATCAAACAAGCTCTTGGTAGGTGGCATGTGAGATCTATCCAATAGATCAACCATGTGACAACTGGATAGAAATGATGGGCGATTCAATATTGAATCAACCTTGGTCCAGGAAATGGATTGACGGATACCTTTGAAAACCGGTCGTTGTGCTTAAAAACTCTTTTCTTTAGCACATCGACTGTGTATTAATTTTTCAAAATTAAAAGGTGTTTATGATTGATAATTGATTTACCATAAAACCTTTGTTGTATTGCAAACACTTTATATATTAAGCAATACACGATTGTTTTTCAAATTATTTTTCATCAATCAGTGAATCTCAATTCGCTGGTTCACTCACTCCGTGTTGTCTTGTTTGAGACGTTCCGATTTGAGAACAGCTGCGAAACCCTGTCAAGGAGATCCTTCGGAATTATACCTGATCAAAGGCAGTACTTGTACTGATCAACGGGGAACCATGGGCCGTGTACCTCAATTCAATGAAAGTGATCAAAGACACTTTCGTGCGCTTTATTGCTAACTGTTGTATGCAGGTACACCCGACGTTTGCAGCTGTTCAGAATGGAGAGGTCAATCCATAGCCGCATGCTCACACAACATATTCATTTCTAAAGAAATCATGATAAGTGCATCAAAGACTCTGATATTATCACTCCATGCTTCTGTTACGATGCTGCAAATATCATGAATCAACTAAAGCTTCCGCTACTATCATGAGAAGAAATCATGATCCAGAATGTGAGCATGTAGGTCCAACGTCACAACTTCACATAATGTCAACACTACAAAGGAAAAGTCAGAGATTTATGGTAGCTGATGATCTCAAAGTTGACTCAAAACTTATTATTACGTGGATCAGTTAAAGACCTCCACTTGGATTAACCAATCATGCAAAACATGAAGAATAAAAGACTACGGGCTACAGAGCAAAGAACTTTAACAAGAATCCAAGAACAATCTTAATGTAATACATGTTTGTATTCAATGTAATTTGAGGTGACCTCCCTTAGGGGGAGATTGTTAGGATTTAGTAAATTCAGTTATTAAAGTATCGGTCACCTCAAGTATATGTAATCATTAGAAAGCTCGTAGTCGTAGTTAGTTAATATTAGTTAGTATTTAGTTAAGTAACATCGTGGAGGACGGACGGGTCTTTAGCCACTGTATGCCTGATCCACAGCTCGTAGGTGGCTTTTATGTATGATACTATAAATACCCTCTACCTCCCAAGGTAGAGGGTTGGAGCTCATAATAAGATTTTACTTTCTCTCACTAAGTTCCCAAATCTCTTAACTTTCTCTCTCTAAAAACCTATATTGTACGCCCCTTTGTAATCATGGTTTGATGTGTTTGTGTTGGAATCACTCCTAAACCATATCTCAAGTGTTAGTGATTCATATGTAATAGTTAGCTTAATATGGCTTTTATGTTAGTAATCAAGGCTAGGCTTATGTAGAAAGTCCATAAGCCTAGGCCAAGCCCAATAAGTAAAAGGATGGGAACTTGGAGTGTTGCCCTAGTTCCCTCCTATAAATACTCTTGTAAACCTTCTATTGAAGGTTGGTTGTTCAATTTACTTTCACTCCTACGCATAACTATTCTTATCATATATTCGTGTGTGTTTGTATTTGTTCAACCGATCTCTATCTTCTCTATTTCTTCTATTGATGCTTGTGTTACTAATATGGGAACCTAACAGTGGTATCAATCACCAAATAGTTGGGTGAAAAAGGTTTTGTTTTTGAAGTTGTATTGGTTTTTACGCGTAAGATACGGTTACAAACTTTTACTCGCTTAAAAACTTATTTTTTACACTTTTCAATCCAAGATTCTTGTACTTTCAACGTTTTAAGGTGTGAAAATATCTGTTTTTAGCAAAAAGTTTCAAACTTTACGTGTGGATCATTGTTTTTTAACTTGGTTTTATACGTGGTTTCATATTTACGCATAAGGTGTTTATTAGTTTTTGGTTCATCAAGTTTCACACTTTTGTGTTATTTTGGTGATATTGAAACTGTTTCATCACTAAAATCAGGTTTAGAATCACTTTGGGCAAACGAATCAGTTTTGGTTACGTTCTACGAGTAACTAAACCCTAAAGTTACGCGTAACTCATCCTTGGTTTGATCTTCAGTTTCGTGGCTTACTCGGTGTTTTTCTTGCTTGGATAAGCCTGAAAACACTTCGACTTTGGATATCCTTTACACTGTGATAGTGTAAAAGATTTTTTGGGCAAAACCCTAATTTTACGCGTAATCTCAATCTTACGCGTAAAACTCATTACGCATAAGATTTTTCTTACGCCTAAGCTCTGTCTTACGCATAAGCTAATCCTACGCCTAAGTTTTCTACGCTTAACTTTCAGTTTACGCATAACTTTAGTGTTTCTCAATTCTTACGCGTAAGCTACTCCTACGCGTAAATATCACTTTTACGTGTAAGTTTGGTGTTTTTACGCCTAAGTGTTGCTTTTCCTTAACGTGCTTTCTACGCCTAAGGATACATCATCAACAACGTTTCACTCGACTACAAAGATCCATTTAACAACACAAGTTTTCAACATGTCACAACCACCATACTCTAACTATTTTCCTTACACTTGTAATCAACAACAACAACAACAACTAAGTCACAACATCAACAATTTAATCAACAACAACAAATTTATCAACAACAATTTAATCAGCAACATACTCCACAAATGGTTCAACCACCACCTAGTCTTTAAGTACAACCTTACACAAACTTCTACAATCAACATCCATCCAGGAGTACTATGAAGGAACCGACATGGTTTGGCAAGATGTGTGAAGCCTTAAGTAGCCAACAATCAATTCATGAAGCTGGCTCACTTGATAGACCTCCAATGCTCACTCCCGGTAATTATGATCAATGGGTGATAAGGTTCTTTAGGTTTTGTGATCTAAAGAAGCCACATGGAAAGTTCTTAAAGAAGGTCATTATGGAAGGTCCATTTCAGATGCCTACTGTAGTCACACCCGCAGATCCTAATGCCAATCCACCAAGAGATCTTTGTCACCAACATTGCAACTATCTCGGACCTCACGGTGATGAACTTCTACATTTTGAAGCCGATGAACTAGCAATGCAATACATCCTTTTGGGATTACCCAATCCGATCCTTCGAAGTGTTGATGCTCAAAAGACAGCTAAAGCAATGTGGGAGCATATTCATCTTCTTATGGTAGGCACAACACTCAATCAGGAAGACATGGAATCCAAAATCTACTTGGCTTATGAACACTTCATGATTGAACCAGGAGGGACATTAGAGTCATATCATCATTGCTTTTCAGACGTCATCAATGATTTGGACAAAAACAATATCATCATGCCACGAATTGCTGTCAACACTAAGTTCCTAAGTAGTCTTGGTCCGGAATGGGAGAAGTATGTCATTTTTCTCCGTCAAGCTAATAATCTTCATCATGCTACATACGGATTGTTGTACGACTATTTGAAGCCTCACCAAAAGAAGTTGACAAAGAAAGGGCTATCCGTGGACTCCGGCTCCACAGTCACTTCCGGACAATCAACAACTTGCTTTGTGGGCTCAAACTAGTGTTCCTCCTCAACCCGATCCTCCACCAACTGCAACAATTACACCATATAATCCATCACAGCAACAATCTCAAGAAACTCAATTGGTTCCATACAACAACAACTCTGATCAAGCACTTTACAAGTGAACCAACGAGGATACTGAAGCTTTTGATGCCCTGCAGCAAGGATTTGTCATGATTGCTAGAGCCTTCGGCCGATATTCCAACAAATCCAACAATCGCATTCGTACCTCATCCAACACAAGGAATCAGGTTGTGGTTAACAATGGAAGAGTTGAAGTTCAGAATCGTGGTAATGTTCGTCAGATGGGAGGTGGTCCAGGTTTAATGCTATGGGAAGGAATAACATGGGTGCTCCGCAACAACAAAGGGTTCAAGTGGTTGAACAGGGGAATGCTCAGAATGGGGTTAATGGTCTTCGTTGTTATAGCTGTAATGAGAAGGGTCATCTGGCTAATGCATGCCCTAAGCCGAGGACAAGAGGCTGTGCTTATTTCAAAGAGGCTTTGCTCTTGGCTCTCAAGGATGAAGCTGGTGGAACTCTTACCAACAAGGAACAGAGCTTTATGGCGGATGCAGATTCTGATGATGATATGGAGGACTTGCGGCCAATGCGCAGTGATGTTGATGGCACAAATGCAAGCACTACACATGAGTGACACAGGCCCGGTGTATGACAGCGATGGCTTGTCTCGGTACCGAACAAACCATATTCATCATCGATCTAATATCTCGCCAACATATGAATCCGCGAGGCTCGGAATGTTCAAAATGAGTCGTCCACATCTCAGTCTGACGATTCTCAACTAGACCCGTAGTTACATTTGACGATCAAGATGATCTTATGGTTACCTTTGATACTCAAATTGACTCCGTGGTTATACTTGAGGATCTGAATAGTGATCATGTTGTGACTCACGTTGAACACGCTGAACTTTTGCCTAGTCCGGATATTCGATCTCTTACTTAAAGACCAACAATCCCGAATGGATGAATGTTATGCATTAAATCAGAAATTACACAGTAAAAATGCATTGTTAACCAGGGACATTGAATGCTTAAAACGACAACTCAATTTTTTCAAAACTCAAGAAAACCGTGAAAAAGGTTTTGAAGCGCTTTTGCTAAATCTCATCAAAACGAAAAATCTTTAGAACGACAGATTCGTGATCTAGCGCATCCAAGAATGCTTTGTTGTCTCAAATAGAACAACTGAAACATGAACATAAACAACAAATTAACGCTCTTACTTTGGAAAATCAAAAGCCAAGGCTGAGTTGTTAACTTGTCAAAAGCAGTTCTCTGAGTACAAAAAGCATTCCACGAAACGAATAGATAACTATCTTGAAGAAATTGTTGACTTACAAAACAAAATCAAAGAGTTTTCAAATGTTGTTTATAAACATGGTGAATCAATCACAACGATTCAAAAGTTTACTTTCAAACCAAATCCAAATGGATATGGACCGAATCTTGCTGATTACAAACCTAAGTTTTCACACAGGGCATTCAAACCAAATCACGAAGTTTACAAAGTCTTGAGAACATAGAATTGATGATTCAAATATGACTGTTGTTGAATATAATCGCATGGAGGAATTAGATGCAGATGGCGAGAGTCGGTCAAAAATGGAAAATGTTGTTTATAACAAACCATTTAACTATTCAAAAGCCGTAACTTTTGTCACACAACAAGATACTTCTAACCAACTTTTGGTTATCACACCGTTTTGAAGTTAGTCCCCAACACAATGGTGCACAAATTAATGGTCCTTTACCTTCACTTAGTGAAGTAAAAACTAATGCCGAAAGTTGTCACGTTATCAAATATTTTGACACTTTCTTATCTGACCTCAAAATTTTGGAACGTGAGATTGAATTTCATTCCGAAATAAAAGTTCAACATTTTCAATCGCCAATGGCGCGAGAACATAGAGATATTCTTTAGAAAAGAATTTTACCCCATGTAAAAAATTTGAAAACTTGTGCACTATATTGGGAAAGGGATTTTCATAAGGAACTTGGTCTCATGAAAACAGTTTTCGAGAAAACAGAAACATCGATTTCCAACACTAAACGTAAAAATTAACGGTTGAGAAAAGATGTTGATCGACTCTTGAAAGATGTTATCTGTGCTGATATCAATAATCTTGTGTTATTACAATCTGTTGCATATGCATATGATCATATCACTGCTGATTATGTTGATTCTATTGATATTGTTGTGAATACTGATACGATGCATTAGATCAAGTCTTTAAAAGTTGAAAATGAACGACTGTTAAACGAGCTTTCAAATTCAAAACGTCGTCTTCAATGGTGTCAAAAAGATTGTCAAAATCGTGAACTTGCTTTGCAAAACAAAATCAATCAGTTGCAATACAAAACGTTTAATCCAAAAATTGAGCAACTGGATGATCAAAACGCGTCTTTGATATGTCAAATCTCAAAATATGAACAAGAACTTGTAAAAGTAAAAAGGAATATGGTGTCATATTTGATTTACTCAAACAGACTCGTGATGAAGCATCAAACGAACTTGATCATTATCTTGCACACACTAAAGAAGTCATGAATTTTTATGGAAATCTTCGTTCGAAAATCAAGATTTGGTGCACACTATCATTAAGTTAAGGGAAATGTTAGGAAAGTATGAACAAGTTCAGCCTAGCATCATTAAGAAAATTGCACCCGTAACACTTAGCAAACGTGAACCCAGAATGCCTCTTGATAAATCACAAGATACTAATGTGCTACCCTCTCTGAAAGCAGGAATAGTTGCCTCTTTTCCAAATGTCCGCACTTCACAACCTAGGAGCAATACAAGGAAGAATAGGAAGTTGCGACCTAAGAAAAGAACAATAAAGAATTTTGAAGTA
This sequence comes from Chrysanthemum makinoi, assembly GCA_910596185.1. Taxonomy (NCBI): domain Eukaryota; kingdom Viridiplantae; phylum Streptophyta; class Magnoliopsida; order Asterales; family Asteraceae; genus Chrysanthemum; species Chrysanthemum makinoi. The sequence continues at coordinate 73,046,777 of OU343220.1, forward strand.
GAAGAACACCCTAGGACTTTGAATAAGACTCCCGTTGCACCCACTTTAGATATTGCGTCCGACAAATGTAATGGAAAAAGTGTTGTAACGAATGCTAAACCTTTAAGTACTTTTGATATTGATCGATGCTTATTGTGTTATTTGTCATAAAATTATGCTTTCTGATTGTCATGACAAATGTGTTGCTAGAGCTATCTTGTCTCGTTTACGGAATCTTAAGACCCGAAATACCTCTAGGCCCACTAATGCTTCTAAGTCTGTGCTTGGTAAACCGCCCTCTTTAGATTCTAAGAAACGCATTGATGTCCCTGTAGCTCTAGTCTCACCTCCAAGGAATGTAGTACCACCTAGTGCATTCACTAAGACTAGTTGGAGATGGCAGAAATGGTTACATAATACACTAGGATTTAAATGGATGCCTAAAATCATTGATGTGTGTATTTCTACTATACCTGCTGAGGAACCTTCTAACTCATCGGGTTCCACATCTACTTCTATTCCATCTGTGTCGATGCATTGTGTAATGCGGTGTCTGAGATCATCCTTTGGATTGTTGATAGCGGATGTTCCCGACACATGACAGGAAATCTTAAACTATTTTCAAACTTTATTGCAAAGTTCATTGGCACTGTCAGATTCGGGAATGATCACTTCGCAACTATCATGGGCTACGGAGATTATATCAATGGAAATATCGAAATTAGCAGGGTTTATTATGTGGAAGGCCTCGGTCACAATCTCTTTTCAGTCGGTCAATTCTGTGATGGAGATTTGGAAGTTGCTTTTAGGAGAAAACTTGTTTCATTCGTGATCTACAAGGAAACGATCTTATGTCCGGCTCTCGCAATTCTAGTCTGTACACAATATCAATGCAAGACATGGTTGCTTCATCTCCCATCTGTCTACTCTCAAAGGCTACATCTACAAAATCTTGGCTATGGCACCGTCGTCTCTCGCATCTAAACTTTCAAACCATCACCAACCTTGCTCGACACAAACTTGTTGAAGGTCTCCCGAGATTCAGGTATTCTAAAGATCACCTTTGCTCAGCCTGTGAACAAGGAAAAAGTACTCGTGCTCATTTTTCTTCAAAGGTGGAACACAGCTCTCAGCATGTGCTTCATCTTCTTCACTTGTATTTGTGTGGCCCGATCTTGGCGTGCAAGCGATTAATGGCAAACGCTACATCTTGGTAATTGTTGATGACTACTCCAGATGGACTTGGGTTTATTTTCTTGAAGTAAAGATCAAGCTCCACAGATGATCATCACCTTTCTCACGAAAATTCAAGTTCAGCTCGGAACACCGTCGGACAAATTCGAAGCAGACAAAGGGTGAATTTGTGAATCAAACTCTTCGGGAATATTATGAGAAAGTGGGAATTGAGCATCAAACATCCATTGCACGTACCCAGAACAAAACGGAGTTGTTGAAAGATGAAACCGTACGTTAGTGGAAGCTGCCAGAACGATGTTAATCAATGCTAAACTTCCAAATTACTTGTGGGCTGAAGCTGTCTCAACTGCATGCTACACTCAGAACCGTTCAATGATTACAAAATGCCATAACAAAACACCTTTTGAGCTTATCCATAACAGAAAACCGAACCTCAAACACTTTCATGTATTTGGATCCCTTTTCTACCCAAATAATGATCGTGATGATTTTGGAAAGCTCAAAGCCAAAGCTGACATTGGAGTCTTTATTGGATACTGTGACAACTCTAAAGGTTACCGGATCTGGAATCGTCGTACAAAGCAGGTTATGGAAACGATTCATGCTAATTTTGATGAGCTTCTTGAGATGGCTTCGAGCATAACACTTGGAACCGGTCATAACCGTTTAAACTTCCCTCACACCCCATCATCGGTGATACAAGCCCCCGACTTACTCGTCAACAAATGGAAAAGTTATTTGCTCCATTGTTTAGTGATGACATTGATGAGCGTGCTCGGTGTATCCGATGTTTCCGCTCAACGATCATATTCCAATACCGATACACCTGCTACAACAACTACGGTTGAAGAAGCACCACCAGTTGACTCTACAACAACAATTGAATAAACCGCATCCAACGGCGAACCGGTGATGATGTTCTTAATGAAGTACCCCACCTGCAGATTTTGATCCAAATGCGTTCTTTAACCCGTTTGCCAATGAAAGCTTTTGATGTTGCGGAATCATCAACAAGCCATTTGAATCCTCAAAATCCGCACAATGTATACCAACATCAACCCTCTACACATCGTTGGACAAAAGACCATCCTCTTGAAAACATAATTGGTAACCCGAATCAACCGGTCGTAACAAGACAACGTCTTCACACAGACGGTAAACATTGCATTTATGCTCTCACGTCTGCCAATCGAGCCTAAAAACATTAAAGACGCAATGACAAAGAAAGCTGGATTGAATCCATGCAAGAAGAACTCAACCTATTCAAACGTCTTGAAGTATGGGAACTGATTGAAAGACCAACAAGGGTCTACGTCATTGGTCTCAAATGGATTTAGAAGAACAAATTGGATCTTTGAAGGAACGTAATCGAAACAAGTCACGTCGGTGGCTAAGGGTTATAGACAGGAAGAGGGTATTGACTTTGAAGAATCATTCGCTCGGTTGCTCGTCTTGAGGCTGTTCGGATCTTTCTCGCGTTCGCGGCTCATATGAATATAACGGTCTTTCGGATGGACGTCAAAACTGCTTTTCTGAATGGTCAACTGAAAGAAACGGTTTATGTCGGCCAGCCGAAGGATTCATTGATCCGCGTTCCCGAACCATGTCTACAAACTGAACAAAGCTCTGTACGGACTCAAACAAGCTCCTCGGGCGTGGTACGATAAGTTATCATCCTTTCTCATTGCCAATAATTTTACCAAAGGTTCGGTCGACCCAACTCTTTTCATACAATATCACGGGGCACATATCTTAATTGTTCAAATTTACGTGGATGACATCATTTTTGGGTCAACACATAAAAGTACTCAATCGCTTTTGCAAAACTAATGAAGAAACATTTTGAAATGTCCATGATGGGTGAACTTACGTTCTTTCTAGGACTGCAAGTTCATCAATCACCCCGTGGTATTTTCTTAAGTCAGTCCAAATATGCCCTTGAAATTCTTAACAAATTTGGAATGCAAAACTGTGACACCTATGCCACACCAATGGCTCATACCAAGAAGTTAGACGCTGATTTACATGGGAAATTGGTGGACCCTACCAAATACCGAAGTATCATTGGGTCTCTCATGTATCTAACAGCCAGCAGGCCTGACATTGTTTTTTCCGTATATCTCTGCTCCGTTATCGGTCGAGACCAATGAAACCCACCTCTCTGAGGCTAAAAGAATCCTCCGATACATCAAGGGAACCATTAACTTGGGGATTTGGTATCCGAAGGATTCTGGTTTTGAACTAATAGCTTTTTCAGGGGCCGATCACGCAGGATGCTTAGATTCAAGGAAAAGTACTTCAAGAGCATTACAATTTCTTGGTGATAAACTGGTGTCATGGCAATCGAAGAAGCGGGATTGTACATCGTTGTCCTCAACCAAAGCGAATATGTAGCCATGTCGGCGTGTTGTGCTCAAGTCATTTGGATGAGAACACAACTCAAAGACTATGGTTACGTATTTGATAGAATCCCGATGTACTGCGACAATCGGAGTGCTATTTCCATCTCGTGCAACTCTGTTCAACATTCGAAATCAAAGCACATCGATCTTGGATATCATTTCATCAAGGAGCACGTGGAGCAGTACTTGTTGAATTATACTTTGTGGGTACAGAATACCAATTGGCCGATCTTCTCACCAAAGCCTTAGCTCCTGCTAGGTTTAATGAGTTGGTCCACCGGATTGGTATGCGGTGTTTGACTCAAGAGGAACTGGATGAACTCTTAAAACATTCTTAAAACCAGTCAAATACCAAAACCTCTTTTGTAAATATTTTTCAAAAACAAAATACAAAATTATAAAATCAGATAAAACAACAAAAATATTCTTCTATCTATATTTCTTTTAACATGGCAAGTACAAATCTTCCGTCAACACTCCAATCTTTCAAAATTCAATATTTTTTCGATCAAGTGTTGAGGGGGAGAAAGTAAATATTTTTCTATTTCATAAAACCTTGTACTTGCTTGTTATCTTATCCCGGTTGTTTCTTTAATAATGGTGGTCACATTTTCTGGTTTACTGACACTCCTCGGACTAAAATTTATAAAACTTCATTATTTCTTAAGTCAAGGGGGAGTGTCGTCAAAGTTCTTTCCAAATATCCTTCCTTTGGTAACCAAAATGGAAGTTATGTACATTGGATGTAAATGGAAAAGGTGGAGGGCTAAAGCTGTCAAAAGCTCAAAGTTATTTTTCATAACACTTCCACCAAACTCATTAAATTCACTACATTTAATATCTCACCAAACTCATCCTACGCATAAAAATCATTCATCAAATCCGGTTACTTGATCATCAATTTGTAAGTGATTCTGTGTTTGTAACAAGATTTTAAACAAAGGTTTTGATTTATGGTAAAAACTAACGGTTAAATCTTCACTTATGATTGATTTGGTATTCTACGCATAAGCGTATGAACACCTAATCAAGTATGTGTGTTTATGGTTAAAATGATTGTGTCAAAACGTTTGTCTTACTCCAATGATCTCATTTTTTCTATTAAACATCACCCAGATACACGAATTGATTGATTTTGAAAACTAGGGTTTATGCGTGAAATTGGGTATTCTCATATGTGAATGTTTCTGGTTAAATGGTTGCTTGTAAGATGTTGTATTCATGTTGAATTAATCATATCTAAGCTCAGAATCAACCCAGAAACATTAATTGCTAGTCAATTGAGAATTAGGGTTCATGTTCTTGTAATTTGGGTATTTTTGATTCACGTTGAGTTTGATGTTAAAACTTGGACTAAACAACTTAATAGGCATCCTAGACCTCCCAGAATCATTATGGTGCATTTCATGTGGCTAATTATCTTAGGCGTAATTCTTGAGCCTTAGGGTTTAGGTTTACGCATAAGTTTTTTTACGCGTAACTGTTTATATGAGTATTCATGATTTGATCCGAAAATAATTGAATGCATGTGTTAATATTGGTGCTATGATGAACTTATTTCAGGTTTATTACGCGTGAAAATTCACAATCAAGGTTATTTGCCATCCACGCATAAGGATCACCTTACGCGTAGCATGTTATGCGTAAGAGAAATCTTACGCGTAACGTTTACGCGTAAAGTTCTACAATGGGGACTACGCGTATCCTGTGAAGGATATGCGTAAATAGTGACCTCTACGCATAAGGTTGACTCTTACGAGTAAGCCTTACGCGTAAGGTTCATATACGCTTACGCGTAAGCTCTACGCATAAGGTCCTCTTTTCCTACGCGTAATATTTCTTATGCGTAAGTCAAGAACCTACGCATAAGCTTATGTTTACGCGTATAACACTCCTGTTTACGCATAAGCTTGTCATTTCTATGCCTAAGCCTAGTTTTTAACCTTAATTATGAATTGTTACGCGTGCAAACTTGTAAATAACTAAATCATAATGCCACGAAACCAATAATGTCACTAATAAGCTTAAACGTTTAATATGTTGTGAAAAAATAAGTGAAAACATGGACTTTAAAACTTAAAGTTAATCAACTCACGAAACTTATCACGACATCATTGTACTATTGGACAAACAAGTGACATTGGACTCGTAACAATCATCGACATATCACATTCAATAATTAGACGATAAAACCATCTATTGACTAACATAATGTCTTTTGATATGTTGGTTCTTTTGGCTAAATATCTTTCATATCACGACATGGACGCTCAAATGCAGAATGTGGAAGCACCAAACGTTCTCACCGTTGAAGATATCTTCCCTCATGGCTATCCGATCAAGATTGGAAAGAACAACCTTCGTGTTGATTTTGATACTCTCACCTGCTCTGAATCTTCTTGTTTAATTGCTGTGGATATTCTGAAGAATCATCCTTATCAAAACATGCTCACCAATTACGCTACTGATTGCTGAGATCTATATTCACCGATTCTGGAATACAATGCAAAAGATCAAAGGACAAAATCTTTGTGGCGGTGACGCTCAATGACAAACAAGTCACCATCACACCTGCAGACTTAAGGGCTATTCTTCTCATCCCTGTCATCGAACCAAATGAATACAATGCCGCACCAAGCTGAAGAGACCGTTCGCAATTCATGATCAACATTGGTTATGACGAAGCTACATGAGTAATCACAAAGCATTCATACGTGGATCTTAAGAATATTCCTCAGCCGTGGAGAACTCTCTACATCATCATCACCAAATTTGTCTCTGGACGTGACAGTGGCTATGAGCATCCCAAGCTCATGGAACTGCAGATCTTTTGGGCTTTGGTCAACATGAAACACATCGAAGTTGAAGCTCTGATATGGGACGACATGATGTCATTCCTCAAAAAGCTTGGCTCCAAAATCCCATACATCAGATATACAAAACTGTTGATCCAAAGAGCTCTAGGGTATAATCCTGATATCCCCTAGAGACTCAATGACCCCAACAATCACTCCATGTTGTATGAGCCTACACTCACAGTCAGATTCAAGGAATCTTCAACAAAGAAACAGGTGCTTTGTGTTGCCGGATCACCTTCTAACTGATGCAATCAAACAACTCTATTCATACAAAAGGTATCGGTAGCGGTTGAAGAAGGCAAAGTAGGCTTTCTCGATGAAAAGTTTGCTGGTACACCTACAAGGAAAACCAAAAGAGGCAGTGCAGGAAGTGTTACAAGCACTGAGAGTCAAAGAAAATTCCCCAAGAGGAAACTCCACTCAAAAGGAAAGTTCCCTCTAAGGAAGCCATTCCGATTCCCAAGCCTGAACCGCAACGAAAGCTACTGGATGAAAGCTCTGAGGATACTGAATCAGACGAAGAGGTCACCTACTCTGAAACTGCAATTGATGACACTCCAACAGTAGCTAAGCCTTCCAGTCCAATAGCTGATAAAGGAATAGGGAAAACTCCTGTGCTTGAGCATGATAAGGAAAGCTCTGAAGAAGAACCATTTGATGAGGAAAGAGAATATAAAAAGAAGTTGAAGAACCTCAGACTCAAACATCTTGCCGATCAATTTGTAAAGGATCAAACTCGTGGCCCCGGAGGGTCAAGTGGTGGTGCACTTTCTACACCAGTTTCCGATGCGGTTAATCAACCCGATAAGGGAACTGGTACCACCACCCACAATCCACAACAACAACGATTGGAAGATACCATCACCTATGAATTTGAGGAACATGAAAAGGAGAAGTCGAGAAAGAAAAAGGCGATGAAGAAGCCAAGATTGGTGAGCAATTGGCCAAGTCTGGAAAAGATGACGAAGTTGAATATGATGATTTTCTTCTTGATAGTCCTGCACGCTCAAAAGAAGAAACTTTTGAACCAGCAAAGGACCCTGAGTCTCCTCATATCTCATCATCATCAGATTCATCCTCTCATTCATCTCCACCACCATCCAAAAGATTAACCAGATCCACATCTAAATCTGTGAAGAAACCAACAGACTCTTGGATATCCCGAGTTAAAACCAAGATTGTTAAAGCTGTCAAGCAAGTACGGAAGAAGGATGTAACCAACAAAAAGCTGAATCAACTCGCTGATAGAATCAACTTTCTTCAAAAGGGAATAAACGAGTTGTTGAAAGAAAGGGAACAAATCCAGAAGTTTATCAAAGGAGATTTCCAAAACGAATTGGAGAAGACGGCAAGAGAATACCCTCACAAATTCCTTCTCGACACCGTTCCTAAAGTGACAAGGGAGTTATATTCCAGACTACTTACTCCAAATATCATTACATTGGTTAAACATACAATGGCCAAAGAATCTGATCTATCTGAAGCTGAGTTGATTACTAAATTAGTGATGCAAATGTCAAAAAGAGCTGGAACCTTCACTTCGGATGAAGCTAAATATTTTGAGACTCTATTAGACTATCAACTCAAGTCTTCATGCAAAGAATCAACAAGTCAACCAAAACGACCAAGAGATGACGATGATAAGGACAAGGATTCTGCACCTAAGCGTCCAAAGAAGTCTGGTGAATCTTCCTCAATGCCACCTCCACCCCAAAGGACTCCATCTCAACAACAATCTCCTCCACGCTCTTCTGCTGACAAACCTCAAGACTCCGAGTTACCACCCCAGACAGAGAAAACCGGTGATCACTTTGAGTATACTGGTGGTGATGATGAGGAAGTCCTTGAGCCCCAACTACAACCCACCTCTCCAGCCTCAACAAAGAAACCATCATCCTCATCAAGGCCAAAGAAGAAAAAGAAGACGTCTAAGGCTGATGTCATCTCATGGCTAGACGAAGATGACACCGAATTTGAATGGTTTTCTAAACTTGTTGATGCCACTCCCACCCTAACTGATGATCCGGATATGGTAGAAGGTCGTACGTTGGAGCATGCTAAGTTACTGCAAGAAAAGTTCCGTGTGAAGAAGATGACGAAATCAGAGTTGAAGCGAATCAAGAATGAAGCATTTCAACTACTCAAAGACATCTCGGAAAGTGCTATTGAAGTTGAATATCACCTTGATAATATAGCATGAGCCATGTCTAACAACATTGATTGGCTCAACCCTGAAGCAAACATTGACTTCACCAGAAGAGACAACCCTCCATACTACACCGACTGGTCTAAACCTCTACCAACGATTGGCCAACCAGATCAACCTAAGATTCCATTCCGCTACTTCTTCAACAAAGACTTGGAATTTCTTCTACACGGTAGCGATAGTTCAAATAAATATGCTACATCACTTACACTTCCGTTCCCGGCAGCCATATACTCCAACTGCATAGCCATCGAGGAAAAGGCTACTCACATGTTTTCTAACCATGTGGAACAGTATGACATTGATGCAATATACGAGATTCACCATTGGCCGGAACGCCGACGAATCTACTACAAAAGCTGCCAGGTTCGAAAGTCTCAACATGAAGTGTACAGTGATAAAGGGATCGTTGCTGTTAAGCATGTCACTCTTTCGTCTAAATGGGACTACACCTTTCTCAAGACTATCGTGGTCAAAAGACAAGACGAAAGGGACTATGAATTCTGTGAAGCGGACTTTCAAAACTTGTCTCTCTATGACATTGAAGATCTGTATCTTGCCAAGTACAGGGAAGAATGCGACAATTCTCGAATGAAATTCAACATGAATACATCAAGTCCTTGCTCATCTTCATCAGAAGCATAGTGATCCAGGAACGTGTAGAAGATTTACAACTTGCTGTTGAATCATATCAGACTCGTGTCAACTTCACGGACCTCGGCTACAACTTCCGACATCAACCGCTTCCACAATACACTCTCGTCAGCAAACTATTCGGAGTAGTTTACCATAGTGAACTACAACGCAACTGCTTGATGGGGTGTAGAGATCTTCACAAATTTGGGGATCACACATTGAAGAAGGTCAGGGACGGGTTGGCTTATAGGTTGAAGGTGATACATGAACGCATTGGGTCTCCAAAGCGATGGAATTCTCAGGATAGAAGGGATGTGAAGAGGATCATCACTCGAATCGATGAAAGTTTGTACAGAAGGGACCAGTTCAGAACTCTAGAGAGCTTCGTAGGTGGTCGTCCCAGGATTACTCTCATTGGCTATCAACGCCTTGTTCGCATTCCTGGAAAGATTGATGGACTACCTGGTACCCCTTAAACTGTTTCAATTTCATATTCATTTGGATGTGTGATTTTATAATGACTATGGCTTGTGCACACATAACAGTGTACAACCCATACTTGTAATGAAAGGACCCTGTGGTACGCTTCAGTGCCACAATCCTATAAAAGGAGTGAAAGCTTCTTACTTTTGAGTAAAACTTATCAAAGCTTTCATTTTTCAAAGTTTTGCTCAAAAGAACAAGTACTTCCCCTTATGATTTTCAAAACCTCAAAAGTTTATATCACTTGTTGAGGGGGAGTATTTGATCAAAAACTTTGTTCACAAATTGTTCTTCGTGTAATCTTCCCACAAAACTCAAAATGGTCATATTTATTCTCAACATTTCATCAAAAATAACATTTATATGCCATTTTCGAGGGGGAGTAAAATTATGTGATAAGAAATATGTTGTGTTTTACTATTGAATTCTCGTGTGAAAAGACTTCAACCCATGAATTGACGGGATCTGAACAGTCATACATTGAAAAGATTTGTCTTCCAAGACTTATCCAAGTAAATTGTACCCATTCGAGAAGCTTTTGATAGACATGAACTTTGATGGGTTTGACAACCTCTCGAGGTTTTCCACATCTTCAAGGTAGTTATTAGAGCTAGTTGTCACCTAAATGCTGACAATGTATCTCTTTAACTATGCAACGTAATCGTGTATCGCAAGGAATTGTCTATCTTGAGTTGATCAATTCAAAAAGTGCGCGCTCTTTCCTCTCTGTGCAGATTTCTGTCAAAACTCTTAAGCACATGTGGAGGGGGAGTATTTCTGAAAATCTAAAACTCTCGAAGTGTTCAAACATGTTTTTCATTAACAAACACTTTGGGAGATTTTCAAGAAAATGGTTTTATGGCAACATAGGTTAGTCATGGAGTTATAAGGTGACTAAGGTTAGGAATAACCGTCCTATGATCCGCCAGAGCCGGAAGGATCTACCCAAGGACACCACCAATAGTTAGAATTAGAAGTCCTTAGGTGTGATCATAAAATGGAGAAAATGAGAATCGGAGAAATAAGGAGTTGAAGAATTAAAAAGAAAAGCAATGAAAAGGGTGAAAAGAAATAGCCCCCCAGATTATTCAACTTAGGGCAGACACCGGGTTCAATTCATATGCTACTGGTTGTCACATGATGACACCGGTATTGAAGATCAAAGTCGTCATGGACCCAGTGACGAATGCACTAAACCTTCTTAGCCACTCAAGTTTCTCTCAACAGAAGCTTGTTTCATTCTCACAGGGAACCCTACGTAAACTATCGGCTTTCTCTTAGAGATAGCTGGTATTGAAGAAGGAGACCCTCTCCCTAGTCTCCGCTCAGGAAAACCAAAACGCACTATTGAGTCTAGAACCACGAGATTCATCAAAAGATCTCTTAGGTTCACTTGACAATTTTATCGCTTGACGTTCAACAATAAGAACGCAAGTGATACTTTATCGTGTCCTTCACAGATCTTAGCAATCTGTCGAGAACATTTATGAGAGGTTCATACATGTGATCCTCAGTGATTGAATGTAAACTCCTACCAGGGTCAACATCAATCACCGATAGCAGTCACCGGTAACTCCCGTGGATTACGCAGTGTGTCTCAAGCGGTCTGATCGTGAGGTGATGCTTGGTATACCTCGGCGACTCATCGAACTGTAGATGTACTTCGGTACATCGTGTTATCTCACTTGTGGGACTCCGGTTCAGAACGGCCTTTGTGAGAATTAGAGTTGTGTTTTCACACTATGCTGTTAACACTCTCGAAATTCGAACTTGTAAGTGCCGGAATCCGCTTATTACTAACCTTTCTTATGTTTTCTTCTTATTGAAGCTCTGGAGCGGAATGATCGTGCAGATTCTTCACATGCTCATACCAACAACATCACTAATGGAAGTTCTCTCAAAAGGGCAACAAAAAGTCGAATGATTCTTCGTCAAGTCAAAGAATCTACAAAGTTTAAAGACTAAGAGAACTTCATCAGTTCTGAAATCCAACGTTAAAGAGCGTGTGAGCATGTTGAAGAATGACGTTGAGACACTGGAGCAACGAAGCACGATGCACAACAACAACATACTATCACTACCATCACAAAGAACAAAGATCAAAGAACAAAGTAAATGATGACGTCAAAGCAGAATACTTCAAAAGAAACAATTTCTCTACACTGGGGAGATTGTTCGAATCAAGACACTTCTTCTCACAAGAAAGAAGAATGTCAGAAGATGTCAAAGCTACTATTACATCAGCTCCTACAACGTATATCACTATTTTATTCATCACTAACACTTAGGGGGAGATTTTTGGAATCACTCCTAAACCATATCTCAAGTGTTAGTGATTCATATGTAATAGTTAGCTTAATATGGCTTTTATGTTAGTATTCAAGGCTAGGCTTATGTAGAAAGCCCATAAGCCTAGGCCAAGCCCAATAAGTAAAAGGATGGTAACTTTGAGTGTTGCCCTAGTTCCCTCCTATAAATACTCTTGTAAACCTTCTATTGAAGGTTGGTTGTTCAATTTACTTTCACTCCTATGCATAAATATTCTTATCATCTATTCGTGTGTGTTTGTATTTGTTCAACCGATCTCTATCTTCTCTATTTCTTCTATTGATGCTTGTGTTACTAATATGGGAACCTAACAGTTTGTGAAATCCAATATGTTACAGCAACCAATACTCAACTGTATACACCTAATTACTGGTGTACGTAACAGTTTGCCCCGAAGGAGGTAATAGCAATTACCTAATGCAATTCAAATATGGTGCGCCCCAGTTATTTCCGATAACCAAGACGGGTTGTTACTCCCTATAGTACTATTCATGATATTTGCGTTCACTCGCAAGTGACCAATAATCAAGTAGCGAACAGTTGTAAAAACCTTGTGTTCTAGTTTAAAGCATGTATCTCCCTCGCGGGGTTTGTAAAGATAAGTAAAAGCGAGGCTATGAACTCACCTTAGCGATAGTGAATAAAGCACAAAGAGATCAAGTGTCATATAGCAGTGGCTCCAACCCGGAACCTAAGTACGAGATGGAAAGTCTCATAATAATGATAAACGTTTGGTTCACGACCAAAATGATAAAGCATTGAATAAACAATTCAATAGAGCGATATTAGCATTGATTTCACTTGTGTGGGTAGTGCTTAAAGTTCAAACTCAAAAGTTGTGCTATATCGACTTAGTTGGTTATTCTTCAAAAGTTCACACTTATATATAAGTGAAATGTTCCCTGTTGTCGATTTATAAAAATAACGATGTTTCCAAGAGTTTGATTTATTCACTTTTAAGATGTGTCGATATTGGATAACGTTTTCATATATTTATATACTTATAAAAATGAGTGAGGTTATTTTGCATACCAAATAATCCTCACATACCAAGGGACACATCCCAACCATTGATTCAAATTTAATCAATGGCTGAGATTAAAACACACTATCCACTAAAATAAAGCGGAGGGGTATAATCGTCAAATCACAACAAAGACTAAAACGCGCCTCTCTCTTCAATTCTCACATTCACTGCACCTACCAAACACACACTAAAAACACACACTACTCACACATTTTTACCGATCAAAAAACCACCGCAAAAAACATCAATAACTATCAAAATCACCAGAGAAGATGGAAGATACCGACGCTGAAACAATCACATTAAAAGAACTGAGAAAAAAAGGAAGTACGAGCAAACAACCGGCCAAAAAACCGGTCAAAAAACGGGCAAAAAAACCGGTTTCAGGTATAATCTTACACTCTAAACAACTATTTCAATATCTACAACTGTTATTTATGATTATATGATGTTTTAACTGTTTATAGCGATTATGATGAAGAAATGTGCAAATAGAAGTTAGGTTTTAACAGTTTAGAAGCTAGGTTTGCGAGATTAGAACTGTTTATAGATTTTTTGTTATGATTAGGAGTTAGGTTTTAACAGTTTAGAAGCTAGGTTTGCGAGATTAGAAGTGTTTATCGAAGGCATCTTATGAGGCTAAGCCTGGCTTAGCCGCATAAGACGCCTTCGACTTTGGCATCGCCAAAGGCATCTTATGCGGCTAAACCTTTGGCTCAGCTGTGGAAGCTTTGACGAATGCAAAAGGCTTCAACAAAGCATTCGCTGCTGCTAAGTAAAAGGATTAGCCGCAGAAGATGCCTTGGCAGCCAAAGGCATCTTATGCGGCTAAACCTTTGGCTCAGCTGTGGAAGCTTTGACGAATGCAAAAGGATTCAACAAAGCATTCGATGCAGCTAAGTAAAAGGATTAGCTGCAGAAGATGCCTTTGGCGAAGCCAAAGGCATCTTATGCGGCTAAACCTTTGGCTCAGCCGCAGAAAGTGCCTTTGGCTTCGCCAAAGGCATCTTATGCGGCTAAACCCTTGGCACAGCTGTGGAAGCTTTGACGAATGCAAAAGGATTCAACAAAGCATTCGCTGCAGCTAAGTAAAAGGATTAGCCGCAGAAGATGCCTTTGGCTTCGCCAAAGGCATCTTATGCTGCTAATCCTTTGGCTCAGCCGCCGAAGGTGCCTTTGGCTTCGCCAAAGGTATCTTATGCGGCTAAACCTTTGGCTCAGCCGCAGAAGGTGCCTTTATCAAAATGCTAAAGCATCTTATGCGGCTAAACCTTTGGCTTAGCTACAGAACATGCCTTTGGCTTCGCCAAAGGCATCTTATGTGGCTAAGCCTTTTGCTTAGCTGCATAAGATGCTTTAGCATTTAACAAAGGAATTGGCTGTGACTAATGCACAAAATGCTTTGTGGGGATATATGATAACTTAAAATAAGCTTTTAAATCTGTTTTTTATTCTATATCAGATATGATATAACTAACATTTGCTTTTAAAATAGCCTTTTAAATATGTGATAACTTAAAAATTTCCTTAGAAACAAAGGATTTGGCTTAGATACAGGCATACCTTTGGAAAAAACTTTAAATCATTAACATTTTCTTAGCCACAGGCATAGCATTCAACATTTCTGAACACAAATACATGTTTGTAACATATTTTGTATCTACCAAAAATTTTATGTTAAATATTACATATGATATATTAAAAGATGTATTCAACTTTGTGAATTAACTAGGGTGCAGATAAGCCGAAGGCTATGCCTGTGGCTAAGAATTTGACAAAAATGAACAATTATTCAGTAGCTAAAAAAAATTTATGTTGAATATCAAATATGATATTATAAAGAATTTTGGTAATATACAGGCATAGCCTCTAAATTTGCAAAAAAAGATATGCCTGCACCTAATCCTTTGAGTAAAATTGTCAGGATATTAAGTAATTGTTCATTGTTGATGATGTAGGAGATAAAGAAAATGATGACGGAGAAGATGATGTAGAGCATCTAATCTCTAAATTGCCACTACTAAAAACAACTGCTGAAGAGAAAAGCCCTGCTAAAGGTATATATCATGTTATTAAAGAAACACGTTATGTACTGAGAATATTTCAATTACTAAATCAAAAATGATATAATATAAATTTGTTTTGCAGATAAAGCAAAAACTGTAGCTCAAAGATTGAATGAAATACAGAGAAATGCTAAGAAGAGAAGAGCAGAGCTAGAAAAGCAAAAGAAGAATTAAGCAGATTAGAAAAACTAAAAATCAAGAAGAAAAAGACACTTCAGCAAAGTAACAAATGAAACGTCCACATAAAAGAAAAGCATCAGAAACGCAAAGTACTCCAAAAAGATTTACTAGAGGTGATGCTAGGAGAATTGAAGAGGAAAAAGATGCTGATAAAAGTGATGATGAGGATACTGAGACAGTAGAAGAGACTGAAGTGGAAGAGACTGAAGAGGAAATCGAAGAAGAGAATGATCAACAATTGGTTGTAAAAGAAACCAAAAAGAGAAAGAAGGAAATAGTTGTTGAGAAGGAGGTTGAAGTCTTGAAGATAAGGAAGATAAAAAGAAGCTTAAGGTGAAAAAGGACAAAGCAAAAACAAAAAATTACCCAACATGTACAACAAGGTCATCACCAAAACCTCTCTATGAAGCAATGATCGGTTTATCAAATGAGAGAAAGAAATGCTTGAAAGAGATGGGATTTGAGAGGTTCATCAACTTCCCTATTGTTGAACTTCCAGCTGCATTGGCGTACCATGTAATCGATAAATTCCATCCACCTAGCATGGAATTGAGATTACAAAAAGGTTCAATAAAGGTAACAAGGCAAAAAATTTATGATATGCTAGGTGTGCCAATGGGGACAAGAAAGCTGGAAGATCTGGAGGAATGATTTGATGATGACGATTTCGTTAGAGAATGGGAAGAACAGTATGCTCATCTTGCACGAATTATACCACCTGCTGTAGCCTTCGAGATATCAAGCACAACTGAAGCAGATTTCATGTTCAAGATGAATTTCTTAACTTTGTTTGCAAGCACCATGGGCACTTTGGAGAGTGCAGGAAGAGTACCCACAAAAATCCTCAGCACGCGTGAAAGAAGATGATGATATCTCGATATCGATTGGTGCACTACATAATGGAATGCTTGCAGATCGTAAGCTAAACGGCCCCAAGTCAAGTCGGGTACCAACTTCTATTATGGTCCTCTAACATTCTTATGTGTAAGTTATTTTCCATTAAACTTATCAACTATGATTCACTCATATAAAAAATTATCTAACAAAATTTTAATTGTATTTTTGTGTATAAAAAAGCTGCTATACTTGGACTCAACAAACTACCCGAGCTTCCAAGTTATGCGTCACCGACCCTCGAAGTTGGAACACTCCAACAATGAGGAAAAGAATAAACATGGAAATGAGAGACGGTTGCTTGGGGACGTTAGAGCATCACGGAGAGTATGATCCTGATGAGGAGCAAATCGGCCTGAATTTGTACAAGGGAGCAGACATATACTATGAACCGTTGCCTCCCAGAAAGCCAGTGGAAAGAGAGGTAATATTATTGAATTCATTTTTAAAAATGTTGTTATAAAAAAGTATGTTATGATATATTTTACTTATTATTAAAAAAGCATGTTTAAAAGAGTTAACAGAAAACAAAACCTTAGGCTTAGGCGCAGGCATAGCCTTCGGCTTTAGCCGAAGGCTATGCCAGCGACTAAGCCTTCAACAGGCTAACATTCAGCTGTGCTTGCAAAAATATCATATATGATAAAACACTAAGATGAATATCACATATGATATTAGTGTTAAATCATATATGATATGTAATATCATATGTGATATTACACTAATATCACATGTGATATTACATATCATATATGATATTTTAAAAAATCATATATGATTTTGCATATACAATAAAAAACTAAACTGAAATACTTACTTTACAGGAGTTTTATGAAAAGATAGATGAGAAATTTGAAATAATTTCAAAAGAAAAGATAGAGTTGGTTGAGACGATGAGAGAGGGATTGAAGAAGTTCAGGGGGGACAAGGTGATGTTGACCTTGTGCAAGAAGTACAAGAGAATGTTCAACAAGATCGATTTCGACATAGAAAGTAGTTCGATGGAAGAGGATGATGATAGTGATAGTGAGAAAAATGAAAGAAGTGAGCCTGAGAATCAAGAAAAAACAAATGAAGGAAAATTTGTAGTTGAAAAAGAGAATGAAAGTGAGAGTGAAAGTGAGGATGAGGAACAAGAAGAATATAATATATTTGGAAGTGAGAGCGAAAGTGAAAAGGAGAATGAAAGAGAGAATGTAGTTGAAAAGGAGGGTGAGAGCAAAGATGAAATGGAAGACAAAAATGAGAAGGAAAACTGAGTTGGAAAAGAAACAGAAAAGGAGAAAGAAAGAGAAGTTGCAGTAGTGAAGCTGAGTGTGAAGGAAAAAAAAACTGAAGTTCCAGTAACGAAGGTGAGTGAGAGTGAGAAGGATAAACAAGCTGAACTTCAAGTAGCGAATGTGAGTGAGAAGGAAAACCCGATTGAAGTTGCAAAGGAAGTAGGAACACCAACTGTGGAGGTAGCACCGGGTTATAAGTTGAGAGTAGCAACTCCAGATGATTTTTGGAATGAAGAAAACATTGACAATATTGTGAGTCAAGCAGAACAACAATATGAAAAGCTTCATGGGAAAATAGATAAGAGTGATCAAAAAGAGATTGCTGGGACAACAGAGATGATGAGTGACCCAAAAGAGATTCATGGGGCAACAGAGATGAGTGGTCCAAAAAGAAAATCATTGACGCCACAATCTGAGAAAATGACAAGAGGAAAGATAAGAAAATCATTGACGCCACCATCTTTCAGTCTTGGTATAAGCCCAATGGAAACAGAAGTTGTTGTTGAGATTGAAACAACATCAAAACTGGAAGAAAAGAAAGAAAAAAGGGTGAGAGACATTGAGGCTGAGACTGAAAAAGAATCAAAACAAGAACAAGAACATCTAGCAAAAAGAGTCAAAAAACCGTCACGTTTTCTGGTATCACCATATATGAACAGAAAAACTGTAATCCACACTCCACCACAACCAGATGAAGTGATGATAATGGACGCGCTATTTTCAATGGAAGGAAATCCAGTGTAAGTCTGCTATTTTTTATTTAAAATCATACAAAAAATAATAAATATTGTGATAATAATATGTATATGATTTAAATTTTGTGTAGTGACTTTGTCTTTGAACCAAGCGTGAAGGGAGCCCCTACCATAAGGGACAACATGCAAACACTGTGTTGGGATTTAGTAAATCCAGGACTTAAAGTGTCGGTCACCTCAAGTATGTATGCTCGTTAGAAAGCTCGTAGTCGTAGTAAGTCTATGATAGTATTTAGTTTACTTTGTAACACCGTGGAGGACGGATGGGTCTTTACCCACTGTATGCCAGATCCACAGCCTAAAGTAGGCATGCTATGCTTGTACCCTATAAATACCCTTTGCCCTCCAAGGCAAAGGGTTGGAGCTTTCATAATACATTTTTCTTTGTCTCTCTAAAGTTCCCATCCTCTCCCACTTTCTCTCTCTAAACCTTATCTCTTTACGCCTAACTTGTGATAAACCAAGATCTTACAAATGGTATCAAGAGCCATGGTTTGATCATCCATCTCTCATGTTCTTGGTTTGATTGTTATTTTTGGGATAAGGTTTGGTTTTGTACGCGTAACAAGGTGTTTATGCGTGGTCTCGTATACGGAGATTTTGTATCCTTAAAGCTTTAAAATTTACACTTTTTATTCCAAGATTCTTGTGGGTTAAGGTTTATTGAGTGCTTAAATTTCAGTTTCTTCCAAAAAGGTTCAAACTTTACGAGTTTTTCTTGGTTTTTACGCGTGTTTGGATACGTGTGTACGATCTTACGCGTAAGAGAGAATCGTGGTTTTGATCTTCAAGCTTTGTTGTTTTGGTGTTTTTAAGGTTGTGTCATCATTATAATCTGGTTTTCTAAACAGTTTGATCATAAAAAACGTGTTTGGCAAATTTTGTACTTCTTACGCATAAGAAAACCCTAATCTTACGCGTAAGGTGTTTTTCACGTGATCTTCATTTCTGGTGGCTACTCAGTGTTCTTCTTGCTTGGATAAGCCTGAAAAACACTTCGACTTTGGATATCTCTTACGCTGTGAAGTGCAAGAGACTTTTGTGGGTAAAACCCTAATTTTACGCATAAGAATAAAACTTACGCGTAAAAATTCTTACGCATAAGCCTTCTCTTACGCATAAGCTTGTCTTACGCCTAAGGGAAACTTACGCATAAGGTTCTTACGTCTAAGCTTTGGTTTACGCATAAACTTAAGCCTTTTACCCTAAAACTCTACGCGTAAGCTCTGTCTACGCATAAGCTTGTGTCTACGCGTAAGTTTGTTGTTACGCCTAAGTTTCTACGCGTAAAGTTGCCGTCTACTCATAAGTGTATAAGTTTTACGGTTTCTCTCTTGATTTTGTAAAATCCCGTGAAAGAATCTATTTCCCGATTAAGTCAAAGATTTGTAAAATCCCGTAGAATTTAAACATGTCTTCCGTTGCTGATGATGTGCAAGCTGCAGGATCTGATACTCGTCCTCCCATGCTTGATAGAACTGACTATGAATCTTGGTCACAAAGAATCAGGCTGTACTGCTTAGGAAAGGAGAATGGGGTTAACATCCTTAAGTCAATTGATGAAGGACCTTATCAGGTTGAGACCACAAGAGACATAATTGATACTGCAGCTGATGGTACAATGATTTTGGATTAGACGGACCAAAGACATATGATGAGCTGAGTGATAAGGAGAAAAAGAGATTTGATGCTGATATCAGGGCTTCAAACATTATACTTCAGGTCTTCCAAAAGATATCTACAAGCTTATCAATCACAACACCGAAGCCAAGGCGGTTTGGGATAATGTCAAGATGCTTCTCTCGGGTTCTGAATTGACTATAGAAGATAGAGAATCACAGCTGTATGATGAATTTGAGGACTTTAAGATGAAACACAAGAAAGTGTCTATGAGTATTACGTGAGATTCCATAAGCTGGTGAATGATATGAGGAATATCAAGATGACTATGCCAAACATTCAGCTGAACTCAAAATTTGTGAACAACATGAATCCCGAATGGCACAAATTTGTCACTTCTGTGAAGCTTACCAAAGGATTAAAGAACACAAACTATGAGCAATTGTATGCCTTTCTTCTTCAGAATGAGAAACATGCTATGTTTGAACGTCAGATTCTTAAACAGTTCAAATCTCAACCAGGAGAATCAAGCTCATCAAACGACTCAACTGCATTCTACTCCAATGTAGGAATTACTTCCAAAGCAAAACCTGAATCTCACCCCACACACTAACAACTATCTCATAACTGCTTCAAATCGTCAAAATCATGCTACTGTGAAAGACGGAAAGATTATGGTGGAAAATGTGCAAGGAAGACTGAATGCTTATCCTCCACACAATGAACAAGGTAATGTAGGTTATGGGAATGCTGGTGTTGGTGGTGGATATGTGGGAAATCAGAATCGTGGAAGGAACATTGTTCAGGGTCAATTAAAACCAGTCAAGTGCTACGACTGTGGTAGAGAAGGACACATTGCTAGGAATTGCACTCAACCTAAACGTCCTCAAAACACAGAATACTTCAGGGACAAGATGTTGCTGGTTCAAGTACAAGATAATGGTGCAATGTTGAATGAAGAGGAGTTGTTGTTCTTGACTGATGGTAATGCTAGAACATACGATGCTGATGTGGACGAGCAACCAGTGCATGGTGCTACTCAGAACAACCCCAACGCTTTTCAAGTTGCTGACTGTGATGCATTTGACTCAGACATTGATGATGAACCATATGCACAAAATATCTTCATGGCTAATATCTCTCCAATGACCTCTTCATCTCAACGAGCCATCCATCCAAGGAATCCATCATTAAAGAGGTACTCAAACTATATGATGTGGTTGATGAGCAAAAGATTCACCATGAAGTACAATCTACTGAAGTCATTGAATCAGATATTGAAAATATGGGAAATAACAATGTTATCCCATATGAACAATATGTGAAACAAGATGACAGTATTATTGTACCTAGTGATGAATCTTCTGCAATTAACAATGAATGCATGCCTGATGAATACACTGCATTTGTGCCTGATGATTCCTTGACCACTGAACTCAATACCTATAAGGAACAAGTTGCTATTTATGAACAGCGTGCTAAATTTGAGTTAACTACCCGTGAGCAGGATATGGATAACCAAATGCGCACAATTATCGAAAAAGTAATTTTAGAGAAGAAGTATTAAAACAAGAGTTAAACTCCTTACAAGAAAAGCTTTCTAAAACAGCTAAGCAAAAACAAAAACTTCAAGAAAATGTGAAAATGCTTAAGCAAGAATTCAATGCTAAGGAATCAAAACTTTTGAATGATTTTTCCAATCTAAAAAATTTGAAAAACAAACTTGAAAATAAGTTGTACATACAAGGGAATAACATTCATACTACTCACATGATCACTAAGCATAGAATCTTAAGCGATAAGCATAGCGTTTCCCTTGTTGAGGAACCAAGTCCATAGGTTATTAAAAAGGCTAGAGCTGCTCATAAGGTACTTTATGATGGTAATGAAATCCTTAAGCCTAGGCAGAAACCTAGTTGCGTTAAGTGCATTGAGGAAGATAAGAAATCAGATGAAGTCACTAGGGAGAAAATGAACAAGAAGCTAGAAAATCCTGAGTGTAAAAAGAATAACATAACGATCAAACCTCATGATTACACTAAGGAAAATTGGATCTCCTTAAACAAGTTTAAGCCTCAGACACTTCTAACTCTAACAAGTGTTCTGAAAAAAGGATATGGATATGCAAAAAGCTGAGAATATTGTTGAAAAGAATTCCCCTTGTAGGAAATTGCCAAAAGCAACTGTGTATCCTCCCAATACACCAATGCACCTAGTTCCTAGATCTATTGCCACTAATAGCAGGACCTTAATCAGCCTATATGTTGTTTATCAGCTGTTTGTTGATTTTGAGAAAACGTGTAAGAAGAGAATCACACCTATAGGGATAACTGAGGGGGAAAGGGGCTTTGAGCAAACCAAAGAATGTTATTTAACCGAGGTCTTGCCTTTCTTTAAACAATTAAAAGGTCAATTTGAGAGTCTTAAAATTGGAATAAACACTGATATTAAAGAAGTCGAAAAGGAATTTGATGCAATGATTGTCGAGGTCAATGATTATGAACGGGAACTTAAATATAATGAAATTGAAAGGAAGAATCTGCATATATTAAATGAGAACTTGATTTCTCAATGTGTTGCTCAAGATGTGTTTTACATTGCTACAAATTCTTCTATTACTGCATCTCAATTTCATGAATTATCTGTTGCTTTGAAAGTTTCCCATGATCGTGTAATTGAGCTTGAAACAACAAATTCAAAATTGCATGAGAAAATTGAACAAGATGATCATGATAACCTGGTTAAACATTTTTCAAAATTAGAAGTTGAACATCTTGCTTTGCAATTAAAATATCAACATCTCAAAGAAAATGTTAAAACCTCAAATATCAAGACATCCTCGTTTGTTCCTGAGTTTGATGCAGCTTTTGAAATTAGCAAACGTGATGAACAAATTCGAGCTCATTATAACACGATCAAAAGATTGAAAGCACAAATTTCACAACTGAAAGGTGAAAAGAAGGATGTAACTGGTTTCCATATGCCTCCACCTTTTGATTCTCAGAATTTCCAACTTCAAATCATTATTGATAACTTGCAAAAGGAAAATGATTGTTTTAAAGCTGAAATTTCAAAGGTTAATGATCAAAAACAAAGATTTATGTGATTCATTTAAAGTTACTCATGATAAACAAATCGAAAATATAACTTCTTTACTTAACGATATTGAGAATCTGAAGCGTGAGGTGAAAGGAAAGTTGCCAATCCCCAATTGCAAATACTCTGTTCCTAAGGTCTCTGATTGTGATAAGTATGCTATAGATATGTTATATATTCCCCCACCCATTAGGAATAATGAACTTACACATAAAGCATATCTCTCATCTCTTAAGGAAAGTTTAAAGGGTCTCCGTGAGATTGTTGAAGATGAAAGATTAGAAAAACCTCTTGATAGTGCCATTGCCTATGCTTGCATGGATGCCAAACGATCTCAGGAACTCTTAGAGTACGTAATTGTCACATGTTCGAAATTTAGCAATAGGCGAGATAGAATAGTTGCACCCAGTTCTATGCCCTAGGATAAGAATGTCACATTTAATGTACCTCACAAAACTTCAGAACCCAGCACTTCTAGACCACCAAAGCAAAGTTTAGTATCACCAACTAATATTCCTGTTGTTCCTTCTACAGTAGTAATCGGCAATACTAAGGTTAGCGGGTCAAAGCCTTCGAGCAATACAATGCGAAAATAGGATCTTGCCAGCCAAAAGTGTTGAAGAAAAGCTAGTAGAAGAACACCCTAGGAAGAATAAGTTTGAGTTGAATAAAACGAATCGTGTTGATTCTAGTATTAGCTATAAGCGTGCTGTAATTAATTCAATTCTCTGCATTTTGCAAAACATGTAATGAATGATTAATTTCTGGTCTTAATCATGAATGTACTAAGAATGAGGTGATTAATGTTGATAATACTCGATCAAAGAGTATTAAAATGCTAGACAATTAAGGAGATCTGGAAGCCTAAAAAGAAAAAGGTTTACAATTATTGGAAACCTACAGGAAGAATATTTAGAAATGTGGGTTATCAATGGAAACCTACAGGCAGAAAAATCAATATGAATGAATCTTGCCCTAAGATGTGCGGATCTATGCCTTCTAAGAAATGGAAGCCTACTGGTAGAATCATACCTTTAAGAAGTGGTCACACCTCACACATGTCCACTGCCACTACTAGTCTTGCATCCACTAGTAAAGATGTCATTGAATCTAGAAATCCTGTAGGAATATCAATTGCATGTTCTAACCTACATGAACCCATTCTTCATGGGGATCCATTTATCCAGTTATCCATGCTTGCACTGTCGTGTTCAAATGCAGGTCATACAAATCGTCCTCTGGTATTTGGACTCGGCTTTGTTCAAAGCATATGACTGGAGATCGCTCGCGCTCATGAACTTAGTGAGTAAATTTATCGGGCTAGATTCGAAACGACCATTTTGGAGCTATTATGGGTTATGGAGATTATGTGGTTGGAGATAGTGTAATTTCCAGGGTATACTATGTGGAAGGTCTTGGTCATAACTTGTTCTCTGTTGGTCAATTCTGTGATTCCGATCTTGAAGTGGCTCTTCGAAAACATACTTGTTAAGTTAGAACTTGATGGTGTGGAATTATTAAGAGGAACTCGTGGTTCAAACCTATACACCATCTCTATCGAAGATATGATGAAGTCCTCTCCAATCTGCTTATTGTCAAAGGCTTCAAAAACAAAGTCATCGTTATGGCATCGTCGTCTCAATCACTTGAACTTCGGCACCATTAATAACCTTGCCATAAAGGATCTAGTCAGAGGCTTACCTAGATTAAAGTATGAAAAAGATCATCTTTGTTGAAACGCCAATTGGGAAAAAGCACGAAATATGCCCACAAACCAAAACCCACAAACTCTGTAATGGAAGTCCTTCATACCCTTCATATGGATTTGTGCGGACCAATGAGAGTGCAAACGATTAATGGGAAGAAATATATTTTAATCGTAGTTGATGACTACTCTCGATTTACTTGGGTAAAGTTTTTGAGGACAAAGGATGAAACTCCAGATGTCATCATCAAACTTATCAAGCAACTTCAGGTACGTCTTAACAATACGATTAGAATTGTTCGAACTGACAATGGCACCAAGTTCGTTAACAAATACTTAAGTCAATTTTATGAAAGTATTGGAATCATTCATCAAAGAAGTGTTCCACGAACTCCTCAACAGAACGGTGTAGTTGAAAGACGAAATCGAACTCTTGTGGAAGCCGCAACAACAATGCTAATTTATTCAAAGGTTCCAATGTTTCTATGGTGGCCATTGCCACTTGCTTTGCTACACCCAAAATCGTTCCCTTATTCACACCTCTCATGGAAAAACTCCATATGAACTTGTCCATAAACGAAAACCTGATCTATCCTACCTTCGTGTGTTTGGTGCTTTGTGCTATCCAATAAATGACGGTCAAGATTTAGGTAAATTAAGAGCTAAAGCAGACATTGGAGTTTTTGTAGGTTATGCACCAAACAATAAGGGTTACCGAATCTACAACAAAAGAGCTCGAGATATCATGGAAACTATTCACGTCGCGTTGATGAGCGATCGGGGAAAAATGGCTCTAGGACAATCGGTTCTCGGACCCGCACTTCAAAACAGTCCAATTGGTTCATCCCTTGTACCAATTCCCTCTCCAGCAACTCCATATGTACCTCCATCTGAAGATGATTTGAAGAAATTATTTGATCCAATGTTTGATGAACATTTTGAGCCAAGTGCCAATGACATGTCAATTCCAACGACAGAGGCTGCTTCTATCCTTATCAATGAAGTCAACTCTTCAGTTTCAATATCATTAAGTCAAGAAGCGCCTGCTGCTGATCACTCTGTCTCATCAACAAATCATCAATCATCGAATGTACATCATGGAATTATTTATGACACGAATGATGAAGTTAATCCCTTTGCTACTCCCGAAGATGCTCCATTTGAAAACATCTTTGCCCCTGAACCAACTCCTGAACCTTCTTCATCGGGGGATATAAACTCTGCTACATCAGTCCTTCAACAACAACCACACGAACACCTTAGAAAATGGACACATGACCATCCATTGGATAACATCATTGGGAATCCTTCTCGTCTGTATCAACTTCGAAAACAATTAGCTACTGATGCCTTATGGTGCTTCTTCAACTCAGTACTCTCTAAGATCGAACCAAAATATGTTAAAACTGCAATATGCTGAGGATACGGTGGTTTAATGCAATGCAAGAAGAAATTCATGAGTTTGATCGTCTTGACGTATGGGAATTAGTACCGCTCCGATTGTATGATCATTGCTCTCAAGTGGATCTTCAAAGTGAAGCTTGATGAGCACGGTGATGTTCTAAAAAATAAGGCACGGTTAGTGGCTAAAGGTTATCGTCGGGAAGAAGGTATCGACTTTGAGGAATCTTTTGCTCTGTTGCCTTGCGTATCGAAGCCATCAGAATCTTCTTGGCTATCTTTGCTAGTAAAACATGGTAGTTTATCGGATGGATGTGAAAACGCCTTTCTTAATGGAGATCTTAAAAGTGGTATTCGTCGGCCCACCGAAGGTTTTGTGAATCGAGCATCCTACTCATGTCTATCGCTTGAAAAAGGCCCTTTACGGTTTGAAGCAAGCTCCAAGGGCATGGTATGATACGCTATCAAAATTTCTCCTATCCACCGGATTCACAAAGGAGCAGATTGATCCAACATTGTTCACCAGGAAGTCGGGCAAACATTTAATTCACGTTCAAATTTATGTTGATGATATTATTTTTGCCTCGACTGAACCCAATGAATGTGACCGTTTTTCTATGGAGATGGGCTCCAAATTTCAAATGTCAATGATGGGACAAATGTCATTTTTCTTGGGATTACAAATTTCACAAAGTCCGAGACGCATTTTTATAAATCAATCTAAATATCGCTAATGAAATATTAAAGAAATTTGGATTTACCTCAGTGACCACTGTTGACACTCCTATGGTGGAGCGTACAAAACTGGATGAGGACCACTCAGGGATCATAGTAGATCAAACGAAATATCGTAGTATGATCGGATCCCTGATGTACCTCATGACCTAGCAGACCAGACATTTGTTATTTGTATGCATGTGTGCTAGATACCGAGCTAAGCCTACCAAAAGCACCTTGAAGCGGTTAAACGGGTCTTTCGATATCTCCAAGGAACCATTAACATGGGACTTTGGTACGAAGGACTCGGTATGTCACTAACGGCTATGCAGATCTGACCATGCATGATGTCAAGATACACGTCGAAGTACATCAGGTGGTGCTCAATTTTTAGGTGACAAACTTGTAGCTTCGTCTTCAAAGAAACAAATGAGCACTTCCATATCCTCTACAGTGAATACATAGCCATGTCATCTTGTTGTGCTCAAATCTTATGGATGAGATCCCAATTATCTGACTATGGCTTTGTATTCAACAAAGTTCCTATGTATTGTGATAACAAAAGTGCCATTGCTCTCTGCTGCAACAATGTTCAACACTCTAGAGCAAAGCACATCGACATTCAACATCACTTCATCAGGGAACAAGTTGAAAACGGTGTGGTTGAACTATACTTCGTAAGGACTGAATATCAACTAGCAGACATCTTCACCAAAGCTCTTTCTCGAGATCGCTTTGAGTTCATTCTTCCACGACTAGGCTTAAAGAGCCTTCAACCAGAAACAATCAAACGTCTTCAGGGAAGATGTAGGAGTAAAGGTGTTCGACTCTATCTATTCTTTGTATATATCGTTTCAAAAACAAAATACAAAAATATAAAACCAACAAAACGAAAATAGAAAAATATAAAACTTCTCAAAATCCATAAAAAAAAATCAGAAAATCTTGAAAATCTTAGAATATATATATATATATATATATATATATATATATATATATATATTGTTTTATTTATCATATTTTTCTTGTCGGTTCGATAACATCACAGAGACTTTGAGTTACCACACAAGAATGGCGGGTCTCTAGATGAAGTTGAATCTTAAAAAAGAGATGGAGAAAAATGTTGGTTTATTGTCATCTCAGGTGATAACAGCTTTCAAAGAAAGAACAAGCCATGCTTTATCATGTTTTTCAAATCTCATGCTCTGATTCTATAAACATTTATCTACTATCTAATGAAAACTAATTGCTTTGTAAAATAACTCGGACTCTATTTTTGATAATCATCTGGACCTATTTGTCAAACTATCTATCTCTCAATCAACAACCTATGTCATTGATTGAGGGGAAGAATGATTTCAATTAAATCAAAAAGTTATTTGTCATTCAATTGTTTTCAAAAAGATAATCATGCATGTTTAATCAATGGAGTTTAAAGTCTTAAAATCCGATCCTTATCAGTTAAAACGTTTTCATAATCAAGTCACAATTCTCCTTAAAAAGCTTTCAAAATCAATTTAAATCTACAGAGATCACAAATCTCAAATGATTTGATAATTGTGATCGGGGGAGAATTTGTGATTTAAATTGGATTTAAACTGATAATTCGATAAATGGATTTATAAGGATGTGCAAGCTCTCCTTCCCACATGTGCCAAACGATTTCAAATTTTCCATGCACATGTTGAGGGGGATCATCTATCTTAAACCACAAATATTTGATCGTGATCAATTTATCTCAATGCGGTCTTTTTCCTAATATGTGCAAAACATTTTCAAATATCTATGCATATTGAGGGCAAGCTTATGAAAACCTCATCCTTCCCTTATATGCTTTATCTACTTGTTTTGATCGAGGAAGTGATGTGATATCTTTTAGAAAATGGAATTCAAAGAAGTTAATTCTTTCTCTTGCCTCCGTGTGCAAACGATTTCAAACACTTGATGCACATGTTGAGGGGGAGCTCTTGTTCTAAAAATATCAAAAACAATTCAAGTACAAAATGCTTTGATAATATATCTTAAGTATCTGGATTGATTTTCAAATGGTTTTCAATTGGTTCTAATGGCAGATGAACAATACCAAATAGACCGACCAACTTTACTTTATGTATGGTGATATAAGGATGATAAGGTTAGGTATTTGTTCCCACGATCCCATGATCTTGGAGAGATCTACCGAGGACAATCCACTAGATAGTGTAGAGTCCTTAGGTATATTGAGAAAGGAGAAAAGTGAGAAATGGGAAGAGTGCGGACTGAGATAGAGCTAGTACTAGAATAAACCCAACAAGGTTCTAGTAATGAAGTCTCGGTAAGCACTGAAGGGTTGAAGAATGAAAAATAATTGAATGTGAAAAGGGTGAAAAGAAATAGCCCTCTATTTATTCAACCTTAGGGCGAGCCGGTTTCATTCATTTGCTCTTGGTGGTTACCAAGGTAACATCGGTATTGAAGACAAGACGTCATGGACCCAGTGACGCACTTCACTTCAACTTCCCAAACCACTCAAGTTCCTCTTAAAAGGAATTGTTTCATTCTCAGGAGGAAGGCATTATCTATCGACTTTCTCTTAGAGATTGTTGATATTGAAGAAAGAGACCCTCTCCCTAGTCTCCGACATAGGATCCAAATATGCACAATTGAGTCTAGAGCCACGAGATCATCTATAAATCTCATTAGGACACTTTCAATGAAGACTCTCTGTTTCACACAATGTGGAAAGAGATATTATATCTTGAGTCCTACGAATTATCCTTGTGATATTGCCAGAACATCTGAGTGATATGCAAACATATTCACAATGAAGATGGAAAGCCTTCTGGAGCCATCATCAAACAAGCTCCTGGTAGGTGGCACAAGCCCGAGAACGACAATGGGGCGATTCAATCTTTTGAATCAATCACTGTTCAGTTATGGATTGACGGATACATTTGAAAAACCGGTCGTTGTGCTTAAAAGTTCTTTTCCATAGCACATCGACTGTGTATTAATGTTTCAAAATTAAAGGGTATTTATGATTGATAATTGATTTTCTATAAAACCTTCGTTGTATTGCAAAACACTTTCTATGAAGCAATACACGATTGTTCTCAAATCACTCTTCATCAATCAGTGAATCTCTATTCGCTGGTTCACTCACTCCGTGTTGTCTTCTTTGAGACGTTACGGTTTGAGAACAGCTAGAGCAGCTGCGAAACCCTGTCAAGGAAATTCTTCGGAGTTTTACGATCCGCAGGCAGTACTTGTACTGATCCAGCGAGCAGGTGGTAGGTGTACCTCAATTCACGAAAGTGATCAAAGACACTTTCATGCGCTTTATTGCTAACGTTGTATGCGGTATGCCCGACGTTTTGCTGATCAGAATGATGCGGTCAATCCATAGCCACATGCTCACACAATACATTCATCTCTAAAGAAATCATGATAAGTGCATCAATGACTCTGATATGTTCACTCCATGCTTCGCTACTTACTGCTGCCAATATCATGAATCAACTGAAAGCTTCCGCTACTCGATAAGAAGATATCATGATCCGAATGTGGCATCAATGTCCAAATGTCACAACATCACATACTATCAACACCACAATGGAAGAGTCAGAGATTTATGGTTGCTGATAATCTCAATGCTGGTTCAAATACTCTAACATCACGTGGATCAGTTTAAGACCTCCACTCGAAATTACAAAACATGCAGAACATGATGATTCAAAGACTACGAGCTAAAGAACAAAAGTCCTTAATCAAAGAAACCAAGAACAACGAAATGTTTTATCAGTGTGTAATCATTCTAAGTTGAGGTGACCTCCCTTAGGGGGAGATTGTTGGGATTTAGTAAATCCAGTACTTAAAGTGTCGGTCACCTCAAGTATGTATGCTCGTTAGAAAGCTCGTAGTCGTAGTAAGTCTATGATAGTATTTAGTTTACTTTGTAACACCGTGGAGGACGGACGGGTCTTTACCCACTGTATGCATGATCCACAGCCTAAAGTAGGCGTGCTATGCTTGTACCCTATAAATACCCTTTGCCCTCCAAGGCAAAGGGTTGGAGCTTTCATAATACATTTTCTTTGTCTCTCTAAAGTTCCCATCCTCTCCTACTTTCTCTCTCTAAACCTTATCTCTTTCTAGCCTAACTTGTGATAAACCAAGATCTTTCACACTGGCACCAAAATTAAAGGTGGAAGCTAGTGTTATTGACAGCTTTGCTTCTCTTTTAAACTATGAAGAAATGGTGACCAATGGTGGAGCAAGATGAAATATTACTTTCACACAGGAATGTTGGTAAGTAGATAAACATTTAGAAACTAATACTAATCACATTTGTTAACTTATATGATATTGTTGATTTTTGACAGAACCAGCCAAATGGTAGAGTTGCCAAAGAAAGATCAAGCTAAGCAATGCGCTTTCCTTGATTGCATGACAAGCGAGTTTGAAGACATCCCAAATGACATGTCATTGCAACATGTAGAAATGGTAACAACTTAATTTACTTATTATGAAGAAAGAGATTCGACTTTTATTTGAGTTAAAATGAATATAATTTTCTTTCAATTTCTACAGGCCTTCTTCCATGTCGGCTCATAGTAACACTTCTATGCATTTGTATTCAACTATCAAAAGGAACTTGCGATCATTGACAACTCAACTCTAGGCAGACATATGATACAAAATACAAGAAAGAATCTTGTTTTTGGTAAGTCACTCAAAACTAGCATGGAAAGAACATAGATTGCATTGTATTAGAAACTATAATATAATGATGGAAATATCATATATGATATAATTGTCTTTTAATATTACAAACTAAAATAGTAGTAAAATATCATATATGATAAAACACTATAGTAAATTGAGTCTTTTGTTTGAAATATCAGATATGATAAACCACTAGTAAGTAAATTGAATCTTTTGTTCGTGCAGAAAAAAGTGTTTTCTGCGATTATTTGGAGTCATTCAACCATCCAAAAGCAAAGCAGATAAAGAAAAACAAGACAACATTCATGAAGCTCAAATGGGAAACAAAACAAAATGTGATTGATTCTGGGGGTTTTGTTATGATGCACATGGAGATGTACAATGGTGGCGGCAAAGAAGCTGGGGCTGAACTTTCAAAGCGAAGAAGAAGGCCAAGAAGCGGCAATAATCAAAATTTGAGAGTAAAGTATGCAACCAAAATGTTAGCGCGCCAAATTAACTTGATGAAAACAATCGAGGAAGCACATGCGTTTGCAAGGGCATGCGAACAAAGCAATGAAACAAATCTACATAAAGGAAGCGGGATAGAAAAGAAGAAGCAGAGGCAACCGTGTTACCGGTGCAATTTGAAGGTAAAAGTTGATAGATGATAGGAGGCAGTTGGCCGGATGATAGGTGGCCGAATAGATGGGAAGTCACTTTTTTGGGAGTAAAGGTGGGTGACAATGGTAATGCACCACAAACTTACTTACGGTTGATTAGTTAAATTTGGGATAGCGTATGCCATTTAGAATGGTTAGAACAATATTTTATGTCTTATGGTACAATGTCACAATCTTATGTCGTATGCTACAATATGTTATGTCTTATGGTACAATGTCACAATGTTGATGAATAGTGATCAGATCTGAAATGGTTATCTAATGAATATGGCATCTACGGATGTGATTTTTGGATTATATGTCTTGTTGTACAAGTTTTGCTACACAAAGCGATATATTCGATAAAAAGATGTTGCTAACCAACTCCGCATTTTATAACACAATTTGAAAAAATATGATATGAGATCTGATCAACAAATATGCTAATGGTGGTATCACATATGATTTTGTATGTATATCAAATATGATATATAACAATAAAAAATCAAATGTGATTTTGTATGTATATCAAATATGATATATAACAGGAAAAACAAACTAGATAAATCAAATGTGATAATTCACTTAACACAAAGAGAAGATAAATCACTTAACACCAAAAAAAATCAAAAATCCATTTCATAAAACAAAATATGTAAACAATCAAAGAAGATTCAAAGTACTTCAATCACAAATTCTTATTTGGACAAAAAGCAGTAAAAAAGATTTATCATGTAGCAGATTGAACCAAATCATCTTGTACTCTACTTATTTGGACATGTCTTTGTTGTGGCCATCTTTAGCTCCATATTGAACATGCATTCCTATTAACGGACTCTCATCAATAGCTTGCTCTTTCCACCTTTTACTCGTGACTTTTCGTCCTTTGGAGCTTCTTGCCAGGGCAGATTCTTACTTGCAACTACGGGAGGCTTTGGCACTCCGATAAGCTCTTCAAGATTATCAAGCTTGTCCTTTGATGGAGGATTTGGGCAATCAGCTTCAACATCTAACTTTAGAAACTTCAACTTCTCAATAAAAGCAGCTAACCTTGTCTCGTCTTTACTCAACATATGCACCGCGATGATCAACAATGGAACTAGCCTCGTTTGCATAATTCTCAACAATATCATTCTTCTCACGTACACATTCCTTTTGTTCCTCAAACGGTATCAAGTTCTTTGTCCAACGCCTCAAGATGTATTGATTTGGAATCATTTT
>OU343220.1:73080272-73157822 GCA_910596185.1 Chrysanthemum makinoi
AGGGTCTTAGTATAAACCACTGGAACGCCATCGCTTTTGTGGAAAACTAGAAGGGGGGGTTGAATAGTTTTGCCGATTTTAAGTTGATTTCAAAAACTTTTAGATTCGATATTATGTGAAATCGTATGGATGTTGAGAACGTATAGATCTAATGATAATGCAAGAAAATAGATAAAGTTAAGGGATAGAAATGACACAACCGATTTATAGTGGTTCGGCTACAAGGTCACCTTCCTTGCCCTACTCCACTCCCCGAGTCACCTACTCGAGAGTTCAAGCACTATGTCAACAAACTCCTTCACTTGGCGGAGAAGCCTTCACAGCGTTGCTTACACTTTTTCCGGTACAAAGCTAGATACCGAGTCCGTAGCACGGTGGACCAAACCAACACAACTATTACACAACAAATATGTGAAATATCAAATACAAGATCTTCTTCTGCTAGAAATCTTGGGAGTGACAAATCAATAAAGGACCCCTTGCTTGGATGACTTGTAGAATGCTCGTGATCTCGCCTTAGAGAAGGACCTATATGAGGATCACAAATAGAAAGAAAGAAGAACAACTCTCTAGATCAAGTGATCTATATGTTAGAAGAGAATGAGAGTGTATGAGAGATTTAGTAAGAAGAGGGGTGAGTTAGAATGAAGAAATGGCTCTCTATTTATAGGAAAATTTCTCCTCTGTTCCACGGATCCCACGGATCCCTTCCACTTGGGATCCGGCTAGTGTAATCCTAGGGATCCGTGGTACGCTCCTCTTTGCCCATGGGTTTTTTGGTTATGGGTCATGGGTTATGGGTTGGTCCATGGGTTTTTCTTTAGATTCAATGTATCTAAGTATACATTGTATCAAGTCTTCTTTGGTATGGGTTTAAGATCCATGGGTTATGGTCCATGGGTTATGGTTTTACCCATCCTAATAAACTATTACAACAAATGCTTAATTATTACATTTTTGTATTTAAATGGCTATATGTAAATGCTTTACAAAAATAACATGTATCCTTATAATTTATACTTAAGATAACATTACATTTGTTATCAACAAAACACAAAGAGATCGCAAAATATTAATAAGCGTTTTTACGGTTTATTTGTATTAACAATCTCCCCCTTTTTGTTGATGACAAAACATAATGTTATGATGAGTAAAACTTAAAAATAGATGTAAGTTTTGAAAGCCCTTAAGTTTTACTTCTTCTCCCCATTTTGTCGAAACAAAAAGTTAACCCTTGGAAGAAATAAACAAACTTCTAACTCCCCCTTGACGGTAGCTCCCCTTGTTTGGGGCGTCAAGAGAAAAAATTCCTATAAAAAGGAAGGTTAGTAACATGCTTATATAATCTTGTGGTTGTCGAGAATCAAGATTAGGAGCCAAGGTATGTAAACAAGGCCGTGTAATAAAACAACAAATTGTAGTGGTATGTATGCCACTTACAAGCATGTAAAAATAAGAACAAGACTTGTTCTTGAAAATGACTAAAAAAAATAATACTAAAGGTAGAAAAAATAGTAGTAGTGATTCCTTCCATGCTTGCATAAGGTTATGGATGGAGGTTTTGATGAGTAATGGTATTGATGCGATCAAGGATGAGGTTGAGTATTGAAACGCATTTCTTCCCTAACTTCTATTGCAATTCCCTAGTGGATTGGCAATGTTCACAATGTAAATGATGTGGGTAATGAGTGCGGAAGTTTTCGGGTTGTTTTGATTTGAGTTTTGCGGAAGTTGTGGTGGAAAAATAGGAAAATATGGATCACAATCCGGAATGTTAATAAGTGGTGGTGGAAAAGAACCTAGATGTTCTTGTAATGTGATGGGAGCTAATGGTGGTGATGTTTCAAGATCTTGAAAGATAGTATTTGGAGATGTGGGGGTGTTGAAAAGACTAATTCTTGTTCTTTAGGTTGGTTTGATCTTGTTGGAGTCTTAAGGAGTTCCAAAAGAGTTATTTTAGGTGGTGATGAAGTTGGTGTACTTGTTGGTGATGAGGGTGGTGCTATAATGGAAGCATCTTGTGGTGAGTTATTTGTTGAGGATGAACCATTTGAGGTTGGTTTTGCTAAACAACAAGATCGGATACTAATCCGTGTGGATATCCTAGCATTTGATGGTGGTATTTTGGATGGTGGAAGTACAAAGGTTTGGATATCATGATTGTTTGTACTAGATGATTCTCCTAAAGGGTTTTGGATGACATGATGAAGTGTGTTTGTGAGAAGGAGATGGAGTATGCAAGCATTTTGGGAGTTATATATATAGAAAAACAAAGCATTGTAATGAATGCTTGACCCAAAATGTGGATTAAAATCTAATGATTAGATATGAATTCAAGGCATGTGATCATGAGAACACAAGCATTAAAGAGCATACTCCCAAAAATGAAGCAAATGTGGATTTTTCATCCAAAGTGAAAAAATAGAAGTTGAAAACAGCTTCTTACACGGATCCCACGGATCCTTCCCTTGAGGGATCCGTCCGGCATAAAGGCCGGATCCGTGGGTTCGGTGTTCGAGGCAGCACAAAATTTTCCTTTTGGAAACATTTTTGCCTAGTGTGTGCCTATATGCAAACTATTTGGAGTTTCGGTTATCTCGACCCCTAAAAGGAATAGAAAATAAACTAGAAGTGTAAAAGCATCCTATTGAGATAACCCGAAAACACATATTTAGTACATGAGTACGTAATTTTGTGTTATCAATGCTCCTAATTCATTGTTGCTTAAATGAATGTACCCGAAAACACATATTAGTTATGTGTCCCCTTTAGCATTCAAAAGACATGAGATGCAATGAAAATGGGTTTTTACTTTGTATTAATAATGAAAAAGAAATTTGTCCTAGACGTGAGAAATTGCTTTTGTGAAATTGATCTGAAGGTATCATCCTTTTAGAAAACATTGTGAAATTAGGCTTAAAAATAAGAAAACTATAAGTGTAAAACTCATCTTGGGTTTTGAAAATTCCCGTATTGTTTGTGAGTTGTGTGTGAAATAGAAATCCTAGACTCAGAAAAAAAGAAGGCTAGTGTTTACATACCTTGTAGAGTCAATTAAATTACGACGTTTGTTCCATTAGACCAAGACCAAGACGAAGTAGGTTGAATTGTTCCCGCTTCAACGGTTTGGTGAGGACGTCGGCTATGTTGTCTTCGGATGCTACCTTCTCAATAGAGATGTTCCCCTTTTGAACATTGTCTCTTAGGAAGTGATGACGAATCTCTATATGCTTTGTGCGAGAATGCAATACGGATTCTTGCTTAGATCGATTGCACCTTTGTTGTCACATAGGATGGCTATGCCGCTTAGATGGATGTCGTAGTCTACTAACGCTTGTTTCATCCATAGTGCTTGTTGGCATGCTTTGCCGGCGGAGACGCGTACTCGCTTCGGTTGTTGATATTGCAAGTGCCGTTTGTTTCTTAGAAAACCATGATGTTAAACAACATCCCATAAAAGTACATACCCTACTTGTAATTTTTCTATCAACGTAATCACCTGCATCATCAGAATCTGCATATACAATTGTTTCTACTCCCGTGCCCTTAGGATACCATAATCCTAATTGTGTTGTACCCTTAATATATCTAAATATCCTTTTTACGGCTTCTAGGTGTGATATTTTGGGGTCTTCTTGAAACCTAGCACATAAGCAAACACTAAACATGATATCCGGCCTACTTGCATGAGGTAGAAGGCTACCTATCATGCCACGATATTTAGTATTATCTACGGATTCTCCGTCCTCATCTTTTGTGAGTTTGGTGTCGGATGACATTGGAGTCCTAATTGGTTTTGACTCTTCTAGACCGAATTTCTTTAACATCTCCTTGATGTATTTAGATTGATTAAAGAAGATACCATCTTCTACTTGTTTTATTTGTAGACCAAGAAAGAAACTAAGTTCTCCCATCATACTCATCTCGAACTCGTCATGCATGATTTTAGAGAAATCATCACACATGTCTTGACAAGTGGATCCGAATATAATATCATCTACATATATTTGTACTATGATTATATGTGACTCTCTTTTCTTAGTAAAAGTGTGTTGTCAACTAACCCCATGGTGTAGTTGTGTTTAACTAGAAATGACTTGAGTCTATCATACCAAGCTTTTGGAGCTTGTTTAAGACCGTAAAGGGCTTTCTTTAATTTATACACATGTTTGGGTTTTCAAAATCAATGAAGCCTGGAGGTTGAGCTACATATACTTCTTCATTTATGACACCATTTAGAAAAGCGCTTTTGACATCCATTTGATAAAGCTTTAGATCATTAGCACAAGCATACGCAAGAAGTATTCTTATAGACTCTAATCTAGCCACGGGGCGTAGGTCTCATCAAAGTCTATTCCCTCTTGTTGGTTATACCCTTGAGCAACGAGTCTAGCCTTGTTCCTAGACACTACTCCGTTTGCATCTAATTTGTTTTTATAAACCCATTTGGTTCCTATTATGGTTTGATTACTAGGTGGAGGGACAAGTGTCCAAACATCATTAGAAACAAATTGATTTAGTTCTTCTTGCATAGCCATTACCCAACTTTCATCTTTTATGGCTTCTTGTGTATTCTTAGGTTCTAAGGTTGAAACGAAACAAAACAAGCTACTTTGGTTTTGAACTTGAGATCTTAATGTTCGTTCGTTTAGTTTTCCTATGACTTTATCTACGGGGTGATCTTTGGACTCTTTAATGTTTACTATTTCATCACTTAGAGGTTCTTCTTCTTCACTTATCTTTTTCTTTATTACTATGGCTTCACTTTCTATAATCTCGTCATCGACAAGAGGTGGAGAGGGTTTGGGTGGACTTTCATCAAATTTTATATTTAATGACTCTTCTACCTTCATTGTTTCTTTGTTTAATATGGCGTAAGCTTTGCTATTTGGCGAATAACCTAAAAGATACCTTCGGTTGATTTAGGATCAAATTTTGTAAGGTAATCTTTAGTGTTAAGAATAAAACATTTACTACCAAAGACTCTAAAATGATTTAACGTAGGCTTTTTGCCTCAAAGTAACTCATATGGAGTTTTTCCTAAGATTGGTCTAATCAAGACTCGATTGAGTATATACGTTGAAGTATCAACGGCATTACACCAAAATTTTTGAGGTATGGATTGTTCATTAAGCATGGTTCGACTCATTTCTTGTAGAGTTCTATTCTTTCTTTCTACTACCCCATTCGATTGTGGAGTCGTGGAGCGAGAAGTTGTGAGTAATACCATTAGCGTCACAAAAGCTCCGAATTGCACTTCATTATCGAATTCCCTACCATGATCCGTCCTAATAGACACTATGGGACTTCCTAGTTGTCTTTGGATCTTTTTGCTTAATATTTCAAAATAGTTAAAGGTTTCCGTTTTGTTCTTTAAAAATTTTGTCCATGTATACCTAGAGTAGTCATCCACTATTACCAAAGTGTAGTAGTTGCCTCCATAACTTTGGATAGCGGATGGACCAAATAAATCCATATGTAGTAATTCTAGACACCTAGTTGTGGACACCATGTTTTTAGCTTTATGACTCGAATGAGCTTGTTTTCCTATATTACAAGCATCACAAAAATGATGTTCATATTTTAACTTAGGTAGATCTCTTACTAGATCTTTGGATGATAGCGATTGAAGAAGTCGCATTTGGCGTGACCAATCTTGATGCCATAAGGTCGAAGCATCATCCATAGAGGTAAGACATAATTTGTCTTTAGGTTCATTACCGATTTTAATGACATAGACTCCATGTTTCCTAATTCCTCTTCCTATGGTTATGCCATTTTAAGTATCTTACTACGGTTTGGTAAAAAGTACATTGCACTTTTATCACATATTTGTCCTATACTTAAGAGATTAAAGTTTAGGTTTTCTCATGACACACATCGTTGATGGTTAGAGATTTGTTAGAAATCGTACCTTTACCGATGATTCTACTTTTGCTATTTCCAAACACCACATTACCTCCATTAATGGATTCATATGTGGAGAATAGATCCCTATTCGCGGTCATGTGCCTTGTGCACCCGCTATCCTTGACCCATTCATCGGGGTCTAGGTGGACCTTTAAGCACACCTAAAACAATAATAAACTCAAAAGTTTGGTCCCCATTTGTTCATGGGTCCATTAGTGTTAAACATTCCATTCATGTTAGACATGTATGGATAAGATGAGTATGCATTCCATGGAGCAAAGTTTTGAAAAGGAAAACCGTTTTGCATGTTTTGATTCCATCCCATTTGATGGTTACTTTTTTGGTAAATGCTATTAGGTCTCCTAAATGAATTAGGTTTTGAAAAAGATGGAGCTTTGTTTCTTGCAAAAGTAGGATTATATTTTGGAGGTGGTTGTCTAGTGGTGACATGATTTGGTTTCTTCCTATTAACTATGACAAACTCAGTTCTAGATGAAGAAGCTACATTATTGCTTACAGCAGATCCACGGATCCCTTTTTCTACACTAGCCGTTCCCTTTTGGGGATCCGTGGGATCCGCCACAACATGGTGGTTTTCTAGTTCTTTAAAAAATTTTGTTTCTTTACTTTCACTAGTTGATGGATCAAGTTGTTGACTACCTAGACCCTTTTGATTGTTACCGTTTTAACGCTATCGAGTATTGTATCTAAAGTGTTAGTGCTCATTCTAGCAATTTTAGAATCTAAGTGATCCACTAGTGTTTGAAGTTGAGCATAAAGTTCACATTCACCACTTGCTATTTTACCTTTCTCTAAGCGTTTTAGTTTTGCTTTTAATTCTATGACTTCTTTATCTAAGCGTTTATTTTGACTCTTTAAAAGCTTGTTTTGTTAACTAGTTTTAAGCTAATATTGCATAGTTTATCATATTCATTATGCAATGAGTCGTCATCAAGTGATGAGCTACTATAGTATTCAAGACATACCTCGTCATTTGCCATAAGACAAATTTCTTCATCCTCCTCGTCGCTCATTCCCCACGTGCCGCTCACGAGCGCCTTTTGATCATCCCGTTTGGGACACTTACTAATAAAGTGGTTTGGGTCCCCACATTTAAAGCAAGTACGATCATCCTTTGGCTTCTCGTCCTCTTTGCTTTTCTGAAAGCCTTTCTTATCATCATACGGTTGTTTGACGTATCTACCCTTTCTTCTAAAGAACTTTTAAAAGTCCCTTACCGCCATAGCGTACTCTTCGTCGTCACTACTCGAAGATGAGTTCTCCTCATCGCTTGAAGCCTTTTTGGCTTTAAGGGCAAGAGATTTGTGTTTCTCTTTCACCTTTGAGGCTTCGGAATCTTTAGCAAGGACAAGCTCGTAGACTTTTAGGTTGCCTATGAGTTCATCGAGGGTGAGGATTGTCAAATCTTTTGACTCTTCGATTGCCGTCACCTTGGATCTCCACTTCGATGGAAGTGCCCTTAGATATCTCCTAACATGGTTACGGCTAGAAAAAGATTCATCAAGTGCTTGTAAAGATGTAATAATAGTATTAAAGTTAGCAAATGAATGATCTATAGTTTCCTCATCCGATATTGAAAATTGTTCATATTGTTGAACAAATAAATCAATTTTATTATTTTTAACTTGTTGGTTGCCTTGATGAGTTACAACTAAAAATTCCAAATTTCTTTAGAGGTTTTAAGCATAGAAATTCTTTCGAATTCCTTTTTCGGTAAAGCATTATATAAAACCATTTTTGCTTCACTATTTTTAGAAAGCTTTTTCTTCATTTCATCATTTAGTTTATCATGAGGTATGTGAACTAAATTTCCTTTATCATCATTTGCGGTAGCCTCAAAATCACCTTCAACAATAATGTACCAAAGATCAATATCTTTAGACTTCACATATGTTTCAAATCTATTTTTCCAATATATAAAACCATTAGTTTCAAGTAGTGGTGGTCGTTGCATAGATTGCCCTTCCTTATAATTTTGAGAACCCATAGTGATCGAAAAGTTTTTAAAATACAATTTTATTTTAAAACTTTTATAAACTTAGCTCTTGATGCCAATTGTGGAAAACTAGAAGGGGGGTTGAATAGTTTTGCCGATTTTAAGTTGATTTCAAAAACTTTTAGATTCGATATTATGTGAAATCGTATGGATGTTGAGAACGTATAGATCTAATGATAATGCAAGCAAATAGATAAAGTTAAGGGATAGAAATGACACAACCGATTTATAGTGGTTCGGCTACAAGGTCACCTTCCTTGCCCTACTCCACTCCCCGAGTCACCTACTCGAGAGTTCAAGCACTATGTCAACAAACTCCTTCACTTGGCGGAGAAGCCTTCACAACGTTGCTTACACTTTTCTGGTACAAAGCTAGATACCGAGTCCGTAGCACGGTGGACCAAACCAACACAACTATTACACAACAAATATGTGAAATATCAAATACAAGATCTTCGCTAGAGAAATCTTGCGGAGTGACAAATCAATCAAGGACCCCTTGCTTGGATGACTTGTAGAATGCTCGTGATCTCGCCTTAGAGAAGGACCTATATGAGGATCACAAATAGAAAGAAAGAAGAACAACTCTCTAGATCAAGTGATCTATATGTTAGAAGAGAATGAGAGTGTATGAGAGATTTAGTAAGAAGAGGGGTGAGTTAGAATGAAGAAATGGCTCTCTATTTATAGGAAAATTTCTCCTCTGTTCCACGGATCCCACGGATCCCTTCCACTTGGGATCCGGCTAGTGTAATCCTAGGGATCCGTGGTACGCTCCTCTTTGCCCATGGGTTTTTGGTTATGGGTCATGGGTTATGGGTTGGTCCATGGGTTTTCTTTAGATTCAATGTATCTAAGTATACATTGTATCAAGTCTTCTTTGGTATGGGTTTAAGATCCATGGGTTATGGTCCATGGGTTATGGTTTTACCCATCCTAATAAACTATTACAACAAATGCTTAATTATTACATTTTTGTATTTAAATGGCTATATGTAAATGCTTTACAAAAATAACATGTATCCTTATAATTTTACTTAGGATAACATTACATTTGTTATCAACAAAACACAAAGAGATCGCAAAATATTAATAAACGTTTTTACGGTTTATTTGTATTAACAGCGTTCTTGAAAGAGAACCACCCTTTGGACTTCGAATTAAGATAAAAGCGACGAAACAAACCAACAGTAGGTGTAATGCCATGAGCACGACACAAGATCTCAAACTGCGAAATCTTGCACGCACCAAGAACTGAAAGTTGGGAAATGTTGATGTGATAATGCCTAATCAAATCGACAAGGAAAACAGACATCGGCAGACGAAAATTTGCCAGATCAAAAAAGCGGGTATATAAGCCAATTTTTCTGGAAGGACACTCATGCATCGTACACTTACGAGAAGGAAGCTCAGGATGAACCTCGAAGGGAATGTGATATTTCCCAAAGAAGGAGCCAAATGTCTCTGGAGGAGTACCACACTTGATGTCAACAATCAAACTCATAACGAACGGATAAAAGAGGACGGCTGAAGAGATTCTCTTCTCCAAAAGATACAACCAGGCGGCGATGGTGAAAATAAAACGGAGAAAGAAAATTGAGATTAGTAAAAATGAGGGCAGTATTTATACTAAGAGGATACCTAAATTTGGATGATGACACGTGCCAAAAAAAAATAGGAATAAATGATCGAGATCAAGAGTAGAAAGATAAGAATAGAAGGAGAGCGTGAGACATCAGGTCAAATCAAAGCACAAAATGAAGAGTCGATAGGCGCCCACGTCGCACGAAACGCTTCCCCAAGAAAGGGAAGTGTGTTGGGAGATGAAAGTGCTGAAGATTAACAAAGTACTGATTAAAGTCAAAGTATTGCTAAGTAAAAAGTCAAAGTACTGCAAAGCCAAAGAACTGCTATATTTGTATATGGAAAGCTTTGTTTATTCTAGAATATTCTTTGTTTAGATTACTTGTCGTACAAGGATACAAATTGTAAACCGACTAGGGTTATCCTTAAGCCTATAAAAGGACCCCTAGATTGGCATTAGAGATACGAGTTTTTATGTATGCTTTAGAATCCAAAAGTACGATATTAGTGTTTTAGAGTTATTAGAGAATCTGTATAACTAGCAGATTCTAAAGTTTAACAAAATCGTTGAAAGTTAAAGTTTAATTCTTCTTAGCTTTGTTAAGTAATTTACGCATACTTAATAGAGTTTGCTCAGTGTTTCATTGTTAATAACTTAGGATTTATCCAAGGTTGTTAAACCCTTAACAAGCTATATAAGTTAGTTTGGTTAGAGTACATCGATCCAACAAGTGGTATCAGAGCTTGTGTGGAAACTCTGACTAAGAAGAAACCGTAAAACCTAGTTAACAACAAAACCTAAAGAAGTCGACTGAAGTTGTTCCACCCCCATCCATCACCTCACTAAGAATACCTATCATTAAGAAGGGAGAATACGACCTATGGAGCATGAAGATGAGGCAGTATATTGCAATTACAGACCATGCTTTGTGGAATGTAATTGTCAATGGTAATGAAGTCGTTCCAGAACCTATTGATGTTCATGGACAACCCAAAGGTCATCTACCGGCAAAGAACAATAAGGAATCAAGAAAAGGCTCTCAACATACTATTGTCTCTATTCCGATGGTCATCTACTCCAGTTCCATGATGCTAAAGATGCAAAGCAACTCTGGGCTGCTCTCAAGACAAGGTTTGGAGGTAATGATGCTTCCAAGAAGATGCAAGTAAATCTGTTAAAGCGGCAGTTTGAAACATTCATCGTTGGAGAAAGAGAAGGCCTTGATGCGCATATGACGATTCCAAAATCTTCTCAAAGATCTTTGGAGCTATACAAAGCAGAGGTCTCAGTTGAAGATGCTAACCTAAAGTTCTTAAGGAGTTTGCCATCGACATGGCATGTGATTGCTACAATGATCGAGGACAACCCGATTGGATACTATGGACTTTGATGATCTCTACAATCATCTGAAGGTGTATGAGCATGAGATGAATGGTCAAACTAGCTCAAAGTCTCACAAGATTGCTTTTATGTCATCGAAAGAGGCGATTTCTACTAAAAGTATGCTTCCTATTCAAAGTATCTTGTTGCTCAAAGTACGGTTGCATACACTACCCCACCTTTGCTCACAACCCACACCAACAAATACCATCCACTCGGATGAAATCGTATGCTCTTTTGCACAACAAGCTTCCCTACCTGTTACTTATGAAGAAGATCTATCACAGATTGAAGAGGATGCTCTTGAAGAAATTTATATCAGGTGGCAAGTTGCTATGATCACTGCAAGGATCAAGAAGTTTATGAAGAAGACAGAAGAGGCATTGATTTCAAACCAAAATGCGGGAATTACTTTGACAAATCCAAGATTGAATGCTTCAATGCAAAAGATGGACATTTTGCAAGGGCATGCAGTTTTGCTAAATATCAAGCAAACAGAATGACTGAGAAACCAAAGCTTGAGCTAAAAGAAATTCCTATTATCAAACAAAAGCTTTGGTTGCTCAAGAGAATCTATCGAGGTTGACTGAGTGC
Organism: Chrysanthemum makinoi; assembly: GCA_910596185.1. Taxonomy (NCBI): domain Eukaryota; kingdom Viridiplantae; phylum Streptophyta; class Magnoliopsida; order Asterales; family Asteraceae; genus Chrysanthemum; species Chrysanthemum makinoi. The sequence goes on from OU343220.1 coordinate 73,091,759, forward strand.
CGAGTTTGATGATGAACCAAGAACCTCAGTATGGTAGCCGGAGGATTCAAGTGGAAGAATTTGACCGAGCACGTTTTGATGAGGAACTTGACATGCTGCTATGGAGTCTAGAGATGGCTATGGAAGCTTGATGAGCATGGAGTGTGAAGATGATCTTGTTCTACTTGCTATGGTAGCCACTTCACCAAGTTCACCCCTATCTCTGAGGTATGTTTTAAGTGTCATGACTTTTATCAAAAAATACTTAATAGTTATGTGATTGAAAGAGATAACTATCAAAGGGATAGGTCTGAGGTAGCTGGTTATCAAATTACTTTAGAGTCTATGGAAGCCAAAATCATAACACATGAAAATAATGAAATGGCTTCAAGTAAAAGTATGAACAACAGGATTATCAGTTAAAACTAAGTGAATGGAAGTTAAATTGTAAGATTTCAGAAATTGAGAAACTGACTAAGGAGAGAGATGAATTGCTAGAAAAGTTTGCTGCTTGGGGACAATCAGGTCTTTCTCATGTCACTTATGTTGAAAAAAAGAGAAGATCTTACATTAAAACTGACCTAGGTTTTGGTATGGACTTTAATAGCATAGAAAACCCACCTAGTGATCAGGATGAATGTGATTTTGAGGATATAACCACTAGTGATGATGAACTCATTAATTATGTAGACACATATAGTAATGAGGAATCAGTTAGTGAAACACCTCCTGAGTTTAAGAAAGATAATGGCTATCATGCAGTCCCTCATCCCACTAGAAGTTTTCAACCCCTTAGGCCAGATGTTTCTCGTTTTGGAGTAGACTGCCTTAGAGTTTAGGAAAAAGCTTAAAGGTCAATCTAGGTCCGAAAACCTCAAAAGAAATGTTGAGACACCTAAGGTAGATGATACTAAAAGCCAATTACACCTCAAAGTATCTACACCTCAAAGTATCGCTACACCTTCAGTAGTACCTTTAAGAAAACCTTTTCACAATACTGCTAAACCTTTTTGGGATAATTTTGGTCAAAACAGTTTTAATCATTCACCTGAAAGATAGGATAGGTTTGGTCATACACATAGAAGAAGAAATTTTGGGATTACAGATCAAAAACTATGTTTTGTTTGTTTTAGTCCTAATCATTTGATTAAGGACTGTGACCTTCACTTAGAGTACCTAAGTAAGTTCCCAAAGAACGTAACTGCCAACCAAAAACCAAGGGAGACTAGACCAGCATGGAATCATTCACATAGGGTTAAACATAGAAACTTCTCACCGCACTATAGGTACCCTCACAGAGAAGACCTTTTTCAAAACCTCCAAGTACCTTCAAACACTTTCCAAGATGCATAAGCAAAATACAAGACTTTCTCAAAGAACTCGCCAGTTTTCACCAAATACCTCTTGGAATAGGAACCCTAGGAGATCTAATTACTATCAATCTAGAAGGCGCTACACCTCCAAAAAAGAGTATCTAGATCAAGGGACTCTACACCAGAAGTTAAAACTAAATGGGTTAAGAAGGAAAGTACTCGATGGGGAACTAACAAGACTTTCTCAAGTGAGAGTGAAACTGAGGTTTTTGATAAAGAAGATTTTGTTGAAAAAGAAAAGGAGATTTTTGTTGAAAAAGAAAGTTTTGTTGAAAATCCACCACAAGTTTTGAAACAAAAGATAATGCTTGATTCTCGTTTACAAAATCTGTGAAGATTACATACTCAAGGAATTTGAGTATGTTACTCCACAAGGGGAACACAAGTCAATAATGGCTTGGGTTCCTAAAAGACACTAACCTTTTTATCTTTGTGTAGGGCAACCCAGAAGAGGAGCTTAAAGATCATCTTATTGTGGATAGTGGTTGCTCTGGAAGCATGACAAGAGACAAGGAGATTCTGTCATATTTTAGGCCATATTGTGGAGGAAGAGTTGCATTTGAGAGTGATGCTAGTGGAGGTAGAATTAGTGGGAAAGGAACCATCAAGACAGGGATCATAGATTTTGAGAATGTTAGATATGTGAAGGAGCTCAAGTTCAATCTTTTGTCTGTCTCTCAAATCTATGACAAAAGCACCCCTGGTTATTCATCGACACGAATGTCTCATACTTTCACCGACTTCAAGCTTGATGATGATAACTTGGTGATACTGAAAGTACCAGGAACCAATGATGTGTATAGTTTGGATATGAAGAGTCTTCACTCTTCTGAAGAGCTACATGTTTAGTAGCAAAGGCATCACTTGAAGAAGCACATCAATGGCATAGAAGATTGGGCCATGTAAATTTCAAGAATATCAACAAATTGGTCAAAGGAAATTTAGTTAGAGGTTTACCTTCAAAGACTTACAAGAATAATCACTCTGCTTTATGCGGCAAGAAGGGTAACAACACAAAGCTTCATGCAAGAAGCTTGAGGAAAGAACTGTTAGAGAACCTTTGAGTCGCTACACATGGATCTATTTGGTCCTGCTTCTCATAAGTCCAACAAGAAAAAGTACCGCTTGGTTGTGACAGATGATTGCAGAGATTCATTGGGTATTTTCTTGGGATTTAAAGATGACACTTTTGATGCAATTCATGATCTAATCATAGCCCTTGAAAACCAATTGAGACTGAAGGTAAGAGGTATTAGATGTGATAATAGGACCAATTCAAGAACAAGCTTATGGATGAATTTTGTGCCAACAAAGGGATCAAGAGGGAGTTTAGCATTGCAAGAACACCACAAAGTAATGGTGTTGCGAAAGAAAGAATAGGACTTTGATTGAAGCACCTGAACAATGCTTGCATTCACAATTACCTATTCAATTTCGGGTGTCGTAAGCTGTAGTACGCTTGTTATGTGCTTAACAGAGTCTCACTACCAAACCTCAAATGAAGACACCTTATGAGTTGCTGATGGGAAACAAACCCAACATTCAATTTATGAAGCCTTTTGGATGCCCTCTAACTATTCTCAACACAATTGATAATTTGGGCAAATTTGATGGCAAGTCAGAAGAAGGATACTTATTGGGATATTGCACCAACAGCAAAGGATTTAGAGTGTACAACAGAGTCACCAAGAAAGTTAAAGATTGTCTTCATGTTGAATTTTTAGAAAATCAAGAAAATCATAAGGGTAAAGGTCCTGATTGGATGTTTGATCTTTCTTCATGTTAAATTTTTAGAAAATCAAGAAAATCAGAAGGGTAAAGGTCCTGATTGGATGTTTGATCTTGAAGTTTTGACTCCTTCTATGAACTATGTACCTGTTAGAGAAGAAAATCAACATGTACATAATGGAGAAGAGTTACAAAGATGTTGTTCATGGAGTCCATATTAGACCATGTTGTTCATGATGAAGAACCTAAAATCTGTGAGAAGGAGAAAAGTACTATGAGCCAAAATCCTCATTGTTCTGGCCGAGGATCAAGCTATTCAAGATGAACTTAATCATATGCTTTTTCAAGATGTTATAGCACATTCTCATGATGATGAACAAAGAAGAGCTTATGAGGAAGCAAAGAAAAGAACAAGATCACAGAGTTTACTCACAAGATTTGGGTGACAAGATTTCAATCAAAGTACCGCTGCACTGCGGAACAACACTTTGGATAATTTGATGATCCTACCATGCCCGGCTTAAGATACCGATGATGAGTTTGAAGATGAAGGTATTTTTTCGCATTCCAATGAAGATGCTGATTTCACTAATCTGGGTGATAATTATGGAGTTCCACAGTCTCCTATCTTAAGAATTCATAAGAATCATCCTGCTGATCAAATCATTAGTCCTTCTACTTATGGAGTGATGACAAGAACCAAAGCTAAGGGTTTTTCTACACCACATAATGCTTTGCTTAGCTTTGTTTATAAACAAAACAAGTTAAATCATAAGGACCATCAAACATGCCTGTTCACTTGCTTTATCTCTCAAGAAGAACCCAAGAATATAGCTCGGGCATTAACTAAAGATAGTTGGGTTGAAGCTATGCAAGAAGAACTTCTTCAATTCAAGCTTCAAGAAGTTTGGGTATTATGTGATCTACCCTGATGGAAGAAGGTCATTGGTACAAGATGGGTGTTCAGAGTCAAGAGAGATGAAAGATGGAATGTTATCAAGAACAAGGCAAGGTTAGTAGCACAAGGCTACAGACAAGAAGAAGGAGTAGATTATGATGAAGTATTTGCTCCTGTAGCAAGGATTGAAGCAATTCGAATCTTTCTTGCTTTTTCATCATATATGGGATTTCCGGATTATCAAATGGATGTCAAAAGTGCCTTTTTATATGGCAAGATTACAGAGGAAGTATATGTTAAACAACCTCCTGGTTTTGAAGATCCTACACATTCAAACAAAGTCTACAAAGTTGTTAAGGCTCTTTATGGCTTACATCAAGCACCTAGAGCTTGGTATGAAAGGCTCTCTACTTTCTTATTGCAACATGGTTATAGGAGAGGAGCTATAGACAAGACTTTGTTTACCAAGAGAGACAAGAAGGATATCATCTTGGTTCAAGTATATGTTGATGATATCATATTTGGAGCTACAAAACAATCTATGGTCAAGGAGTTTGAGAAACTGATGCAGAATGAATTTCAGATGAGTTCAATGGGTGAGTTAACTTTCTTATTGGGACTTCAAGTTAAGCAAGTACCAAGGAGGGAATTTTCATAAGTCAAGACAAGTATGTATATGACATACTTAAGAAGTTCAATTTTGATGCTATGAAGCCTGTTACTACACCTATTAAATCTATCAACTCACCGAAAGGATGAAGATGGACAACCCGTTGAAGTCAAGTTGTACAGATCAATGATTCATGTATCTTACCGCATCTAGGCCTCGATATTATGTTTGCCGCTTTGTTTATGTGCAAGATATCAAGTCTCACCTAAGGTCTCTCATATGAATGCAAAGTGAATAGAATTTTTAGTTATTTGAAACAACAACCTAAATTGGGGTTGTCGTATCCAAAGGATTCACCTTTTCACTTGGAAGCTTTTTCAGATAGTGATTATGCAGGTGATAACTATGATGTAAGATCAACCATCGGAGGATGCCAATATCTTGGAAGAAGATTAGTCTCATGGCGGTGTAAGAAGCAAACAATTGCAGCAACATCCTCTACGCGGCTAATATGTGGCCGCCGCAAGTGTTGTGGACAAGTTTTGTGGATGCAAAATCAACTCCTGGATTATGGGTTCAACTTCAAGAATACTCCTATCAACATTGATAATGAGAGTACAATTTTCATTGTGAAGAATCCAGTTTATCATTCCAAGACAAAGCACATTCAGATTCGGCATCACTTCATCAGAGATTGTTATGAGCATAGGTTCATTAATGTTGTCAAGGTGCATACAGATGATAATGTAGCTGATTTACTCACCAAAGGATTTGATGTTTCAAGATTTAATCACTTGGTGGTGAGTATTGGCATGATTAATTATTAAGCTACATTTAATGGGAGGACTGGTTAGTTAGTTAGCAAGTCCTATGCATTACTTAAGGGTAACTTTGTTATTATGGGTTGTGATTTTTCAAATCCTACCTATAAATAACTACTCTCCGAATTTCCCTCTCATCTTTATTCGTTTCAATCTTTTCCATATTTCTCTCTCTCACACACTTACGTATTCAAGATTTCATATCTTTTTCAATCATCCATGGCAAACCTACACACAGTTTCTAAACACAACATGGTGGCGAATTTAGATAAAACAGAGGCAAATGTCATCTTCCATGACATCATCGACTTCTTAACTGGTTCCCCAATCAGTTATACGCTTTTGGTGGAACCCGATATAATTGAGCCTCGATACAGCTTTGGAAAACTGCAGGACACATATGGAGAATGATGAATCTTATATTCAAGCTAAAGTTGCTGGAAGGCTTATCAAGATTATCAAGCATCTATTCGTGAAGATTTATTGTTTGATGATGCGTAGGAACTATTAGGTTTGATAAAGCACTTCTTTGGGATACACCGAGATATATTGGCTATGAAGGGTCTTTGGTTGACACAACAACATTCAAGAAGCCCTTGTTCAGCCCACATTGGAAGTACTTGGTACATGTTCTTCTTCATTGTATCGGCTTCTAAAAGTACTTCTTGGGAGCAATTTGGTTCAAACATTGCATCTCATGACCGTAGGATTGGCTACAAATCATATGTTCAACTTTTCAAAGCTAATCTTAAATGGAATGCTCTCTCACATATCTCATGGATCAAGATGGTTAATGTATCCGAGATTTATTCAAGTCTTCTTGAATAAACAACTTTCAGATGTACCAAAGCCTACTAGTCTATTACCTGTTGTGGTACAACCAGCCAAAATTTTCACATTTATGGCTAGGAAGAGTGATTTATTCACTGGAAGGGACACTCCATTAACAAATTCAATGATGGAAGTTGTTCAAGCAATACGTGTGATGAGGCTGCAGAGAGTGATGACAGAGAAGGTACTGCTTCAACACAAGGTACTGCTTCTCAAAGTGTTGCATCTCAAGAAACTGCATCACAAGGTACCGCTTCACAAGGTAATCGATGTTAATGAAGGTATCGCATTTCTCCCACCTTATCCCACCATTCTACTCCTCCTATTGCATCACCAGAACAAGATGTTCCTATTTTCTCATCATCTTCTGGAGGAGATCCAGCTACTATACCGCTCAAGAAAGTTTAGTGTTGGATAATTATGTTCTGACAAGAGAGTTAGTCAAATTGAAGAAAACTACTGAGGCTCAAGCTGCACAGATAGCACAATTGAAGATCAAGTTTAGAAAATTCAAGACGTCTGTTTGGCCCTTAGTTAAACATCACATGTTAGGTCAAAGCTAAAAGGAAGCAGCAAAGGCAGTTTAAGAAGACGAAGAGCAAAAAGGTTCAACAACCATCTTCATTCCAATTGGGGAGGAAATTGGAAGATAAGAATTTGAATGAAGAAGCTAAACCTCAAGGTACTGATGTTCAACCTCAAGGTACTGAAGTACAAGTCCATATTGAAAGTACTGAGGAAGAAAGTACTAGAGTTCAAAGTACTGATGATCAAGGTGTGCGATCAAAGTAATCGGTCTTCAAAGAACATCTCGACAAGAACTAATTACACCAAGGGTGTTAGATTTTGATGAAGAAGCTGGTCCTTCAACAATTCCACAAGAAGAATGTAGGATCTTGGTTTGTTAAACAAGAGGTGCGGCGCCGTTTAGGTTAAGGGTTTAGATAGAGAAAGTGGGAGAGAATGGGAACCCTAGAGAGACAAAGAAAAATGTATTATCAAAGTTCCAACCCTTTGCCTTGGAGGGCAAAGGGTATTTATAGGGTACAAGCATAGACGCCTCTATTAGGGGTCGTGGATCGCATACAAAGTGGTAAAGACATGTCCGCCCTCCACGGTGTTACAAAGTAATCTAAATACAAACACCGAATTGCTACGACTAACGAGCTTTCCAACGAGTATACATACTTGAGGTGACCGACACTTTAAGTACTGGATTTACTAAATCCCAACAATCTCCCCTAAGTGGAGGTCACCTCAACATACAATGATTACAAACAGATATAACATTTCGTTGTTCTTGGTTTCTTTAATTAAGCACTTTTGTTCTTTAGCTCGTAGTCTTTGATTCATCATGTTCTGCATGTTTTGAAATTTCGAGTGGAGGTCTTAAACTGATCCACGTGATGATGAGTTTTGAGCCGCCTTTGAGATCATCAGCCAAGAAATCTCACTCTTCTATTGTGGTGTTGATAGTATGTGATGTTTGTGACCTTTGGACCGACATGCTCACATTCGGATCATGATATCTTCTTATCGAGTAGCGGAAGCTTTAGTCAAAACATGATATTTGCAGCAGTCAGAAGCGTAAGCATGGAGTGAAAATATCAGAGACATCGATGCACTTATCATGATTTCTTTAGATAAGAATGTGTTGTGTGAGCATGCGGCTATGGATTGACCGCCCATTCGATCACCGCAAACGCCGGGTGAACCGCATAAGACAAGAATAAAGCGCAACTAAAGTGTCTTTGATCACTTCGATGAATTGAGGTACACGCCCACGGTTCCCGCTGATCAAGACATACAAGTACGCTTCGATCGTATAATTCGAAGAATTTCCTTGATGGTTTCGCACGCTTCTAGTTGTTCTCAAACCGAACGTCTCAAAGAAGACAACACGGAGTGAGTGAACCAAATAAACGAGATTCACCGATTGATGAAAAGAGATTTGAAAAACAATCGTGTATTGCTCAATTGAAAGTGTTTTGCAATACAATGAAGGTTTTATGGAAAATCAATTATCAATCATAAATACCCTTTAATTTTGAACCATTAATACACAGTCGATGTGCTATGGAAAAGAATTTTAAGCACAACGACCGGTTTTCAAAGGTATCCGCTCAATCCATAACCCGAACGGGATTGATTCAAAATATTGAGTCGCCCATTGTTTCGCTCAGCTTGTCACATGGTTTATCTATAGAATAGATCTCACATGCCACCTACCAGGAGCTTGTTTGATGTTGGCTCCGGAAGGCTTTCCATCTTCATAGTGAATATTCTTGCATATCACTCAGATGTTCTGGCAATACCACAAGGATAATGCGTAGGACTCATAAGATATAATCTCTTTTTCCACATTGTGTGAAATAGAGAGTCTTCATTGAAAGTGTCCTAAAGAGATTTATATGATGATCTCGTGGCTCAAGACTCAATTGTGCATATTTGGTTCCTATGCCGGAGACTAGGGAGAGGGTCTCCTTTTTTAATATCAACAATCTCTAAGAGAAAGTCGATAGATCATGTCGGTTCCCGGTGAGATTGAAACAAGCCCTTTTAAGAGGAACTTGAGTGGTTTGGAAAGTTTAGTGCAATAGGCCATCGTCCTTTGGGTCCATGACGCCTTGTCTTCAATACCAATGTTACCTTAGTAACCACCAAGTAGCATATGAATTGAACCCGTTTCGCCCTACGGTTGAATAAATTGAGGGCTATTTCTTTTCACCCTTTTTCTCATTAAATTATTTTTCATTCTTCAACCCTTCAGTGCTTACCGAGACTTCATTACTAGAACCTTGTTGGGTTTATTCCATGTTCTAGCTCTATCTCACCGACTCTTCCCATATCTCATTTTTCTCCTTTTTATCATCATACCTAAGAACTCTACACTAACTAGTGGATAGTCCCTGGGTAGATCCCTCCGGTTCTGGCGGATCATGGGAACACATACCTAACCTTATCATCCTTATATCACCGTACATAAAGTAAAATTTGTTGGTCTATTTGGTATTGTTCATCTCCCATTGGAACCAATTGAAAACCATTTGAAAATCAATCCAGATACTTGTGATATATTATCAAAGCATTTTATACCTGAATTGTTTTTGATATATTTAGAAAAAGAGCTCCCCCTCAACGTGTGCTTCATGTATTTTGAAATCGTTTGGCACACGGAGGCACGAGGAAGAAATAACTTCATTGATTACCATTTTCTAAAAGATATCATCATCACTTCCCAAATCAAATAGATAAAGCATTTTGGGGAAGGATGAGATTTTCAAAAGATTGCTCCCCCTCAATATGTGCCTCGTGGTTTAAAAGAGTTTTGCACGTACTAGAGGGAACCTGCACTTTAAGACAAATTAATCACGTTTCAATTCTTAGTGGTTTAAGATAGATGCTCCCCCTCAACATGTACATGAAAATTTTGAAATCGTTTGTCACATGTGGGGAGGACGGCTTGCTAAACACTTTAAGAAACCATTTACTGAATTATCAAATGATTTGAGATTTGTGATCTCTGTAGATTTCATTGATTTTGAAAGCTTTTAAGGAGAATTTTGACTTGATTATGAAAACATTTTCACTGATAAGGATCAGATTTAGAGACTTGAAACTCCATTGATTAAACATGCATGAATATCTTTTCAAAAACAATTGAATGACAAATAACCTTTTAATATAATTGAAATCATTCTCCCCCGCAATCAATGACATATGTTGTTGATTGAGAGATGGATGTTTTGACAAGACTTTTAAGACCATATGATTTTCAAAAATAGAGTCCAAGTCATTTAACAAAGCAATCAGTTTTCAGCAGATAAATGTTTATAGAATCAGAGCATGAGATTTGAAAAATTATGATACGGAATGGCTCTGTTCTTTCTTTGAAAAGCGGGTTATTGCCTGAAATGACAATAAACCAACATTTTTCTCCATCTCAAATTTTATTTTATTTTTTTTTATTTTTATTTTTTTTTTAAGATTCGAACTTCATCTAGAGACCCGTGCCATTCTTTGAGTGGCAACTCAAAGTCCGTAGATGTTATCGAACGGACAAGAAAAACATGATAAAAAAAAACAATATTTTTTGAAGATTTTTAAGATTTTCTGATTTTTATGGATTTTGAAAAGTTTTATATTTTTCTATTTTTGTTTTGTTGGTTTTTATATTTTTGTATTTGGTTTTTGAAAAGATATATACAAAGAATAGATAGAGTCGAACACCATTACTCCTCGACGTCTTCCTGAAGACGTTTGAGCTTTTTCGTTGAAGGCTTTTTAAGCCTAGACGGCGGGAAGAATAAACTCAAAGCGCTCGCAGAAAGAGCTTTTGTGAAGATGTCTCGCTAGTTGATATTCAGTCCTAACGAAGTATAGTTCAACCACGCCATTTTCAACTTGTTCCCTGATGAAGTGATGTCGAATGTCGATTGCTTTGCTCTAGAGTGTTGAACATTGTTGCAGCAGAGAGCAATGGCACTTTTGTTATCACAAGACATAGGAACTTTGTGGAATACAAAGCCATAGTCAGATAGTTGGGATCTCATCCATAAGATTTGAGCACAACACGATGACATGGCTATGTATTCAACCTCAGAGAGGATATGGAAGTGCTCATTTGTTTCTTTGAAGACCAGCTCACAAGCTTATCACCTAAAATTGAGCACCACCGACGCATTTTCGACGCGGTATCTTGACATCCCGCATGGTCAAGATCCTGATAGGCCGTTAGTGACATATCGGAGTCCTTCGGATACCAAAGACCCATGTGAATAGTTCCTTGGAGATACCGAAAGACCCGTTTAACCGCTTCAAGGTGCTTTTTGTAGGCTTAGCCTGGTATCTAGCACACATGCATACAAAGAACAAAATGTTCAGGTTCGCTTGTTGAGGTACATCGGGATCCAATCATACTACGATATTTCGTTTGATCTACTATGATCCCCGAGTGGTCCTCATCCAGTTTTGTACGCTCCACCATAGGAGTGTCAACAGGTCACTGGAGGTAAATCCAAATTTCTTTAAGATTTCATTAGCGTATTTAGATTGATTTATAAAAATGCCTCCGGACTTTGTGAAATTTGTAATCCCAAGAAAAATGACATTTGTCCCATCATTGACATTTGAAATTTGGAGCCCATCTCCATAGAAAAATGGTCACATTCATTGGGGTCGTCGGTCAGGCAAAAATAATATCATCAACATAAATTTGAACGTGAATTAAATGTTTGCCAGACTTTCTGGTGAACAATGTTGGATCAATGCTCCTTTGTTAATCCGTGGATAGAAGAAATTTTGATAGCGTATCATACCATGCCCTTAGAGCTTGTTTCAAACCGTAAAGGGCCTTTTTCAAGCGATAGACATGAGTAGGATGCTTTGGATTCACAAAACCTTCTGCTGGGCCGGGCCGACTATACCACTCTTTAAGATCTCCATTAAGAAAGGCCGTTTTCACATCCATCCGATAAACTACCATGTTTTGCTAGCAGACATTAGCCAAGAAGATTCTCGATGGCTTCGATACGTAAACAGAGCAAAAGATTCCTCAAATTCGATACCTTCTTCCCGACGATAACCTTTTGCCACTAATCGTGCCTTATTTTTCAGAACATCACCGTGCTCATCAAGCTTCACTTTGAAGATCCACTTGAGAGCAATGATCATTGCACAATCGAGCGGTACTAATTCCCATACATCTAGACGATCAAACTCATGAATTTCTTCTTGCATTGCATTAAACGGTCACCGCCCTCGGACATTGCGCTTTTAACATCTTTTGGTTCGATCTTAGAGAGTACCGAGTTGAAGAAGCATCATAAGGCATCAGTAGCTAGTTGTTTTCGAGTTGATACAGGACGAGAAGGATTCCCAATGATGTTATCCAATGGATGATCATGTGTCCATTTTCTAAGATGTTCGTGTGGTTGTTGTTGAAGGACTGATGTAGCAGAGTTTATATCCCCTGAAGAAGATGGTTCAGGTGTTGGTTCAGGGGCAAAGATGTTTTCAAATGGAACATCTTCGGGAGTAGCAAAGGGATTTACTTCATCATTGGTGCTAGAGACAATTCCATGATGTACATTCGATGATTGATGATTTGTTGATGAGACGGAGTGATCAGCAGCAGGCTGACTTTACTTAATGATATTGAACTGAAGAGTTGACTTCATTGACAGATAGTAGCGCTCTGTTGTTGGAGTTGAAAGATCAGTGACACTTGGCTCATAATGTTCATCAAACATTGGATCAAACAATTTCTTCAAATCATCTTCAGATGGAGGTACATATGGAGTTGCTGGAGAGGAAATTGGTACAAGGGATGAACCAATTGGACTGTTTTGTAGTGCGGATCCAGAACTGAATTGTCCTGGAGCCATTTGCCCGGACAGCTCATCGAACGTGACGTGAATAGTTTCCATGATATCTCGTGTTTTTTGTTGTAGATTTGGTAACCCGTCTTGTTTGGTGCATAACCTACAAAAACTCCAATGTCTGCTTTAGCTCTCAATTTACCTAAATCTTGACCGTCATTTGTTGGATAGCACAAAGCACTAAACACACGAAGATAGGATAAATCAGGTTTTCGTTTATGGACAAGTTCATATGGAGTTTTGTCATGAGAGGTGTGAATGAGTGAACGATTTTGGGTGTAGCAAGCAGTGGCAATGGCTTCAGCCCATAGAAACATTGGAACCTTTGAGTAAATAAGCATTGTTCTTGCAGCTTCCACAAGAGTTCGATTTCGTCTTTCAACTACACCGCTCGCTGAGGAGTTCGTGGAACACTCCTTTGATGACCGATTCCAATACTTTCATAAAATTGACTTAAGTCTCGGTTAACGAACTCTGTGCCATTGTCAGTTTGAACAATTCTAACCGTGTTGTTAAGACGAACCTGGAGTTGCTTGATAAGTTTGATGATGACATTTGGAGTTTCATCCTTTGTCCTCAAAAACTTTACCCAAGTAAATCGAGAGTAGTCATCAACAATGACTAAAATATATTTCTTCCCGTTAATCCTTTGCACTCTCATTGGTCCGCACAAGTCCATATGAAGGGTATGAAGAAATTCCATTATAGAGTTTGTGGGTTTTGGTTTGTGGGCATATTTCGTGCTTTTCCCAATTGACAAAGTGAACAAAGATGATCTTTTTCATACTTTAATCTAGGTAAGCCTCTCGACAAGATCCTTTCCGTAAGGTTATTAATGGTTCCAAAGTTCAAGTGATTGAGACGACGATGCCATAACCATGACTTTGTTTTGAAGCCTTTGACAACAAACAGATTGGAGAGGACTTCATCATGTCTTCGATAGAGATGGTGTATAGGTTTGAACCACGAGTACCTCTTAGTAGATCCACACCATCAAGATCTCTAACGAAGGAAGAATGTTTTCTAAAAGCCACTTCTAAATCGGAATCACAGAATTGACCAACAGAGAACAAGTTATGACCAAGACCTTCCACATAATATACCCGAGAAATTACACTATCTCCAACCACATAATCTCCATATCCCATAATGGCTCCAAAATGGTCGTTTCCGAATCTAACAGTTCCAATAAATTTACTCACGAAGTTCATGAGCCGCGACCGGTACCACCGTCCCATATATGCTTTGAATAGCCCTGAGTCCAAATACCGAGGACGATTTGTACAACCTGCATTTGAACACGCACGACAAGAATGGATAACTAGATAATTTGGAACCCCATGAACGATTGGGTTCCGTTTGGTTAGTACACATTATTGGAGCACCCACATCGATATAGAGATATGACCTCATTAGTACTGGTTGCAACACTAGTAGTGATAGTGGACCTGTGTGAGGTGTGTTCACTTCTTAAAGGTATGATTCTACCAGTGGGCTTCCATTTCTTAGAAGGCATGGATCTAGACAACTTAGGGCAAGATTCATTCAATTTGAATTTTCACAAGTAGATTTCCATTGATAACCCATATTGCTAAATTTTCTTCCTGTAGGCTTCCAAAAGTTGCTAACCTTTTTCTTTTTAGGCTTCCGATTTTCTTAACATGTCTAGCATTTTTATATTCTTGACTAGAATATTATCAACATTAATCACCTCATTCTCAGAACATTTATGATTAAGACCAGAAATCAAACATTCATTACATGTTTTGCAACAAAAGAGAATTAATTAATTACGACGCTTATAGCTAATACTAGAATCAACACGATTCGCTTTATTCAAACTCAAACTTATTCTTCCTATGGTGTTCTTCTACTAGCTTTTCTTCAACACTTTTGGTCGGGCAAGATCCTATTTCTCATTGTATTGCCTGAAGGCTTTGACCCGCTAACCTTAGTATTGTCGATTACTCCTGTAGAAGGAACAACAGGAATATTAGTTGGTGAAACTACACTGTGCCTTGGTGGTCTAGAAGTGTTGGGTTCTTGTTATGCGAGGCACATTAAGAGTCACATTCTTATCCTTAGGCATCGAATCGGGTGCGACTACTCTATCTCGCCTATTGCTAAATTTTGGACATGTGACAATTACGTACTCTAAGAGTTCCTGAGATCGTTTGGCATCCATGCAAGCATAGGCAATGGTACTATCAAGAGGTTTTTCTAATCTTTCATCTTCCACAATCTCACGGAGACCCTTTAAACTTTCCTTAAGAGATGATAGATATGCTTTATGTGCAATTTCATTATTCCTAATGGGCGGGGGAATATATAACATATCAATAGCATACTTATCACAATTAGAGACTTTAGGAACAGTACTTGCAATGGGGATTGGCAACTTTCATCTGATCGGGAATTCACCTCAGCAAGCTTAAGATCCTCAATATCATTAAGTAAATGAATCACATAAATTTTTGTTTTGATCACTAACCTTTGAAATTTCAGTTTTAAAACAAGCATTTTCCTTTTGTAAGTTATAAATGATGTTTTGAAGTTGAAAATTCTGAGAATCTAAAGGTGGAGGCATATGGGAACCGTTATATCCCTCTTTTCACCTTTCAGTTGTGAAATTTGAGCTTTCAACCTTTTGATCGTGTTATAATGAGCTCGAATTTGTTCATCACGTTTGTTGATTTCAAAAATGCATCAAACTCAGGGAGCATCGACGATGTCGTGATATTTGAGGTTTTAACATTTTCTTTGAGATGTTGATATTTTAATTGCAAAGCAAAATGTTCAACTTCTAATTTTGAAAGATGTTTAACCAGATTATCATGATCATCTTGTTCAATTTTCTCATGCAATTTTGAATTCGTTTTTTCAAGCTCAATGACACGATCATGGGAAACTTTCAAAGCAACAGATAATTCATGAAATTGAGATGCAGAATAGAAGAATTCGTGAGCAACATAGAACACATCTTGAGCAACACATTGAGAGATCAAGTTCTCATTTAGTATATGCATATTCTTCCTTTCAATTTCATTGTATTTTAGTTCCTGTTCATAATCATTGACTTCAACTATCATTGCATCAAATTCCTTTTCCATTTCTTTAATATCAGTGTTTATTCCAATTTTAAGACTCTCAAATTGTCCTTTTAATTGTTTAAAGAAAGGCATGACTTCGGTTAAATAACATTCTTTCATTTGCTCAAAACCCCTTTCCCTCAAGAATCCCTGAGGGTGTGATTCTCTTCTTACACGTTTTCTCAAAATCAACAAACATTGATAAACAACATATAGGTGATTAAGGTCCGCTATTAGTGGCAATTGATCTAGGAACTAGGTGCATTGGTGTATTAGGAGGATACACAGTTGCTTTTGACAATCTCCTACAAGGGGAATTCGTTTCAACAAGATTTTCAGCTTTTTGCATATCCATATCCTTTTTCCAGAACACTTGTTCAGTGTTAGAAGTGTCTGAGGTTTAAACTTGTTTAAGGAGATCCAGTTTTCCTTAGTGTAATCATGAGGTTTGAACGTTATGTTATTCTTTTTACACTCAGGATTTTCTAGCTTCTTGTTCAATATCTCCCTAGTAACTTCATCTGATTTCTTATCTTCCTCAGTGCACTCAACTCAACTAGGTTTCTGCCTAGGCTTAAGGATTTCATTACCATCATAAAGTACCTTATGAGCAGCTCTTGCCTTTTTAATAACCTCTGGACTTGGTTTCTCAACAAGGGGAACGCTATGCTTATCGCTTAAGACTCTATGCTTAGTGATCATGTGAGCAGCCTGAATGGTATTCCTTGTACGCATAACTTATTTTCAAGCTTGTTTTTCAAAGGTTTTAGATTAGAGAACTCATTCAAAAGTTTCGATTCCTTAGCAGTGAATTCTTGCTTAAGAGTTTTCACATTTTCTTGAAGTTCTTGTTTTTGCTTAGCACTTTTAGAAAGCTTTTCTTGTAAGGAATTTAACTCTTGTTTTAGTACTTCTTCTTTAAACCTACTTTTTCTAATGAGTGTACGCATTTGGTCATCCATTTCCTGCTCACGAGTGGTCAACTCAAATTTAGCACGTTGTTCATAGATGGTTGCTTGTTCTTTATAGGTATTAAGCTCGTGGTCAAGGAATCATCAGTCACAAATGCAGGTGTATTCATCGGTATGCATTCATTGTTAATTGCAGAAGATTCATCACTAGGTACAACAAGACTGTCATCTTGTTTCACATATTGTTCATATGGGATAACATTGTTATTACCCATATTTTCAATATCTGACTCAATGACTTCAGTAGATTGTACTTCATGGTGAATCTTTTGCTCATCAACCACATCATATAGTTTGAGTACCTCTTTAATGATGGATTCCTTGGATGAACTGGCTTGTTGAGATGAAGAGTTCATTGGAGAAATATTAGCCATGAAGATGGTTTGTGCACATGGTTCATCATCAACGTCCGAAGTCAAATGCATCACGCGATCTGCAACTTGAAAGGCGTTGGGATTGTTCTCGAGCAGATGCACGGTTGTTCGTCCACATCTCCATCATATGTTCTAGCATTCCCATCGGTCAAGAACAATGCTCCTCTTCATTCAACATTACACCATTATCTTGTGCTTGAACCAACAACATCTTGTCTCTAAAGAAATCTGCGTTATGAGGGCGTTTTGGTTGAGTACAGTTCCTAGCAATGTGCCCTTCTCCACCACAGCTTGTATCACTTGATTGGTTTTAATTGACCCTGAACTATATTCCTTTCACGATTCTGATTACCATCATATCCACCACCAACACCAGCATTCCCATAACCTACATTACCTTGTTCATTGTGTGGAGGATAAGCATTCTGTCTTCCTTGCACATTTCCACCACAATCTTTCCGCTTTCACAAAGGCATGATTTTGACGATTGGATGCGTTCGAGATAGTTGTTAGTGTGAGGGTGAGATTCGGTTTTGCTTGACCATAAGAGCCACTTGATTGATAAAGTGCTCTATGACTTCATCAGAACTAGGTTGCTTATATCCCGAATCAGGAACGGGCTTGTGATTATCATTTCCAGTGGGTGTGACTTTAGATGCTTTGGTGAAGAATGCAGTTGTATCATTCGATGAGCTTGTTTCTCCTGGTTGAGATTTGAACTGTTCAAGAATCCTTTCTTCAAACATAGCATGTTTCTCATTCTGAAGAAGGAAGGCATACAATTGCTCATAGTTGGTGTTCTTTAGTCCTTTTGTAAGAATCCTTTGTTAGTGTGAGGGGTGAGATTCAGGTTTTGCTTGACCATAAGAGCCACTTGATTGATAAAGTGCTCCATGACTTCATCAGAACTAGGTTGCTTATATCCCGAATCAGGAATGGGCTTGTGATTATCATTTCCAGTGGGTGTGACTTGAGATGCTTTGGTGAAGAATGCAGTTGTATCATTCGATGAGCTTGTTTCTCCTGGTTGAGATTTGAACTGTTCAAGAATCCTTTTTTCAAACATAGCATGTTTCTCATTCTGAAGAAGGAAGGCATACAATTGCTCATAGTTGGTGTTCTTTAGTCCTTTTGTAAGCTTCACAGAAGTGACAAACTTGTGCCATTCGGGATTCATATTGTTTACGAATTTTGAGTTCAGCTGAATGTTTGGCATAGTCATCTTGATATTCCTCATATCATTCACCCGCTTGTGGAATCTCACGTAATATTCATAAACACCTTCTTCGTGTTTCATCCTAAAGTGCTCAAATTCATCATACAATGTGATTCTCTCTCTGTCTTCGATAGTCAATTCGAACCCGAGAGAAGCATCTTGACATTATCCCAAACCGCCGGCTTATGTGTTGATTGATAAGCTTGTAGATATCTTTGGAAGACCTTGAAGAATAATATTTGAAGCCCTCGATATCAAGATCGAATCTCTTTTTCTCCTTATCACTGAGTTCATCATACATCTTAGGTCTATCCATTCCATAAACTATTGTTCCATCTGCAGCAGTATCAATCATGTCTCTAGTAGTCTCAACCTGATACGGTCCTTCATCAATAGACTTAAGGATGTTAACCTCATTCTCCTTTCCTAAGCAGATACAACCCGATTCTTTGTGACCAAGACTCATAGTCGGGCCTTCTCAAAGCATGGGAGGACGAGTATCGGATCCTCGTAGCTTGTACATCATCGAACGGAAGACATGTTTAAATTCTACGGATTTTACAAATCTTTGAATTAACCGAAATAGATACTTTCACTGGATTTTACAAAATCAAGAGATAAACCGTAAAACTTATGCACTTATGCGTAGAAAGCAGAGTTACGCAGAGAAACTTAAGCGTAGAAGCTTATGCGTAGATGAAGGGCTTATGCGTGAGGCAGCAGCCTTAGCGACAGGTAACAACAAACTTACGAGTAGACACAAGCTTACGCGTAGACAGAGTTTACGGGTAGACTAGAGCTTACGCATAGAGTTTTTAGGGTGAAAAGCTTAAGTTTATGCGTAAACCAAAACTTAGGCGTAAGAAACTTATGCGTAAGTTTCCCTTAGGCGTAAGACAAGCTTATGCGTAAGAAAAAGCTTATGCGTAGGAATTGTTACGCGTAAGTTTATGCTTATGCGCGAGACTTAGGGTTTTATTCACAAAAATCTCTTACACTTCACAGTGCACGAGATATCCAAAGTCGAAGTGTTTTTCAGGCTTATCCAAGCAAGAATAACACTAAGTAATCACCAAAAACGAAGATCAAGTGAAAAACACCTTACGCGTAGGATTAGGGTTTTGATATGCGTAGAAAGTACAAATTTTTTCAAACACGTTTTTATGATCAAAACCTTTTACAAAACTTGATTATTACGATGAAACAACCTTAAAAACACCAAAATAACAAAGCTTGAGGATCAAAACCACCTTTCTCTCTTACGCGTAGGTTCGTACACACGTATCCAAACACTCTTAAAAACCAAGAAAAACTCGTAAAGTTCAAAACTTTTTGCAAGAAACTGAAAGTTTAACACTCAATAAACCTTAACCCACAAGAATCTTTGATTAAATAGTGAAAAATTTAAAGCTTTAATGATACCAAAGTACCGTATACGAGACCACAACCTTACGCATAAAACTAAACCTTAACCAACGAAATAACAATCAAACCAAGAACATGAGAGATGGATGATCAAACCATGGCTCTTGATACCATTTGTAGGATCTTGGTTTGTTAAACAAGAGGTGCGGCGCCGTTTAGGTTAAGGGTTCAGATAGAGAAAGTGGGAGAGAATGGGAACCCTAGAGAGACAAAGAAAAATGTATTATCAAAGTTCCAACCCTTTGCCTTGGAGGGCAAAGGGTATTTATAGGGTATAATAGACGCCTCTATTAGGCTGTGGATCAGGCATACAGTGGGTAAAGACCCGTCCGTCCTCCACGGTGTTACAAAGTAATCTAAATACAAACACTGAATTGCTACGACTACGAGCTTTCTAACGAGTATACATACTTGAGGTGACCGACACTTTAAGTACTGGATTTACTAAATCCCAACAAAGAAGAAGATGATACACCTATGGCTGAACATACTGCAAGTGATGAAATTGCAGCTAAGGTATTGCAAAATCTATCAAGACCAAGAGGTGTGACTATTCCAGGAGTTGCTGAAGAACAACCACAAGCTTCTCAACCTACTATAGATCCTAAGGATAAAGGAAAAGGTAAGTTGATAGAAACAAAGAAGAAAAAGAAACCTACTTTAGCACAAATAAGTACGCCAGTTGCTATGAATGAGGAAGCAGCTAGAAAGTTTCAAGCTGAATTAAATGTTGAAGCTGATATTGAAGAAGCCAAGGATAAAGAAGTAGCTAAGGAATTACAAGCAAAGTTGGATGTTGAAGCTACTGTACCATTAAAGTCACCTATTCCTGTTTCTGCTCTACCAAGAAGACCAAATCTTGCTAAGAAAAGGAATGCAATGATGGCTTATTTAAAAGGTCAAGGATATATTGGATTGAATAAGTTGAATTATGTTGAGATGAAACAGTTATATGAAGCTGTTAGAGAGGCTTATCAGAAACAAGTTGATAGTATCAAAGACTATAAAGATGATGATGCTCAGAAAGAAGATGAAAGAAAAGAAAGTTTAAAAAGAGAAAGAACAACTGAAGAAGAAGATAAACAGCCATCAAAGAAGGTTGAGTTAAGATCTGATACTAATGATGAACTAAGGAATTACTTAAGAATTGTAGAATTTGAGTATTCTAAAGAGGATGCAGAAAAGAAGACAGATAAGAAGAAGAAAAAGTCTCCAATAACTACTTTTGAAGTTATAGAATCTAAAGATGGGAATTATCTGATGTTTCATAGACAAGATGAAAGCTACAGAGTGTTTAATATGCTATGGGATCTATTGCACATAATAGATAGAGAGAATTTGTTTCATCTATATCATTTGGTGCAAGAATACTTTCAGAAGGTGTTGGTTTAATCTTGATTGGAGATCTCACAACTGTTTGGGAAACTGAAGAAACAAGTACTGATGAGATTTGGAAAAATCAAGAAGATTGGGAGATAATCAGCTGGAGATTCTTTGAAGAATCTGGAGTACATGTTCTAGAGTTAGAAGATGGAACTATGATTCATATGTTAGCAGATAGAAGATATCCGCTTACATCAAATCTCATGAGGAGAATGCTAGAGCATGGGATGGAAGTTGAAGAAGATAATGAAATTGCTCTTATGGTCATCAAATTGTTTATCAGATGGACAACTATGGCTGATGATGATGAATAACTTGTATGAATTTTTATTGAATAAAATTTTGATATAATCAGTACTTTATTCAAAGTATTGCTGATCAAACAGTACTTTTATCAAAGTACGCTGCGCCTTTTAAACCATTAATGATTTTGAAAAGAAAACTTTTGTTAAGTGATAAAATTTTGAAACAAAGGTTAAAAGAAATAAATGGTTTTTGAGATGGTAACAACAATAGGTTATCAATCCACCATGGTTACAAAAGGATTGGCTAATCCATGAGCAAACGACTCTGGTAAAGATTTGGCTAGCCCACAAGAAAATGGCTTGTGGTAAAGGCTGTGGAAAAACCATTATATGGTAATTAGTTCAACATGGATGAAAGAACTAACTAGTCCAAAAGGGTACAGCTTTTGGTAAAGACAAATCAAATCTGTTGATAGCTGATGATTTGCTAAAAATCATATGGTTATTAATGTACCATGATCTTACACATCAAAACATTTGGCTACTCCAGAGTTAATGGCTTTGGTAAAGAGACATCAAAATCTATTAAATTTCAATGATTCACCTCTCACAGTGAGTTTACACACCCGAAGTGATGAGAATAGACCAAATTTAAACCGAATTAATGTACACATTGTCATATGTTGCCGAAGCGTTGGCGAAAAGATGGAGCTTGCTGAATGTTGCTGAAAAGAGATTATTGATTAAAAATGATGTAAAGAATATTACTGAAAGAATAAAGACTACTTTGATAATGACAATGCAAGCACAGTGAATACAAAGACAAATCTGAAGATAAAGAAATAAAGACACAATCTTTCCAAGAGGATAACAGAAGTTAAAGATAAGTTTACAAAGAAACTTGAAGTCAAGCAAGTATAATTCAAGTTAGGGGAAGATTGTTGGGATATGAAAGTACTGATTAAAGTCAAAGTACTGCTAAGTAAAAAGTCAAAGTAATCTGCCGTGAAGTCAAAGTAGTCTGCAGCCAAAGAACTGCTATATTTGTATATGGAAAGCTTTGTTTATTCTAGAATATTCTTTGTTTAGATTACTTGTCGTACAAGGATACAAATTGTAAACCGACTAGGGTTATCCTTAAGCCTATAAAAGGACCCCTAGATTGGCATTAGAGATACGAGTTTTTATGTATGTTTTAGAATCCAAAAGTACGATATTAGTGTTTTAGAGTTATTAGAGAATCTGTATAACTAGCAAATTCTAAAGTTTAACAAAATCGTTGAAAGTTAAAGTTTAATTCTTCTTAGCTTTGTTAAGTAATTTCCGCATACTTAATAGAGTTTGCTCAGTGTTTCATTGTTAATAACTTAGGATTTATCCAAGGTTATTAAACCCTTAACAAGCTATATAAGTTAGTTTGGTTAGAGTACATCAATCCAACAAAGTGTCAGAAAGACGCATCAAAAAAGTTAGAAGAGGAAACGCTTTCGTCAAACTTAAAATCTGGCAATATCCACCGCACGCGTGCAATAAATATGCCAGACTGTGGGGACTCGATGACGTGGCAATCCCTAAAAAAGAGGAACATTAGAAGGGCATTTCAAAAAGGACACGGAAAGGAAAAGTGCTCAGTCAACTCATGTCTAGTAATGACCACCGCACGCGACGATATCCGCATGCAATGCACACACTAGACTGGGGGGACTTGATGATGTATAGCACGTATAACAGGCCCACTAGGCCCAATATGTACTATACACATACTGAGCCCCGGCCTAACAACAAAAATAAATACAAACACTGGACCAACGGTAAGCCCAATCACGAAATTGGCTATGGTCTAGACTAAAAGACGTACGCATGATACTTAGCAGAACGAACCTCCTACCGCTAAAGCATCCTCGTGTCCAAGATCCGCGATGATTTGAACCTTGCCCGTGGGTCCGGCTCCGGCAACTAACTTCTATATGCGAGTAACTAGGAAACCCTAGTGGTAAGCCTCGCCTATAAAAGGGGCTCTAATCCCCATACAAGGTACAACTTTCTCTCTCATAATTACACACATATACTCTTACTTCTCTGTCAAGAATATGTACTTACTCTCACGCCGGAGTCTAATCGTGGGGTCCGTCCCTACGGTAAGGCTAACGGTTTGCTCTTATTTTGCAGGGAAATCAATCAAACTATTTGGATTAGTACAAGATCAACACCCTGGTAGCTTGTTAGCCCAATCCAACAAGCTACACTAACACCAATTACAACCCGTCACACTTTTTGTACTAACATAAGAAGTGGCGAGAAGTGACTATAACGACACATTTAATATGCAATGACTTTAATTAGATGCATCCCTAATCATTTAGATGCACCATTTGAGTTTCAAAAGTTATTTTGATGTGAAAATGTTGCGAACGGATTTTTATGAATTGGTCATATGTAGAGGAACTAAATAAAAGGGAATTTATGAAATGCAACTAATATATGTATATGAATATAATAAAAGCTAGAAAATATATTATGATCAATCTAAAATAATAAGGATACATATAATTTACGTTGGTGCATCTCGGATATGCGGTTATAATTACTTCTCATCCGTCCCATTTTAGGTTTAATTCTCATTTGAACCTAACTCTATATAATTTATTGTAGAAGAAATATTGATTGTTATGGTTAGTTGGTTATTATGTAATGAGTAATTGTTTTGTTTAATGAAAGAGTTAACTTATATATGAACTAAAACATAGTATTGATTAAGAATAACGATTACATTATATGGTGTAAGATGGTATATGAATCCTCGTTTAATGTTTAATGGTGACCACTCCCAGCAAAGGAGTTAACCCACCGTGAACACCCTCAACGGCGCAACACCCTTGGCGGCAGCCAAAGGTGAGAGGTCAATTTTGTATATCAAAGGTGAGTTGCTCACCTCTTATGGAGACGTGTAAATGTGAGACCTTTCAATGTTTTTATTATTTGTTATTTAGTTTGTGGTTGTATGTCGAGTATTTATTGAGGTATGTTTGTATAAAAATAGGTATTTTAATGAAATGTGAAATAGTGATGATTATTGGGAGTGAAAAATGACAAGAGAGAGAAATTTAATGTGACACTGATGTGGAATGTAAAGTGATGTCGATGTTGGAAGTAATCTAAACTCTAAAGAAGCCATAGCATTTCCTTCCTTAGGATGTGCAAGCCACCTAGGCCATTCCAATGAGCTTGTTTCATAGCAAACAATATCATCTAGAAAATCACAACATTATAGAGTGAAACTATTATCTTAACTTCATACTATCCTACGTATGTAATTTGGAATACAGTCGAAGAAGTTTGTAAAAACCAATGACTTATTTACATTAGTTTGTAATTCGGAATATTAGTCAAAGAAGTTGGTAAAAACTCATATATAGTTTTAAGATTATGATATACCAATGCTCTTACAAAAATAATCTTATCATGTCAAAAGACTCAAGTTACTCAGCGTTGATTATTCACCTTTTTGAAAAGCGAATTGATACTTATACCACATATTTTGATGTATGCATCACAATTTGTGCATTATTGTTTGTACCGTAGCATACAATACTGTAATGCACAAGTTGTGAGGCATGCGTCAAAAAATATGGTGTGAGTATCACCCTCTTTTTGAAAAGGTTTAATTCGTTGAAAAAACTTTAATCCTCCCATATACACGTTGGTTTAACTAAATAGAGCTGTTTTTTGTTTGTTGCTTTGAGGTTTACTTTTTTATAATATCTTTGCCTATTTCAAAAAACAAATCTTATATAAGAACAAGCCTTGAGCAATATTAACTTATTTCAGCCAGAGTTGGCTAAATTTAAAATACAAATTCTTTAATCAACTGAGAAAACAACGAATAAAATCTTGTAGCTAAAATGAACGAATGAGAACAAGCTTAGTGACATGTTGAAATGAATTGGCATCTTTTGTTACATTAATAACATGTTATACTTAACTCATAACTCGACATACATTAGTTCTTCCCACAACAAAAAAAGATACAATGTTTGATTTTATGTTTAAGGCGATAAGAAACAGCTAAAGGAAATAAAATGTGCTAGTGCATATTGTTACAAAAAAAACAACTACAAATAATATATTTGTTGGTTACAAAATGAAATTAATGAGTGTACTGCTTTATATTAACTTTGTTGCAACATTTTCACACCATTCTGTGGTTTAACTTCTAATACAAAATAAAGGCATGTTACTATACAATTTATTTACTATTAAAGCTAAATCTTTGACTACACAAAAAGATTAAGGAATGAGAAAGCAATTTACCTTTGAGCTTGAAAATAGCTTTCTTGAGCTTAGATGCACATCCTTGACAATCCAAATTTGGTACTCTTATCTCCACTACCTGCAAAACACCATTCAACAAAAAAGTTGTCATATCATACAATTATATAAAGTTATTAACCAATATACAACTTCATATGTTATTATGAACAAAGATAGAGTGAAAGACTTACTAGAGACATAATATTTGTGTGTGGAGTTAACAAAGTGGTTATGAATAATGAGGCTAGACACACACAAGAAGGACCCCTATAAATATGGAATGAGGGATGATACTCGTATTTAATATAAAAACAATAACGGTTGTGGCATTTACTATTTTGTTTCGAAAATAACACTTCCATTAAATTTGATAATTTAATTTAATAATAATCCGGTATTCAAAAAAGTGGTTAGGGTCTTTAAAACATTTTCGAATATGCAAAGGCGCGGGTGGTGGCAACCATGCCTAACAAATTTTTTCATGTTTAATCACCCACCAATAATATCCTTTCATCTCATCTCATACCTAACAATAGATTTTTAGTGGCAACCATGCCTAACTCATACCTCATCTAATTTTATTTTTTATTTTTTTATAATTATATTTCATCCATCCACCCATAGTACAAACAAGACATACACATCTTACCACCCCACCCCTATGTTTCTTCTCCTTCTTCATAGTACCACCCCACCCCACTGTTTCTTCTTCTTCTTCGTACCACCCCACCACACAAACAATATCTTTTTTTTATCAAGCCTTAAAAACTAACTAACCTTGTTTGAAGTTGAACATGAGAGTTGAAATGGAAGGTGTTGGAATGATGGTTGTAGTTGATGAAGTTACACATGCAACGGCTAGAAAGTAAAGGCTCCAACGGATATATTGTTGTTCCAACGTTGAATTTTTCTTCATACCAAATCGGGTCTTTTGCCGAATTGGTGTTACCTCCTTCCATGCCTAATGAAACCAAAAGCAATACACACCCCGCTCGGTATGCTCCATGCCGAAGGGCATACCGACTCCACTGCCAGTACCCTAAGTGGGGATTCGATAGTGGACCCTTAGATTTTGGACAGCAGACCCAAAGCCCAACTAATAAAGAGAACCCACTTTTGGTCCGGTTATTATTGCAAAGCGTTAAAGCATTATATAAAACTTTCAAATAACGCTCTGTTCTCGAGTTTATATTTGGAAGGAAAGGAAAGAAAATGAAAGGAAATAGAAAAATTGGTGTGTTCTCGAAGTTTTTGTCAAACGAGGAAAGGAAAGTGGAAGGATTTGATAGAAAATTAAGAGGCTTTTTCCTACCAAATTTTCCGCCAAATATACGGATTTGGAAGGAAACAGATTTACACATAAACTATTTGTTATAAACTAAGTTATATAACCTTCATTATTTTATATATCTTTTGTTATAGATGATTTCTATGCTTTAAAAGTCACAACTATAATTTTTTCTTTTATTCTTTTCTTTTCCTTCCAACCTCGAACACGATTTTGCTTATTTTCCTTCCATTTTCGTTCATTTCCTTTCAACTCGAGAACATGAAATATAAATGCCACTTTCTTTTCTTTCCACTTCTTTTCTTTACTTTTCTTTACCTATCATTTCTATTCCCACAAAAGAAAACTCGAGAATAGATTTTGTGATTGTCAACTAACTATTTTTTATAGACTTTGTTCTAGATATTTTTAGTTGCTTCAGTAGCTTTGCGGTACCAAGTATTACTCAAAGGTGGCTGAAACGGCTACCAGTTGAGATTGAATCTATACCATCTTTGGTTTGTAAGACTAATAGGCGTCCGTAGACGTGCGTTTCGGCACCAACTACATGTCCCTCTTATTATACCCCAGCCCAACTTACGCGTCTTACACATATTTGGAGCACAAGTCGGTCGGTCAGATGACCGACTTTTTTGTGTATGTGTGTGTGAGTGTGATATGGGTATGTTTGTTATTGTTGAGTGGAAAAGAAACACCTTTTAAGTACTTAAAAGTAGTTGAATGTTTGTACACTTATTCAAATAATTTTTCTAATTGTTTATCTTTCAAGCCTCCAAGTAACGAATAAATGAATAATCTTAATCCACTTTCATCAAACATAAACCCGTTACCATGGCTTTATATTGCATTATAAAAGTTCGAGGAAATCATAGCTAAAAGAACACAAAAAGCAAGCCGACTATGTATTTTATATGAGTGTAAAGTGACACTAAAAATCTAAAATAATGCAAAAAAAAAAAAAAAAAAAAATCTAAAATAATGCAATGTAGGTCCCTTGGTGTTCCAACCATCATACTGCGTATGTTTTGTTGAATGTGTTCTTATTTATTTACTTACTTTTAGGAAATGCACTTTTAATAACCCTAATCGCACACATCACCTCTATCTAATAAAACCCTCCAACTCAAAAACTACCTAATTCTACCCTAACACTATCCTAAGTGAGGAAGTGGTACCCCTAACACCCTAATATATATATATATAAATATATATATATATATATATATATATATATATATATATATATATATATATATATATATATATATATATATATATATATATATATATATGGGGAGCGCATTATTACGAGATCAAACTTAAAGTCAGAAAAATAAAGATCGTTTTAAAACCACTAAAACGTTTATAAATAACAATTTTAGCAATAATACACAAAAATATAATATTTTAATACAAATTAACATTTTAGAAACTAATAACCAAATGATACATGAGTTTGAATTAGTGATACACCGATACACATTACACTAATAAATATTCCAAAATCTGATACACATACAAAAACCTCATACACATTACACTTCTAATCAAAGTGTATCACCTAGGTTTCAGAATTTAAAAAAAAAATCTATCAAAACTTTAACATTTTTAGTTGTAGCTAATAAAAAATTATTTTTGTTATAAGGAGAGTGTCACTTGTCAAATTTAGATTGATCTCATTTTAACAACTTTAAGTTTGATCTTATTTGATCTAGATTATATATATATATATATATATATATATATATATATATATATATATATATATATATATATATATATATATATATATATATATATATATATATATATATATATATATATATATATATATATATATATATTTTTAAGTCTTTTTATCTCACCAAAAACTTATCTCACCAAAAATATATAAACTCTATTTCATTTCTTCACAAACACAAACACCCTATTTCTTCATCTCCCTCACAAATTCACACACACAAAAATTTTCACACAGTTGCACCATCAATTGCGTGTTTTCCCATCTCTTTGCAATTAACCAATCAAAATTTATTTTATTCATTTCCTTGTAAGTTTTGTTCGTATTACTAACCCTATTTTTTTTCCATTTTTTTATAAATAAAACTAAATAGATCTGTTTTGATTATCATTTTCTTCAATTATACCGTTCGAATATTCAAAAAAATTGACCCTTCACCGATCGGGCTTGGAAGCCGATTTCCTACCCTACTAACACGCTCGTTGCCGATCGTTCGTGCGTGGACAATGCCTACCCGAGCCCCACTCCCTCCCCTCTTATGGGGTTGATACTCACACTATTTTTTTTTATACTTACACTACACTCTACAACATTGTAATGCACACTATACAAGACAGAATGCACAATTGTGGTGTAAGCATAAAAAAAATGATGCGAGTATCAACACCCTTTACTTATGGCCCATCTCCGCAAAACATGTAGCGGATACACGCAACACTGTTTCCATAGTGTTTATATCCATTGTGGTTACATATCACTTTTTTGTTAAAAATCTTCTAGATTTAATGGTTGTCATTCTCTTCACTTTAATATCAGTGTCACATCACCACTCACTTAATCTTTCAGACACAATGGTCACCACTCTTTTCACATCAAAAAAATAACTTACTTTGTTTAAATATACCACACGAAATACCTCACACATACTCATACAAGAAAAACTGAATGGTAAGCGTGCTCACCACTCACTCCTCTTTTTCCTTAGGTCACGCGTGAGGTGAGAAAGTTTTTAATGGGTTAGAGTAGTCTATATATAGTCTAAGTTTAAAATTGCGAAAAGAGATTATTCAAATTTTAATTTGATATTATGCATAGGTGCATAGCAACTACTACTAAAAAGATTCGGAGGAAAACTCTTTGCATAAGAGCTCGACCATGTGTGGAGGATTTGTTCCGATATGGTTGTCTGACCACACCGAAGTGTCGGTGTGGTTTCCCAAAGTTATATAGACCACTCAGTTTTAGTGTACGTGTTTGTACGTGTGATTTTTTTGTATGATAGGTCCATTTTTCATAATAATGAATTAGTGTAATTAGGAGTTCAGAGTGGTGCGGATGTGACAACAGATTTTTCAATGTGGTTATTGTGACCACGCCTAATACCCAATGTTAAGTGAGACAATGGTGGTCTCAGTGGAGGTAGGGGAGGGCAAGGAAAACATTAACCACCTTAATAAGTAACTTCACGACTAATGTTCTTTTGACAACTTAGTCTCGTATAGAGTATATACATGAGAAACACAATTACACATTAGAAAACAATTTTCGCTAGTATAAATCGTTGGTAAGTATGAATTTTTTTGTTAGAATACTAGTCGATATGCAGGCCCGAATTTAAGCATGTGCAGGGTGTGCGAAGGCACAGGGCCTCCATTTTCTTAGGGCCCCAATATCTAAATCTGTAACGTTAGTATAACCGAACTTTTGGACGTTTTTATCCATGTAAATGATGTTTTATGATCGAATAAATAGGTTTTAGATTGTTATAATATAGTTATTTGAGTTATAATGGAGAAACAAAGCTTAGGATCTTTTTTTTAATGGAGTAAATATGAACAAAGTTGTTGTTCCAAAGAAGAAGATGACACAAAAGTCGAAAATTTTGTTTTTTATTTGGTAATTTCAGTTTTAGCCCCTATAGTTTACAGTTTATCATAAGCGGTTATTCTAAAGTGTTTTGTTGGAAAAGCAAAAGCTGCAAAACAGCCCAAATATCTTTAAAAAAATGTACTTCTAATTCTCAAAAATCACGTTGATAACTTACCATCATGTTGTATAATAGATGTTTTGACTTTCTGCACTTGTATTTCAAAAACATGCTGCACAATTGCATAATTTATGAGAGTTATCTTTAGGACTTTAAGGATAATTTCTAAAAGCTTCGAAAGAAAAAACATAAAGGTCATAAACAAAAGAAGGAAATAAAAAAACAAATTACTTAGATGATTAAAGAATGTAGTGTCCATAATCAATTAAGTTTGCTTATTTTTTAGCGAATATTGTTCAAGGGTCTCTAACGTAATATGGCACAGGGCCTCCGAAATCCACGGGACGGCCCTGTCGATATGCTATGCCTGATTGAATTAATAAGAAGAGTGTCAAAAGAAAATAGAAGAGAGATTCACAAAGCAACGAAGTACATAATTATAGTGTTCTTGTTATTTCTTTTCCATTAGTTTAAGTTCACGTTTTGTTGTTTTCGTCTATGACCACATTTCGCATAATGAATTAAATGATAAGTAGTTGATAGGAGTCAATTGTTACCAAAACTGTAATTTTGAAACCGTCTTTGAATTCTTTTGTGGCGAGTTTAATATAGTAAGCTAGTAATTTGAAATCAAGTCGAATCAATTATCTTTGAATTCCTATGTTTGGTTGTACATTTGATCGAAACTTGATCTATATTTATTTAGAGATAAAACGTATACTTATTAAACACGTGAGATATTTGTTACTGAGGTTTACATTTTCAGACAAGCTAATGTCTAAAGCTAAATATACATAAACAAATAAAATTAAATTAAATTAAATTAAAAATAATAATAATAATAATAATAATAATAATAATAATAATAATAAACATCGACATAACAATGGGCGGAGCTATGAAAAGGCAAAGGAGGGTGGTAGCCCCCCTAAACTTTGGACCACTATTATACAATTACTTGTTTTTCATGTGTAAAAAAATTCTTTTTAAAATTTAGCCCTCCCATAGAACACTTTGAATCCTTTTGGCCCTCCCACAAAAATCTTTCAAGCTCCGCCATTGGGCATAACGTAGTGCGTGATACCTTTGTTGACATATGTTCTCGATCTGGGATCTCGGCTGATAAAGAAGTTGACATTAGGCTCTGCAGGGAAAGGGACAAAACCTTACGCCCAACTGATATGTTACTCTATTCTTAGGATGGTGGGCATGATATGGTCGATTTGACAGGGTCGTCTCCTTTGACGCAAACTAATATGGTTGATTTTGTACCAGATCGTGTGGTGATTGAAGCCGCACAATGTTAACGTCTCAAGTACGAGGCAAAATGCGCAGGCATTGGATATGGGTTCTTCCCCTTCTCATTCTCTTCATTTGGAGAACTTGAGAAGGATGCAGTGACCTTACTAAAGTGCATCCGAAGTTTCTCGGTGACTCAGGACATTGGAGCACGTGCTCCTCATCATATTTTTAGTAAGATAAACTTCGCTATAGCTAGATGAGTGGGGGCCAAGTTAGTATCTCGACTTCCCACTAATTTTTTGTAATTGTTATATTTTTTTTAATGAAGTGATGTTTTATAAAAAATAATAATAATAATAATAATAAAATGTACAAACTAAAAAAGAAAACTAGAAACACTTTCCTTATACGAAGCAAAAGTTTTCAAGCACGATGTATGCATATTAATTATGTTTAGGTAAAATGTTATTACACCTGGTGAATTTATTATTTCAAAAAACAGTTAAGTACATAGAATATGAGTGAATCTTATATCTCAGCTCGTTACGTTATATAAGCAAAAAACAAACGCATCATTTGCGTTTCAAACTAAACCTATCATAAAAATGACAAACCAATTTTATGAAAAACTACTAGATAACCTACTTACGTCTAGTATGACCACGAACCCTTATTTCATAAGCGTCACAAAGTGCTAATTGCTCTTCCGTTAAACCTTCGTACTCATCATCATCATATTGGTTTTCATCATAATCATCTTTTCAACGCTCGTAGAAGCTCTTCATCCCCGTTCCACCTCCGGTTTTCGAGGATTTTGTACCTTTAGAAATTTGTGATGCCATAAATCTCGTTGTTTTATTATCATCCTCTTCCACGTCATTCTCGCTTTCATTATCCAAGTTAACAACTTTACTATTACCTATGTTCACATCGTCACCTTTAGAGGCTACTGAAACACTAGGAGTAATCCCAACATCCTTTTCAACCATGTTAAGAACATCAAACGAACTTGAATTCACAATTTTCGTACCACTTGAACTAGCCACATCGCCTATAGGTTTCGAACCAGACTTATTATTATCCTCAACCATACTAGCATTTGTATCATTCAGTTTGGCCTGCTTATTACATGTCTTCTTTGCAGTCGTATTTTGAGAATGTCTTTAGACAAAACGAGACTTAGGACCAACTAGTAAACCTTTAGCAACTTGCGTTTGTATCTTCACATTCTTTGCAGTTGTACTCACATCGGCTACAATTTTCTTAGGACATTGGTCACATGCATGACCAAAAACCTTACACGTTGAACATCTAGTTGGCTCCTACTCGTACTCAGCTAGAATAGAATGCAAGATATATCAATTACCTTCAATTTTAGGCACTGCCACAACAAGAGTGTCTTTTAACTCAACACCAATCAATCATTGCTCTCTCGAAACTAGACTGACCACATGATTCTATACACATTGAGGCTGTATAAGTATCTAACATCAATGGGGTACCAAGTTTTGTAGCAATAGCACTCAAGCCATCCTTTGTGAATGCCGTAATAGGAACATCATGAAGTTTAACCCAATCGACACACTCTTCAAGTCCACAACGTTGTTTTGCAAAAAGAAAAAAAATTCGCTATACCTCCTTAACTATGTGACGAGTTACGCAAACTATCATGTACTTTTAGCTATTTATTGTTTTATATATAAAAACTTTATTTATCAAATGTCTAGCGATTTCTTTATAAAAAAATATGCTGATGAAAAAGTATCTAAATTGTGAAAAAAAAAAGTATCTAGTTTG
The DNA here is from genome assembly GCA_910596185.1 of Chrysanthemum makinoi. Taxonomy (NCBI): domain Eukaryota; kingdom Viridiplantae; phylum Streptophyta; class Magnoliopsida; order Asterales; family Asteraceae; genus Chrysanthemum; species Chrysanthemum makinoi. The sequence goes on from OU343220.1 coordinate 73,125,448, forward strand.
ATTTTGCATTGATGTTGGTGATATTGATGCTACAGTCTTAACTAATCCGACTATGTCTTGAGTAGTTATGTGTTGCATCTTGACATCAATAACTTGTTATGGTTTCTGATATGGTGAATATGGTTACATCTGGTTCTACATCTGTTGGTTTTGTTTGGTACTGTCCTAATTAGTAAGTTGTGTGATTCGACCCTGCATCTCGTTCTGCCCGGTTCTGTCTGGTATTACATCTGTTTGATTTCGTTTGATTTTACACTGCACCTGTCTACCTGTATATGCTCTTCATCTGTTATGTATGCATTTGCTTGCATGAATCAACTCTTCATCTCTTATGTCTCAGATCCGGCCGCTATCGAATCTACTCTTGTTCTTCTCCGTATTTTTGTCGCTTTGCTCTTGTTCTACATTTGAACCTGTCTGCCAGTTCTACTCTTTTCCCCTTCATGATTCTGTGCTCTACACTTGTCTGCATCTGGTTCTACCTATTCTACTCTCGTTCATCTCCGTACTTGTGTTGTTCTGCTCTAATTCTGGATTTGATTTTGGTTTTGAATCGATTTTCGTATGTCTGTTACAAAACTGACTGATTTTGACTTGTTACACATTGGATTGTATCGGATTGAGACTCTGTTTAGAACCGAGTTTCCATTTTGGACGCTCCAAAGCTTCGTTATTTATTATTATTTTTTTCTTTCCAGTTTTAGTTTATTTTGTGTTTGACAAACTCTCAATGTTTACCGCAACATTTTGAGTTTGAGAAGGAATGTTAGATAATAAAGGCCCGCAAGCCCGTCGCATTTGGCCCGTTTAGTTGCTAAGATTAGATTAGTTTGTCTTCTTTTTAATATCGTGTAATGAAGTTGGGTTAATTCGACAAAATGTATCATACTTGTCATTTTTTGTTATTGTGTGTACTGAACTTTTTTTTTCTTATTGTGTGTACTGAAATTTTAAATTTCGATTATTGTGTGTATTTTGTGACTATTCAGACATGTAAAATGATCATTTACCCTTCGAAAATTGAGAAAAGTAAGGGTAAAATGGTCACAAAATACGTAATAATCGAACTTTGAAAGATTAGTACACATAATAACAAAAAATAAGTATGGTACATTTTTAAGCAATTATTAACCCTTTAGTAGATCTGTTCAATATCTTTTTCAGTATTCCCTCTACTGAAAATCAGAATCGTCTTAAAACAAGTATACATTACCTATTCATAAGAAAATACCAAAAAAGGAGATGCTTATTTAGATTTGTATACTACTTTAACCTTTTAAAAGAGTTGCATATTTCGTTCTTGCATACATTAAGTTTAAACGAACTTCCAACTACTATTATTTAACACCTCTGTATATATAACAAGCTCATTGGAATTTAGTGAAGCTTAACCATACACATTTTATATACTGATAAAATATGCAGCATTTCATTAATGATATTAGGAGAAACCATTTGATTTTGAGAACGCAATCGACATGTAGAGGAATTCAGAGGCATTTTGCCGAGACTATTTGGTTGCCAATGACCACATCAAGCTCGAAGTCGCCTTATTTTTCTTGGCGTTTGCTTGTTCATAGGCATGTTCGTTTCCACACACTTGTATATTGTCAGTCTCTCGGTAATAAACTCATTGTTTTTCTTAATTTTTATACTACTATTTTTGGTTCATGTTTAATTGTTAGGGACTAGTAAAATGCACTAGTAGTAGCAGCGGTGCGAAAATTGACTATAGGTTAATGTGTTGGTGCGATTATGTTTCATCTCTAGCATGTTTAATAAAAAGAAGTTGGCTGATAAAGAAATTAGGATGCAACAAAAAAACTAGCTACAAAAGTGAGTCTATAGTACATAATAACTACTAGACGTTTATAAAGTATTACATGAATGCATGATTGAAATGATTCAGTTCTTGTAAGTTGTAACCATATATGCGACACTTATTTTTTTATGAAAAAAATTGTTCCAGGCCAACCCGACCCATTTAGACCTGTACGAAAATTCCCCGTTTGGCCCATTACCTGACCTGCTGGTAGGGGTGTTCACGGATTGGGTAATATCCACAGTAACCGAAAACCGAAACCGAACCGAAAATAACTGAACCGAATTTGTGACCGAACCGAATTGGTCAAAACCGAACCGAACCGAACTAAATATTTGGTTATCGGGTTGGATATGGTTTTGACAATGAAAACCGAAAACCGAATTCATATAAAATATATATTTTTTCTATGTATATATATGAAAAAAATCACTAAAACTCTTTTTAGTATAAATATAACATGATTTAAGCTTTGAAAAATATTTTGTGCTAAAAATATATATAATTAAATAAAAAATAATTAAAATTATGTAATTCGGGTTATTCGGTTCGGTTTTCGGTTATAGGGGTTCGGTTTTCGGTTCGGTTGAATCAAATTTAATTTCGGTTCGGTTCGGTTTTCGGTTATACCCAGAAAAAAAAATTAACCGAACTAACCGAACCGAATAAACCGAATAACCCGATAACCGAACCGATGAACACCCCTACCTGCTGGACCTCTAGCATGAAACTTTGAGTAATAATCGGCTAATGAGTTTATGTTTTGAATGTTCTGCATGCCAGACAGTAGCTCAAATTCCTGAGACAAAAATTGCTACTGGATTACGCCAAAAGAATATCAAAATCCCACTTAACTGCTTTTTAGGCAATCTCACTCAAAAATGCCCAGATAATTACTACCCAAAAGGATTTAAGATGCACAATCATGAACATGCATCATTACCCCTACACACGTGTCCAGACTTCTTCCGTTGGATTCATGAAGATCTAAGGCCTTGGACTGAAACTGGTATAACTAAAGAGATGGTTGAAAGTGTAAAAGGATCAGCCACTTTTCGTTTGGTGATATTGGATGGACGGGCTTATGTGGAAAACTATAAAGGGGGGATACAAACACGTGACCTTTTCACCCAATGGGGTTTATTACAGTTGCTAAGAAGGTACCCAGGAAAGGTGCCCGATTTGGATATCATGTTTGAGTCGTTTGACTTTCCTCTTGTTCTAAAGAAAGACTACCATCCGTTAAATGCAACGGTGGCTCCACCGCCATTGTTTGTTTATTGTGGCGATGATGACACTCACGACATTGTTTTTCCTGATTGGTCGTTTTGGGGTTGGTAAGTGTTCTATGTCATTCATGCCATTTATTCAGCTTAGGGGTGTTTTTTTTTGGGAGTTGATGTAGTGAAATAAGACATTTAAAGGTGCGAATCTAAACGCATGATAAAGAAGTATCACTGATTTAATTTTGAAACTTTTTCTTCAGGGTCGAAATTAATATGGAACCATGGGATTTGGTGTTGAAAGACCTTGGTAAAGGAAACAAAAGGACCGAGTGGATTGATAGAGAGCCTTATGCTTACTGGAAGGGCAATCCATGGGTAGCCAGACACAGACAGGATCTCCTTAAATGCAATGCTTCCGAAACACAAGACTGGAATGCCCGTCTTTATATCCAGGTTTGTATTCTGACTATGCACCTAACTTTCTGTTAGAGGTTGCAGTTTCCCATTCACGTTATGATGAGTCAACTGGGATTGTTTTTCATTCCAAACGGGTTGCATGGGTTAAACCTTACTAGAAAATGACCCGCCCGTCTTGCCACCTCTATTTTTTTTAAATTCTATTTCACATGTTTTACAAGATATGTTTGTCAACTACAATCCAGGACTGGGGACAAGAAATAAAGGAGGGGTTTAAGCATTCACACGTGGGGGACCAATGCACACACAGGCAAGAATAATTTTTTTTCATCTGTCTTGTTTTTTTTTCTAGAACTACTTTTCACATGTTTTCTTGCAGATTCAAGATCTATATCGAGGGATCTGCATGGTCTGTGAGCGAAAAATACATTCTTGCTTGTGACTCGATGACCTTAATGGTGACACCTCATTACTACGATTTCTTCACTAGAGGTATGATGCCCTTGCACCATTACTGGCCCATAAATATGGATGACAAATGCAAATCCATCAAATTTGCTGTTGAATGAGGCAACAACCACGAAGAAAAGGTATTACACTTGTTTATGAATGCTATTGTGCATTACTTAAGCTCTTTTAATTAGCAATGCTAAAAAAATATGTTTATCCTCAATCAAGTAAACGAGATTAGAAGTGGCAGTTTCAACATATTTAGTTAATAATGGGTCAATTCAGATTATACTATATATCTATCGAGTCAAATGGATGAATTTAGAATTTAGCTAAAACGGAAACGGGTCTAAAAGTTCTACCATTGTAACTCTAAAGCATATAGGATATAGCCTCCTAAATCATAGTATTACTGAGAAAAAATCTGTTCATAATCAAAAGTAAAAAAAGAGGGAAAAAGTGCTTTGGATACTTGTTTGACCCATTATCCAGCAGTCTCACTCAACCCATTTTCCACTTCTAAATGACACCTATAAGTACATTTTGATTAGAACCCAAAAAATAGAAAAGTCAAATGGACAAAAACTAATAGGTTCTTAGATAGACTCATGCAAACAACTTATGTTTGTATTTCCGTGACAGGTGCAACAAATCGGAAAAGCAGCAAGTAGGTTTATTCAAGAAGACATAAAGATGGATAATGTATATGACTACATGTTTCATCTTTTAACCGCTTATTCGAAGCTCATGAAATACAAGCCTACTGTACCTGAGAACGCAACCGAACTTTGTTCAGAGACCATGGCTTGCACTTCAGAAGGGTTAGTTAAGAAGTTGATGGATCAGTCTACTGTCAAAGGCCCTGCAAATGTTAACCCCTGCATAATGCAGCCTCCTTACGACCCTCAAACTCTTAACTCTATACTCGATCAAAAAGCGAATTCGATCAAACAAGTTGAGAAATGGGAAAAAGACTACTTTGAACAAATTAGTCAAAAGTAAAAATTATTTGTTGTCTTCTCTATACTAGGATGTTAGTTGGTCTTAGAGTGAAAATAATAGTTGAAGGCATGTACATCGATAACAAACTTTTCCATGAAAGGACGGAGAATAACGCTATCAGTTATTTAGAATTTAGAACATGTCAACACCATACACTTCTTTCCATTAGAAGTTCTTAGTTAATTTCTTCAAGGCAGTTAGTGACACAGTCACACAGAGGGTGTCTTTACGGGTGCGATATATAGTGTGTAACACCATTTGATATCTTGACTGGAGCAATTATCACAAGCACAAGGCATTGTGCACATTTACGAATGCTATTGTTCACTAATGAAGTCCCTTTAGTGAGCAGTCAAAGAACTAAACAACAAAAACAAAAGACAACAAACCTGCGAATGTTTTTTAAGATATTACGTCCTGTGTTTTGTTAATCCTATGTTTCGGATCAACTCAGCTCAACGCATCCTGTTTTGACCCATACCAAAAAGTTCATTTTGACATGTAATCCAACCCACTCATTCTACAACATTTAAGCTCATCAAATAGAATCCTAGATGCGAAGCCAACTTTTATCTGTATTTCCATGACAGGCACAAAAGAATCAGGAAGGCAGCAACGAGTTTTATTAAATAGGATTCAAATATGAAAAGACAAAAAAAAAAATTATGCATATGACCATATATTCAAAAGTCAAAACTCAGGAAATACAAGCGTATTGTACCAAAAAAATGCAGTAGAATTTTGTTGAAAGACCATGGTTTGCTCTTCAGATGGTTTGCTAAAATTTTCATGGAGGCTACCGTGAATGTCACTACAAATGTTAGCCCCTGCATCATGCAACCTCCCTATTATTCTTAAACTCATTAACTCTATACACGACAGAAAGTGGGCTCAATAAGTTAGACGGAAAATTTAGTACCTGAAAATACAAGTTAAATGGGTAGGTATGATCTATTATAATCTCTATCATATGACGATAAGCTTTGTTCAAACCGACATTGACAGGAAAGTACCCATGTAAAACATGTTAAAACAGATATAATACGCAGAACAGCAAAGTGTTCAGCGGTATTTGGGCTCTTTGAAATAGATAACGTTTTCTGGGATAACATGATTATTCTGATATGCTACTCTCAAACTGATTATCCTATACTATTTCAAGCCTAAAGTAATCACGTCTTTCACCCAGACCCTCATTTGTTTAATCTGTGGTCCTATGTTGCACCTTTGATGACATTTTAACACAATAATCGAAGAAACTGATAAAACAAATACTAATAGTATAACCACAAACAAGCGTTCAATCACTAATGACAGACATTTTAATCCAACAATAATTAGGAATCATAATTAAACTACATCAAATATTTCACAATCAATTCATTCGTCCAATCCAAATCCTATACATAATTGTTTTAGCAAACATAAATCCTTAAATCACGCAACAATCACATTACATAATCAAACACTCACAAGTCACAACCTTAACAATGTCTACTTATGAATACCTTAGATCACATCTTACGTGCTCGGATCAATTATGATTTCCACAAATGAAACACGAAACACAAACAAACTTCCACTCACAATCCTCCCGACGAATTCTGACCCCCATTCATCAAAACCCTCCCAATCTCATAGCTCAAAAACGCATCAACACACGCATACTGCACTTGACTCGGCACCAACCACTCATTATCCCACCTACTCATAGTAACACTTTTCGGCTTCCTAATCTCCTTCCCCAAAACCCTCACACTCAAATCCTTAATCCCACTATTCTTAAGCTCCTTAACACCATAAACCTCACTCGCCAAAAGCCGCACATCAACCATCTTCCCAACACTTAGATTATAGTCATCTATCAGCTTCTCAACATCATTCTCAATCCCAACTCCAACAAAAGTATAGTTTTTATTACTTAGAAAGTCCTTAAGACTTTTGGGGACATTTGGACAATGTAGTATCTGGAATATCAGACAACGGGTCCCGACACATAACTGTATTATGGCAACTGGGTTTTCGATGTTTCGGCTTTGGTTCGGGCGCCACTCTATGTCCAGACCAACAATAAAGTTGTTGGGATTGTTATTAAGGTTTCTGGGTCTGTTATTAAGGTTGTTGTTGGGGTTTATGCTAAGGTTGTTAAGGCTGTTATTAAGGTTGTTGTTGTTGTTATTAAGTTGTAGGGTTTCGGAGATCCAGAGGTTGACGAAGTGAGGGGAGGTAGTAACGAGGGTTGTGATTTTGGTATCGAAGAAGGTGACGTCATAGATGTTGTGAGTGTCGTCAGGGAGTTCGTGATCGTGGATGCTGATTGTCATCGGTGGTTGTGGAAAGGGAAAGTGGGAGAGGGTTTTGTTTGGGGAAGAATAATTGTGACAAGTGACAACCTTGTTAAAAAAGGAGGGTTAAATCCAAAATTTTCAAATATGGGTAAAGTAATTTTTAAAATACTATTATCATCAACGAAACTTATTGATATATGTAAAGAGATATGCTAGAACCACATAAGAAATTCACATAAAAATTTTACACGCTAAGATGTCAGGCAATGATTGTCTTATCATAAAGAAGAGAGAGAAAGTAAATCAAAATAGACCAATTACTGGCTGACACATTAACGTGTGAATTTTTTTTGTGGAACTTTTATGTGAATCTAACATTCCTTATATGTAAATACCTTTAATTTTCTAATATTATTTTTCACGTAATTATTTTCTGCTCATGTGAAAATTCCTATTTTGAACCTAGGTTACTTATAACTCGTTTTGACCCATTTTAAAATGTTTTCTCATACTCTTAAACATAAATTAAACATGTAAAATTCAACATGTAAATCAAAAACACAATAGAAATCATAAACACAATCATTAACCCATAACAAATTTCCAGAAATCATAAATCATAAACACAATCAAAAAATAGATTTCCAGAAATCATAAACACAATAAAAAACACAAACTTGGGTTACTTATAACTGGTATAATCCACAATCATTAAACCATAACAAATTTAAATCATTAACCCACAAAAAAATCATAAACACAAATTTGCAAAAGACAATAACATGGATAAACTGGTACAAAAAAATAAAAATAAAACACATAGCATAGATAAACTGCTACCATTTAAAATACATTAACATCATATGTTAGCAGTTATACTACCATCATTAACAATTATAAGTTATACAACCATCATGAAATTAAATGTCCAAAATACCATCATAAACATCCAAATACCATGATAACCTACCAAATACCACAAAAGCTTAAGTTAGAGCTCCTACACAATCTTCATTTTTTCTTTGCCTTGACTGCCTTCAACTGCTCCTAAACCTTTTGGTTTTTTAATCCCATAAGTCTTGTTACCAATAGAAGTCCAAGTTTGCTTTGTTGGCAGCCTTAGCACTATATCCCTATCAAATCTCTTGCAAGGGATAGGAGCTAGAATAGGAGTGGAGGTTGAAACTGTTTTAGCTTTAAAAGGATTGGAGGTTGAACCTTTTTTAGCTTGGATAGGACCTTGGTAATCATCATAAGTTGAATCTAAAATGAGTATCTCAGAGCTTGTAAAATCAGATTGTGGATTATACCAAGCAAGCAATTGGGGTGGGATTCATGTATGACCAGTGCTTGAATTAGAGCTGATGACTATGACTCTGCAAATAAGAAATGCTTGGTCAGTTCGTTTGATCAAAATGTAAAGATATATCACTATCTAGCAAAAAGCTTTTCAAGCTATACCAATGTAGAATTAAGTGATCCCATACTCATTTGGTCCTCTCATTGTAATCCTAAACAAAGGTTGCACTGTAGAAGAATCCCGTATTCTCTTATTTGGTCCTCTTAGTGTAAGCAACATTCAATCCACTCATTGTAATCCCAAACAAAAACTGCACAACTGTTCCATACTTTTCTCTTATTTTGTCCTCTCATTGTAATCCCAAACAAGGCTGCAATGTATAACATTCTCTTGGGTGGGTAAATACAAATTGTTCCAAAGTAGTCTCTTGTGTGGGTAAGTAATGCTTGTTCCATGGAGGTCTATTATTTGGTTTTGTTAGTGTAATCCCAAACATGCACCACAAATAATCAAACACATAACAGATAACTACAGTTGGTTCTTACATTTGGTTATGTCAGTGTTCAAAGGTATACAACTACATTTTATGCACATTACATGCAATGGTTCTAGGCACATTACAGGCAATGGTTCTAGACACATTACAAGCACTAAAAATAATCAAAAACATGACTACATTCTATTACAAATAAGGTTCTGAATATAATCATTCTAATTATCAAATAGTTTGTAAACATTTCATCAAACACACAAGAATCATCATATATACGAAAAGCAGAGAATCGGAAAAAAAAAGAGCATCACAAACACATAACATAACGACCATTACAAACATCAAAACAACCCCATCTAACAGAGCATCACTAACGAGTCAAATTTTGACCCAAAACAACATCATACTTTACCCTTTTAATCAAAAAAATATGTTAATGCTAAATTGAATACACCAACTGATAGATCAAAACATAAATAATAATACCTTTTTTGTTTCTGATCTCATTGTTTTTGTATGCATTTGACAAATTTTTAGGGTTCAATAGATTTAGGTTAAAGAATTGTATGTGTGTGTTTGTGTTTGATCGGGGTGGGTGGATATTAATGGGATGGGATTAATTAAGAGAGGTGGTGAGGTGGAAGTGTGTTATAAAAGAAAAAATTAATTTGACCGGCTAAACACGATGATGTGGCAGTGGCAACCGGCTATAGCCGGTCAACATTTGAGAAACTTGGTTGTATTTGTAAAAAATGTAAAGTTTCGTTGGTGATATTAGTATTATAAAGAGTACATTACCCGTATTTGGAAATTTTGAAAAGTTCGTTGGTATTTTAGGTCTTTAACCGTTAAAAAAATTATGTAAACAAATTACGCGAAACATTTGGTGCTTAAAACTTTTTGATTTTTTTTTTTTGACATTATCATAGTATAATCCTTTTTAATTTTGATGATTTTTTGAAGAAAAAAAACCGTGCTTATTTTTTATTTCAATTCTCTGCTACAATACAATGTAATTCAATAAAATTTCTCACTCAATTTTATTTTTCTAAATTTTATTCTCTACTTCATTTCTAATCTCTGAAATTATCTAAACCAAAAGTGCCCTAAATGTAGTGGTCACACCCATTCACCTTTCACATCAACGCCACATCAACTTTCTCTCTCCTCTTACTATCTTTCACTTCCTCTCGCATTTCACCCGTAGTGGTCACCACTACCCTCACCTTTCATTAAAATACATACTTTATATAAACATACCTCATAAAATACCCCACACACTCACAAACCAAGTTAAAAATAATAATAAGACCCCATTTGGCACAAATGTTAAGAGGTGACCATTATTTCCTGGTTTGAGAAATTCTCACACATGAGGTTGTATGTTGGTAGTGGGAATAGTGTGAAAATTTGGTGATAGCCACTACCTTCAGTGTTATTTATCATTGATTTTGTCATTTGCTTCAAGATCCTTTTTAGATATAAAATTAAGAAACATGATTTAGTCATTAATACGGCGGTTGTAAGACCTCCGAATAAGTTTCCAATCCTCCTAGGTAGTGTACCTAACCGTTGTAGTGTAGTATAGGTAGGACTCGGGGGATTGATCGTTCTCTAGGAGAATAGTGTTGGGAAGGTCGAGATGTATGACGAATAGGTCTAAGGTGAGGGATGATTCTTTTTGTATTTTTATATTTTATATGAAAGCAATTAAAATCTCGGGATTGGAAAATTGGGGGTTTGATTATCAACTAATTAAACTAATTAAAACTAGAATTAAACTAAATTGAAAATAAAGTAAATGAGATTCTTATGATAGGTAAAAGCGTGTTTAGTTAGACTTCATTACTCCCTAGTTATCTTCAATTGATTAGTTAAATTGTCACATCTTTGTTTAATTGGCGCGTTGTATTCCATTAGTCGTAGAGATGTGCCTAATGCCCTAACTCTATGAATGTATTAATCTCCTCTAAGAAATCGGGATTGCCAAGTAACATAAGTTATCTCCCCCAAATCTCCTATTATCAACAATCGCAATTCACACAATAAACACAACGAAAAGTCTACTAGTGCACTCTAGGACATAAATACGTTGTTTAGGACGTTCAAGCTCGCAACACTAAAGGAAGAAGCAAGCTTTCTTAACCTAACGTGTGACAACCACTTCAACAAGAGACGACAATCAATTGTTAACAACTAGGTTTCATTACATCTAAGCAAACACTATATTAAATTAGCTAGACATGTTAAAAATAATGAGTTGGTAATAGGTATATTTTAAATGTATGAGGTAAAAGTAGTTGACAATAGCCCGTAGTCATAAGTTATCATTAAATAATAACACCATAGCGAATTTTAAAAATCACTTATATTATACTAAGAAAATTTAGTTCTAAAAAATAATGTTTGTTAAATTTATCCCACATAGATGGATGATACAAGTAAAATATTACTTATAAAGATAAAGTAAAAATAAATATTCAATAAATCATGTGGGTTACTTTAAAGAGTATAATTATTAATATTTAAATATATATATATATATATATATATATATATATATATATATATATATATATATATATATATATATATATATATATATATATATAACATGAGGCATTTGGCATTAATGCCACCTCAATGCCCAGTAATTGTTTTTAGTGCCATGTCAGTCCACCTAAGCTATTAATAATTTTATTAAATTTCGTTTTTAATATTAGTCCACCTAAGCTATTAATAATTTTATTAAATTTCGTTTTTAATATTCATGTATTAAATTCGGATTAATTAGTTAAAAAATGACAATAGAGAGATTCGAACTTGGGGTGTTTGTACCATTAACACACATGCTAACCACTAGAGCAACTTATTTTTTTAATTATATCTTGCAAATCTAAATTTATAAACCAATACAACCTATTATTGACTATTTTAATTTAATGAGATAAGTATTAATGCTAATATCACGTTAAAAAAAAACTCCACGTGATATACTTTTTCTTGAAACCCTAATATCACGTTTTCTCATATCTATCCTCTTTATTCTCCATTCTTCATCTACACGGATAATAATGTTATAAACTTTATTGATTTTGTGTATGTTCTCTGATTTGTGCAGGTTTACAAGAGTTTGATGCTGAAGGTATTTTTGCCTCCTTTTTATCAAAACCCTAATGATAAATTTGTAATTATAGATATCGTGTATGTATAAGTTGTTCTCTTTGCAACCTTTATCCTAAAACTACAAGTAAGTCTCTTTAGAACTCACAATATTCGGTTTGGTTACGTCGAAAGTAAGTTTTAATACTTATATAAAAGTTGTGTTTGTGCTATCGCATGTATAGAGATTCACCATTGGTATATATATATAGATTCACACCGAAAGTAAAAGTCGCTAGAAATCTCCAAATCGGCTATGGTAGCAAAAAAAGCGTGCAAGATGGGTAATTCTTGATCCGTTGTTATTCTTAGACACAAGCATCTTAAATTATGTTTGGTACCTGCAAGTTTATGTTGCATTTTGATGATAGGTACCAGCAAGTAATTTTTTTCAGTCTCCATCTATATGTATGTGATGAGTGCTTATTCACTCATCGTTTTTACCCACCTAAGACCTCAAAAATGACCAAAAACACCCTGATATGCTCAAAATATGTTAAAAATATCCTCGAAGTGTGTTTTGTGTCTTGTAGGTACAAAAGAATTGAAAACAGTAGAGCTTAAAACGGACAAAACGAGCGAAATCGTAAAAGTGCTTTCGGATGAGCGGATGGACTTTCTACATTTTCGTGAGCCGGGACATGTTTTTGAGAGAGTGGGGAAAACAACTAAAATCCAACCCGAACCCAAAAATTCCATTTTACCTTTTCCCGACACCCAAAATAACCAAATCACCTTTTAAACACAAAATAAAAAAAAAAAAATACAAAACTCAAAAACAAAACAAAAATACTTAAAACCTTTTTAACCCATAAAAAACCCACCCTTCATCCCAAAATCCAAAACCCTCAAACTAACAAAAACCCTTCTTCTTTCTCTTATCCCCAAAACCGTAAAACCTATCTTTTACCGCCATTTTCCCCTCTCCTCCTGTCCCAGTCAAGACCAAATTCCAAACCCACTCATCTCCATCTCCCAAGGCTAAGTCACAAGATGTCCCTTGCCACCATGGCAATCCATGCCACATAGCCTCACCAATGGCTCGGGATCACTTTTTAATGGTACCTAATTAATTGATGGTTGGGATCACTCCAAAGAAGCACACAAGATGTTTGGCTTGTATCCTCACACAAAGAAAACACAAAGGCAGTGGAAAGAGAAGGAGATACTTTTTTTTTATTGATGTATAAATGGGCATTGTAGGATTAGTGTAATGTTTGTCTAGAAATTCAGTTCTAGTCCCATTTTTACTATTGTCAATTTTAAATTAAATGTCATTTGTAATTTCAGTTTAATAGAAGTTAATTTAGTTTCAATGCGGTCTTAATTTTTCTTGCTCTAAAATTCTGTCCAAGTATTGTTAGAGGTAGGATACAAGTTGTTCAAACTCATTTTGGTTCTTAGCTAATATTGCAAGTTAAATTTTCTCAAGTTCCATAAACTCTCTTGCAAAAATTGCTTTCTCATCCCTACTGGGTGTTTGATTCGCTAATTTGGTGGGTCTAAAACCCACCTTGACCCATTTTGGATTCCTAAATCTGTTTGATTCAAGCAAATGTGTTGTTAGTTTAATAGTTTAAAGTAGTTAAACAAGTGGTACAAGTTTTTCAAAAGAGAAAAAAGTTTCGTTTGTCATTATTCACGTATTCACAACAAAGCAGCTAGCTCGTAGTTTTTTAGCTCTTGCTTCTCATCCGTACCTAATTAAGTTACCTTAGGAGCATTTAGCTTGCAGAGATTAGCTTTTATCCATTTGCTAGCTTCTAAATAGCTTATTCATAAGCTAATATGTGCCCACTTGGATCCGTTTTGAGATGCCGCAATCAGTAGCTTTTGCAACCGCTTAAACCGGTTTGACTTGTGCCCATTTTCATGTTGCAAGTAGCTTAAAATGGTTTTCCATGTTCATTAGTAGCTTGTGAACTTTGTTTTGAGGATTGTAGGTACCGGCTTCTAGTCTAGATAGCTTTTAGATTCGCTTGAAAATGTCCCCAAGTGTTGGTCGTTTTCATCCAATCAGCGTACCAAGAAATCGCTGGCTTTTTCTTAGCTTATTGATGTTTCCCTTTAGCTAATTTCTGTCCTCCCTTAGATTCCATTTGATGCTCATTGCATGTTACAGATTAGTATTCATAGGATCTAGCTTTTACAAGCCTCTTTGATAGCTTTTAGTCTCTTAGTTAGTATTAAATTGCTTTTACTTCTTTGTCCTTCCAACGCTTAAATTTCGTGTTTTGTAAGTTCGCTCAACCGCTTATCCCTGTTATTGTAGCTTATCTCAAGAAGACTTAGCTTATTTTCTTTCCTATGCTTATTTCTTCTTTTGTGTTGCTTGACCATTATTTGTACCGCTTAATTTGCTAAAATCGTCAAGGGTGTGTTTGGACCTGAATCCGCCTAAATCGGTCATTGTAATAAGGTGTTTCCAGCTTATTTAGGTGAATTCATAAAAAAAGTTTTTGCAAAAGTTGTTTATTTTGATCACGTCTTCAATTCTCAAAAAGCCAAATAAGAAAAAAAAATGTTTTGCAAAGCGGCATGGTGGGACTCGAACCCGAGCCACCCAAATTTCACACACATGCATACTTACCATCGCCCTTTGGGACTTGTCCCGAGGGTATAATGCAAAATTAAATATATAAGTCTTAGACAGTTTTGCATTTTAAGAAATTAGAGCTTATTTGTTGCTTTTTCCAAACAAGAACCTCCAACTTTTTAATTTTTCTTAGGATCAAGATAGTTCATAGTATTTTTAGTAATTTTTGCACAATTTTCTAAAATGTTTTAGTATTTTTTATTAATTAATTAGATTAAAATAGTTTTAATTAGTAATAAATAAAAGAAAAGTCGAAAAAATACCCGGCTTTTTCCTAAAATTATTTTTAGTCGTTTAGAGTGTAGGAAAATTGGTTTTGCACCCGTAGGCCTTAAATTTCAAAATTCTCACGTTTTAGGCTCGGTGCGTTACCGGTTTTCGCGTTTTTTAGTTTGAATGCCCTAGGACGTAGTGTAGCTTTGTTTTATTGTTTCTTAGGCTTAGTAGTAGTTTAATTAGAGTTTACATTGTTTTACATGCTTTGTTTTCATTCCCGTTCTTTATTTTGTAGAATAACGATATCAAATTCCAAATTTGTTAAACCAATTCAAGTCCAAATCACAAAACTCAACGACACCGTCAATTTCACACCTCGTTGGGACACGACCCGGGGAATTCACTTTTCCGGTATCACTTTTATCACACCCGTAAGATTTGATACGCTGACCTTTTTCCTAAAGGGTTGATTTGTCGAATTTTACGGTTATTTTGATATACGCTGATATTGTGTTTTTCACCACTCACTTCACAACGAATCAAATTTTGGCCACGCCGGAGGTGTGTTGCGACAATATCGTGAAGTTTTGACGATTAGTGACTTGAAGAACCTTCCTCGTGAAGTTATTGCTTTTATAAAAATACAAAAATACAAAAATATTTTTCTTTTTGTTGTATATATATGTAAAAGATTAAAAATACAAAAAGATTTTGCTTGTTGTTTTAAATAAATAGAATACATCAATCATATAACACTTCTCAACTTGAGTGTTATCATAATAAGTTCCCAAACAAAAGATTTAAAACTTGCCTTTGTGTCACTTGCGTGAATACGCTTGTGATTATTGGTTTAAGTTCTTTGTGTTTTTGCTTCATCTCGCTTTTGATTGATTGTGTTTTTGTGCATGTGCACTCGCTTTCTTCATAAAACCCCAAAATAATCGTCTTTATCCTCGACCATGATTCTTTCCTTTTATCCCTCTTGTCCGTATAATTCTTCGTGATGTCTTCGTCTTACCAATTTGGTTGTGAATGGTGTGGGGGACCTCAAAATGGTGGAAATTGCCCTGGTTGTGGCATTGTGAATTCGGGAAACGGGTTTGTCTATGACCAAAATCCCTACAATGAAACAACTAATTTCCTCAACCAACCCCCGTACCATGAGATGGAAACATACTCTTGTGAGTACTGTGGAGGGCCTCACCAAGTTTTTGAATGTCAAGCTCAATTTAACAATCCAACATTTGGTTATGACCCTTATCCATACAATTCACCGAATCCGTCACAACAATCGCATCATTGTGTGAGTATTGTGGAGGTCCGCACTATAAATCCGATTGTCAAGCACATAGCCCACTTGTCTATGAGCGTGTTCCTTGTAACAATTATGACTATTCTTTTGACCAACCTCCACAGTACCAAACGATTCAAACACAACCTCTGCAAATTCCTCAAGAACTTCTCCAAAATTGTCTAGATTTACTCGAAGAATTAAAAGATTTGGTTAAAGAAGAGTCTCGCCGAAAACGTATGGAGAATTATTAGTCAAGAACAAGTAGCTAGAGTGAGTTCCCAATATTGGAAACCTCTCGTAATGCATTATGATGACGACGGCGAAGATAATTTTGATGAGGAATATACGACTGAAAGTGGCAATCCGACTCCGTAGAGGAAGTTAAAGAAGGAAAAAGTATGGGCTAATTGTTGGCGGGAGGAAAATATGAAGAGCATAGGAGCTATATATGTTTATGATAAGGTCAATGACGGTTGTAATGATTCTCTAAGTGGCAATCCCACTCTCGCTTTGAGCCTTTCATTTCGGACTCTTCCTTTCACTCACCGGTTGAGAGAAGTGAATTCCTTTTAGAAGAGGTCGATGATCCTATTTCTCCGAAAATTTTTGATCCCGAGGACTCTCTCATAATGGGGGATGAGAATCTCAAAGACTATTTGAAACGGAATCATCTAGTGTTGAGGACCTTGTCCCAATCCCAAGTGAATCTGAGGATATATCCGACGATGAATTTGATTTGCCCCTTTCTGATTCTCTTGATATTTCGAGGTTACTCCGGATTTTCTCAAATCCTCTTTTTGAATTTAATAATGACTATAATTTTTGTGAAGTAAACCCTCTTTTCGATGAAATGTCCGAGTCCGATCAGAGACCATCACAAGTGGTGGAAATTGCTAGCTCTCGAGCACACCACTTGTCCTACCTCTCAGATTCGACTCATCTCCTCCATCATGTGATGACGATTTTACCCTTAGCGATGAGATTTCCATCGAGTATTCCGCTGAACCGCCTTGTGAAGACAAAATTTTTAAACCAGGGATATTCGTTGGAAGAGAAAATGAGATTTTTAAATGTGATCAAAATGAACTCCTTCTTCCTATGGAGTCATTTGTGCTTGAAACATATATCATCATAACCTTTCTTCCTTTCGTCACATATGGTGTGATTTCTCCATGTCTTAACTCCTACGGGAGTGAAGATACCATCTTTGACCCTGGCATTTCTCATTCTTTGAGTAGGATATATCTCATCGGAGTGGAACTTTCAACACATTCAACGTTTATCCAAACCATTTGAATGAAAGTCCGATGGAGATTTTCTCTTCCACTTGCTTCCCATGGACCAATGAATTCGGGGTCGAGTCAAGCTAGCGACTCGGTTAACAAAAACTGTAGCATTCCATGGGTGTCCACCCATGTTTCTGACTTCTTTCTATTTTCTAACAACTAAGTGTGGGGGGAAACCTCTACGGTGTTTGCTTCTTGTGTGTTTGCTCATGTTTTCAAGAATCCTTTGATCGTGATGATTGATGCTACGCTTTCAATCCGGTACCAATATCCGATCATTTTACTAACGCTTATCCGGGGATATGTTTTCAAAAATTTTTTGTGTTAAAATAATGATTTCGATCCACACACTTGGTTAATGGTATTACCTTTTTCCGTTCGATAGTATCGGCCGGCCGACTTTGAATATTGAGGGCAATATTCAATTCTAAGTGTGGGGAATTTCATCGAATTTTGTCACATTTGTACCCTTTAGTCCCTAGTACCCTCGTTTTGACCCAAATTTAAAATTTTTTGCATGAAAATAAAGTGTTAATACTTCGGTGTTAATAGTAGTTTAGTCTTGATTAGGTTAGAACAAAGGGAATCCCGACTCGCTGAGAGTGTTGATCTAGCTACTCTCTTAACAATTAGGCTAAGTTTTTACGAGTTGTGCAAATGAAAATGCTAAGCGTGGAGTAGTTGGTTCTTTTTAGAGCTTATATAAGTAATCTATGGCTTTTTCTCCTAGTAGCTCTTAATTGAACTTAAAATACGTGCTCATTGTCAAACTTTTGAACATTCAAATCGTATTGTTACAACAAAAAGTTTTTAAGCAAAATTGATATAGAGCTCAAGTTCAACTTTTTATTTAAATTTTTGGAAAAGCATACTTTCTTAAAATCAGAATAAAATTGCAAAGTGCTTGTATGATGCAAAAAAATAAATTGCAAGTCAAAGTGAAAAAAAAAAAAAAAGTGAAAAAGTGTGAAAAAAAAAAGAAAGTGAAAAAAAAAAAAAAAAAATGAGAAAAATTGATAAATGAAAAAATGAAAAAAATGAGTCATTGAATAAAAGTATTATGTTGCTTATAAATAAATGTGCGAAACTTGCTTTTTCTTAAATTTAAATCGGAAGTTGAACTAGGATTCGTCAAGGTTGTCTAAAAGCTTGACGGTAATTTAGAAATTCTTGAAGTCAAAGACCCCGAAAGTCTCGATACTATTCTCAATGGTGAAAACCTAGCCTCCTTAAATGGACAAGCTGAGAAGAAAGTCGCAACATGGAGTGATCTCACCTTTGAATCTCAATTTCTAAATTATCGCTTCGGTTGTTGTCCATTTAGTTATAATTTTAACTTAATGGTAGCCTCAGAATCTTTGGAATCGAATTCCCGCTAATTCTAAGACTATTCTCGTGGGTGTCAAAAGCCGGTCACTTAAAACTATGTTTTGGGATGTGCCGAGAAGAAAGCCGCTACATGGAAGAGGCCCTTTCGATCCTTAGGCTTTCGTAGTTTCCTAAAGCTAAGATTTTAGTTAAGTGGATAACAACCATAACAAGGTCGGTTTCAATGGTCAAACTTTTGAAAATGAGCACACGAACTTAAATTGTATAAATCATGGGAGTAAAAGTTAAGCCCTGGCCACATAGATTATTAGTATAAGTAGTGTTAGCATTTTGCCAAAACGTTTGCACAATAAGTTTAGACTTAGTTTGAGAGTATAAAAAAGAGGATGACGATTACAATTCACTGGAGACACCCATTTTGTGTGAATCCCGTTCCATGATACCACTTTCTGTTAATCAAGCATGTTGTTTACTTCAGCCTAGTTTAAATTTATCGCACAATAAAAAGGTCAAAATGGGGTATACTCGTGAGTTTCATTCATTACTTTACATGATTGATTGCTAGGGACTAGAATTGCCTAAGCGGGAATTTGATGAGTGCTTATTCACTCATCGTTTTTACCCACCTAAGACCTCAAAATGACCAAAAACACCCTGATATGCTCAAAATATGTTAAAAATATCCTCGAAGTGTGTTTTGTGTCTTGTAGGTACAAAAGAATTGAAAACAGAGCGAAAACGGACAAAAACGAGCCGAAATCAGAAAAAGTGCTTTGCGGACAGAGCCGGGACTGGACTTTCTACATTTTCAGAGCCCGGGACATGTTTTTGAGAGTGAGCAGGGGGAAAACACCTAAAAACCCAACCCGAACCCAAAAATTCCATTTTACTTTTTCCCGACACCCAAAAGAACCAAATCACCTTTTAAACACAAAAATAAAAAAAAAAAGAAAAAAATACAAAACTCAAAAACCAAAACAAAAATACTTAAAACCTTTTTAACCCATAAAAAACCCACCCTTCATCCCAAAATCCAAAACCTGAAACTAACAAAAACCCTTCTTCTTTCTCTTATCCCCAAAACCAGAAAACCTATCTTTTACCCGCCATTTTCCCCCTCTCCTCCTGTCCCAGTCAAGACCAAATTCCAAACCCACTCATCTCCATCTCCCAAGGCTAAGTCACAAGATGTCCCTTGCCACCATGGCAATCCATGCCACATAGCCTCACCAATGGCTCAGATCACTTTTTAATGGTACCTAATTAATTGATGGTTGGGATCACTCCAAAGAAGCACACAAGATGTTTGGCTTGTATCCTCACACAAAGAAAACACAAAGGCAGTGGAAAGAGAAGGAGATACTTTTTTTTATTGATGTATAAATGGGCATTGTAGGATTAGTGTAATGCTTGTCTAGAAATTCAGTTCTAGTCCCATTTTTACTATTGTCAATTTTAAATTAAATGTCATTTGTAATTTCAGTTTAATAGAAGTTAATTTAGTTTCAATGCGGTCTTAATTTTTCTTGCTCTAAAATTCTGTCCAAGTATTGTTAGAGGTAGGATACAAGTTGTTCAAACTCATTTTGGTTCTTAGCTAATATTGCAAGTTAAATTTTCTCAAGTTCCATAAACTCTCAGTTGCAAAAATCTGTTTCTCATCCCCTACAGGGGTGTTTGGATTCGCTAATTTGGTGGGTCTAAAACCCACCTTGACCCATTTTGGATTCCTAAATCTGTTTGATTCAAGCAAATGTGTTGTTAGTTTAATAGTTTAAAGTAGTTAAACAAGTGGTACAAGTTTTTCAAAAGAGAAAAAAAAGTTTCTGTTTTGCTGTCATTCACAGCCCACAACAGCAGCAGTTCAGGTAGTTTTTTTTAGCTCTTGCTTCTCATCCGTACCTAATTAAGTTACCTTAGGAGCATTTAGCTTGCAGAGATTAGCTTTTATCCATTTGCTAGCTTCTAAATAGCTTATTCATAAGCTAATATGTGCCCACTTGGATCCGTTTTGAGATGCTGCAACTGCAGTTTTGCAACTGGCTTAAACCAGTTTGACTTGTGCCCATTTTCATGTTGCAAGTAGCTTAAAATGGTTTTCCATGTTCATTAGTAGCTTGTGAACTTTGTTTTGAGGATTGTAGGTACCGGCTTCTAGTCTAGATAGCTTTTAGATTCGCTTGAAAATGTCCCCAAGTGGGCTGTTTTCAGTCCACTGTGCAGCCGCAAATCAGTGGCTTTTCTTAGCTTATTGATGTTTCCCTTTAGCTAATTTCTGTCCTCCCTTAGATTCCATTTGATGCTCATTGCATGTTACAGATTAGTATTCATAGGATCTAGCTTTTACAAGCCTCTTTGATAGCTTTTAGTCTCTTAGTTAGTATTAAATTTCTGTTTTACTTCTTTGTCCTTCCAACAGTTAAATTTCAGGTTTTGTAAGTTCGTTCAACTGCTTATCCCTGTTTATTGTAGCTTATCTCAGTAAGACTTAGCTTATTTTCTTTCCTACTGCTTATTTCTTCTTTTGTGTTGCTTGACCATTATTTGTGCCTGCTTAATTTGCTAAAATCTGTCCAAGGGTGTGTTTGGGACTGAATCTGCCCAAATCAGTCATTGTAATAAGGTGTTTCCAGCTTATTTAGGTGAATTCATAAAAAAAAAGTTTTTGCAAAAGTTGATTATTTTGATTACGTCTTCAATTCTCAAAAAGCCAAATAAGAAAAAAAAATGTTTTGCAAAAACTGGCATGGTGGGACTCGAACCCGAGCCACCCAGCTCACACACATGCATACTTACCATCTGCCCTTGGGACTTGTCCTGAGGGTATAATGCAAAATTAAATATATAAGTCTTAGACAGTTTTGCATTTTAAGAAATTAGAGCTTATTTGTTGCTTTTTCCAAACAGTAACCTCCAACTTTTTAATTTTTCTTAGGATCAGTATAGTTCATAGTATTTTTAGTAATTTTTGCACAATTTTCTAAAATGTTTTAGTATTTTTTATTAATTAATTAGATTAAAATAGTTTTTAATTCGTAATAAATAAAATAAAAGTCGAAAAAATACCCGGCTTTTTCCTAAAATTATTTTTAGTCGTTTAGAGTGTAGGAAAATTGGTTTTGCACCCGTAGGCCTTAAATTTCAAAATTCTCACGTTTTAGGCTCGGTGCGTTACCGGTTTTCGCGTTTTTTAGTTTGAATGCCCTAGGACGTAGTGTAGCTTTGTTTTATTGTTTCTTAGGCTTAGTAGTAGTTTAATTAGAGTTTACATTGTTTTACATGCTTTGTTTTCATTCCCGTTCTTTATTTTGTAGAATAACGATATCAAATTCCAAATTTGTTAAACCAATTCAAGTCCAAATCACAAAACTCAACGACACCGTCAATTTCACACCTCGTTGGGACACGACCCGGGGAATTCACTTTTCCGGTATCACTTTTATCACACCCGTAAGATTTGATACGTTGACCTTTTTCCTAAAGGGTTAATTTGTCGAATTTTACGTTTATTTTGATATACGTTGATATTGTGTTTTTCACCACTCACTTCACAACGAATCAGTATGTATGTTATTTTTTAGATGCATTGTCAGTGTAATATTTTGATAATATGTACCAGCAACCAACTTTGAAGAAGACTATATTGAGCAAGAGAATTAAGGTCCAATGTTAGGTTAGTCCTCAGTTTATATATGTTCTTGTCATTTTTTTTCATATCCTATGAGTTAAAATGAGGCTTTTTTTGTAGATGCCGATATTGGAATTGGTATTCATAAGTTATGTTTTAGCTAAAAGAGAAACAAAGAAGATACAAGATTGAAGAGTAGTCTAATGGATGTCAAAGAAGAACTTGCATAGTATGCTATGTTTAATTTGTAAAATTATACTATTTTATTACACTGAGTAAATACAAAATCATGTCAAGGTCATTTATAAAAAATAAAGTACATGATTTTAAAGTGTATACTCTACGTCATCTGTAGCATTGCTTAAAGTTTTCTAAGTAACATATGTATTGGGGAGCCCTCCCGTTGTTTCTGATATAGGTAATCGGTATGAACTATATCTACATGTGAGTAAGCTGATGTTTATGTGTTAACATTGTAATGTGCAGGTGGCCACAAGCATCGTTAACAACTGTGACTAATTAAGCCATAAGCTTAGCTTCATATCTTACTGTGACTTTGGTGGTGAATTCTGATAGTGCAGATTCCATCAATCGAGCATGGGAGATACTTGATCAGATTCCTGGAAGAGCAACTGGTGCTTACAGTCACAATCAGGTAAATCTGATGTCTATTGGCATCTTTAAGATATTAAATGTTGATTTTTGCTTGCAAAAAGTTTAAGCACATTGTGCACTTCGATTCAAGGATAATGACGTGTATTGTAATTTTCATCAGGTTGTTAAGGATTGTGTGAAAAGAGTTACATCCTAAAGGGGCACTTTACGTTAGGTTATTTAGAGGGCTTATTAGCTTATCTTAGTATCAAAACACTATAAGCCCAAAAAGTGGAGCTTATTAGCTTATTAGCTCGTCTACATTGGAAGATGAATGGGATGATGAACATACAAATATAGGTACTTTAACTTATTGTTTTTACTTTGGTCGTTGGATAATTTTGTAAATCGAATGCATTTCCAGGTGTACTCATCAAGGTTTTTTCAATTACAAATGGGTTCATAATTACTTAAAGGAATTCATAATTACAAACCTTTGTTTCGTCAACCTCCTTATGCGTGTATAAAATTTACTAGAAATACTTAAAGGGTTATATTTATTGCAAATGCATCAAATGGATTAAATTAGCTTCTAAGCTGTTTTTTTGTCATTCCTGACAATTAATCATGGTAGCTATATTAAGGAAGGCTTAACTAATGACTGCCATATGAGTAACTTTGAGGTAGTTTACGTACATAAACGCACCCGGTTCACTACTCGGTATGAGCATTTGAAATGCCAACGGCGTCTATGATTCTGGTATCAGGTTTGTCTTTGCTAAGGGAGTATTCTTTAATCTGTTATGTTATTAGTTTATCAGTTATATTGTTAGTTTTTGTAGTAGCACACAACTGTAATCGGTTAAACAGGGTGGGAATCATCGTTTTAAGAGCAAAAGTATGATGATAGTTGTAATGGTACAGGCGTGGGCAGGGAAACACATGTTAAGACTCTCGACTGTGTCCCGATGGAGTACATTGCATATTTTTCTCATAGTTGGTCGTATATGCTTCTTGCAATCCATTAACCACAAAGCTTTATTTTTCGTATAGCCTGATGACTTGGAAAAAGCTCAACTCGGTCTTGGCCACAGTTACAATGTTTAACAATTTTCAGATTATCAAAAAATTGAGTGTCTTTTATTATACTTATCTGTTTAATTCCCAAATTTCAGATTCTGGATGTGAAGACAGGGCAGGCAGAAGCAGCTTTGAAAGACTTAATAAAAGGTCGAAGTGCACGCTGTTGGAAGTTTACTTCACTAGATACAAACGTCGCCCTTCAGGTTGCATCATACAAGACATGCCTAATGGCTATTCAAGGGTGAGCAATCTATATATACCAATTTGTTCAGTGTAATGGAGAAGGTGAACACTTTTGAATTACATCAACCAGATGTTTCCAATAGGTTGGTTAAATTATGATGTACATTTTATATCGAGTTCGACCAGTCAACTGGATGGTGCCCATGTGGATATTCTAAGAGAAATCACAAACCCCTTAGAATTAAGGTATTTCTTATTGTTTAATCAATTTTTCTATGTATAGTCCTGTGTACAATGGATACAGACAATCCTTTATCAACAGGTGAGCGACAAAATGGACTCAAGCGACCTCTAAAGCTATCACCTGTTTGTTTAACCTTTAACGCCTGACTTGTGGCATAACTCTCTACGAATCTCTCTATCTCTGGCCTATCACTTAGCAGCCTCTCCGCAACACGTACAACATCCTTCACTATAATAAATTTCGCTTCTCTCTGTTGTCGACTGGAAAAGATTCAAACAACCAAGAAATGTTAATACATATAACTTGGTTAAAATGACGAAACCACTTCAAAATTTACAACAATGCAAGTCTAACCTTTTGTCATATGCAAAAGAAAGCAACCCAAAATCATCGTATGCATCACGTAAAACACTTGCACCTCTCCGGAACATAACTTTTGATCCACAAAGATAGTAGATAATCAGAAAGCCATATTAAACTTGCACTTACTGATCATTGATTACAAACTCAATAATATATATTACCTTGACCATAGCTGCAGGGGATACCGTGTTCACAGCCACTACCCTGATCCCCTTCAAAACCTCAGGAGTTGTTCCAGCATCAACATTAGCTCCTTGGAAGTCGCTACCACTTTGTGTATTTTTACTTGGAAGCAATGCATTCATTATCTCCTGTTTAGGTTTCTTAAGGTTAACAAATATAGCACTAGGAGCATGGATTTTAGGACTCGCGTCTCCCGAATACACAATCACAGAGGATCCTCTATGCTTGCAAACACTTCTGCAACCAGATCTGGATTCAAGTTTAAGTCGTGACCTGACCTTCTCCTTTGTAAATTAAACACAAACTTCTTTGGAAGCAAATAATTTATCCACCCAGTTAGCAAGCCAATAATGACTCTAGAACAATCTGATACTTGCAGACAAATCAAAGATAACATCATTACCAGCCTCAACGCTAAAAGTGGAAGGTAATAAGAGACGTTAATCTTTGATGTTCGCATCCAGGGTTCAGTCGTATTTATATTTAAGAGAATATCTTTGATTCTGTAAACAAAACACATTAACTCTTTAGGCTTTTTACAAATTTGTTGAAGTGCGGGGAAGGTTGCATCAGTAGAGGGAAGATATGTAAACCATTCAACAAACGAAGCTTTTGTAGTGAAAAGGATTCCTGAAAAGTAAGATGACATGAAAAGAAGACGATCCAATAGATGCACATAACTGTGAGTTGATGGCCTATACCTTGAGTCCACAGTTTGTGATTGGAAGGTCTGCACCCTGTCTAGCTTCAGGGGCGTTTTGTAATTTTAACATATTAATCTTAGGTGAAGCCATACTCAGAACCCGCCTTATGCCTTGGTCTATGAGATTTTGCAATGGTGATTCCGCTTACATGTGGTCGACTACGCTCGTGCTCATTAGTCAAATGGTTGCTGTTGATATAGGCACGATTTCCCCAGCTTTTAGATGGTTCATGACTATTAACTTCAGGTGTCCTACAAAAGCAAAACGAGCATGTGGGCGGGAGTTTGTTGTGGAATGATATTGGATAAAACGGATGCTATTGTGGCAGGTGCAGCCACTAGAGATAAGAATCTGTAACAGGTGGTGCAGAAAATGCGCTCACGAATCAAAGTTTTAGATTTTTCCGTTTGTTTATTGGGACACAAAAGGGTTGGTTTGCTGTTGCAAGATGATCAGGTTTTTCTCAATCTTCTTTGTGAGCAGGTTCCTGAGTTTTAAGAACTTTCTTAAAGGCGATAATAGTGTGCACAATAATGAATCGGATATTACGGGTCTGGGTCATTATGTGATCTATCTAGATGGAGAAGAAGGATTGGTGGATCTGATGATGGAAAACAATTGTAATGCTACAGGTCACTGGATCAAAATGGGGGAAAATAAGCAGCCGAGAAACTACATTGGTTCATTGAAGCTATAAGACTATTATGTAACAACTGGTATGAAAAGGATTCTGTTGACTTTTTTAAGTCATCTTAAATATCATATTAGCTGTATTGATATTACTTAATTAAGAGGCCACCAATATTGTTTAATAGATGATTATGCGTATTTATGTATATATAGTTGGCTAATGAGAGGTTCAATAAGTTGCAATAAGTTAAATTTCAGTTTCAATGGCATTTGTCCGTGTCTAATGTGGATTGTGATTTGGATTTACGACGGTGGCTCTTTGGTCTGTAATTGATTTACAACAAGGAATATTTATACGCAACCCACATACATGTTCCAAGTTAGAGTATAATATTTTTTAATTTATTTTAATTATGTTATTAAATTATCTTTGCATCTTAATACCTGGCAGTCAACGATTACTATTGAAGATATAAAAATGGTTGCTGTATACAAGCTTCTGAGGAAGAAAACGTCGACTTACAACAGCTACCTGACCCGACGAGAACAACATTTTTATGCAAAAAGGTACCATACGCGATCTCCTCCCATTTCATGTATCATTAGTATCGGTATCATTAGTATCAGTATCATTAGTTCATTGAATATGAACGGATGAACATAGGGAGCCGTCCATCAAAACAAAAACCATATGGCGGAATAGAATCACTCAGAGCCATTTATGGATCTTCACATGGACTCAAACCAGGTGCTTCATTATTTGTTTGATCACTGTGGTAGCAAGTAATATAGATAGACGATTTATTGATAAGGTCCAATTCCCTATCCACCCCTTTATTTTTAAATTATTCTCATTGCTGCTTCCTTTTGTTCCTGCAGTTTTGGAGGTTTGAGACTAGAATCTTTCTAATGGACAATACGAGCTCTATAGTTTTCTCCAAAAAACGAGGAATTGTTCTATCAAGAGGATATCGCCTGTACATGTCAAGTTTATGCTGTTTTTTTATGGTAAATAAATTTTAGGATGGAGATCTATTCAGATTAAGTTAATGTTTGAAAGAAGGCTACTATGCAATTTTTTTGTTTAGTGTGACAGTGGGGTAATACATGCT
Organism: Chrysanthemum makinoi; assembly: GCA_910596185.1. NCBI lineage: Eukaryota > Viridiplantae > Streptophyta > Magnoliopsida > Asterales > Asteraceae > Chrysanthemum > Chrysanthemum makinoi. Next base: position 73,153,053 of record OU343220.1, read on the forward strand.
AAGAAAATAACCAGATGAATGAAAATCACGATTGAAGTCTCTAATAGGTAACACACAAGAAGAAAATTGGATGAAGATTGCCAAAATTAAAGTTGGAAACCTATTAAAAATAGTTTTGATTCAGTATGATAGAAACAAAAGCTTATCGACTTGTGGGTTAGAACGGGTCAAATGGGTCAAAAGTGACAATTATTAGAACAACATGAGTTTGTTACAAAGTCATTAATTTTGAGTTCTTTATGATACATAAATACTAAATGAACCATTTTGAATGTGTATATATGTTCTGCACAGTAGTTATACATCGATAAAATAGTGTTTGTGAGTGAGTCCGGCCGGAACCATATCAAAAGATGACCTAGTTTGACATGTTACTTAGCCTGCTCATTTTTCCACCTTAATTTTATACTTACCAGCATACTTGCCATTGGATTGTCACATTGCTGCTATTTGTTTGCTAATACATGTTCTTAATACTTGATGTTAGACCAACAATGAAAAGCTGATAGAAGGTCATCTCTGCAAGTCGCAACACAAAAGTGCGATATCTTTTGGCTTGCAAAATTTGTTATCCTTTTGTTTACCCCATTTTTAAGTTAAAAGTACTTACATTATTCTGCATACTTAAATTGCATAATCGTGGTCATCATATTCTTGAGCTAATACTAGATAATTTTCATGAACGTCTTTCATGTTTCCATAAATGGGATACGTGCAATTCAAGTCATGGATATCCACGACTTTCGATTTTTTTATCAGCTTATTATTTCTTACAAAGATTTTAGCAAAATTTTACAACATGCAATTCGAATGCCATAATCATAAGTTTTATATCTTGAAATATCTATACTTGAAAATTAAAAGACCCTTCCGGTGTGAACACGCTATAAAGTTAATTTTGTGCAAGAATAGTATTGTATTTGATTATTAATAGAGTTTGTAAACCATTGTTTTCCTATCAGATAAGTCAAGTTAGATATAGGAGAAGGTGTAGAAGTGAGTATAGTCCAATAGTGTCCAAAAACAACCTTTAACAATTAGTCCATCAAATAATTTGGCCTGTTATATTCCTTGCCTTTTTTTTCTTTTTTTTTTAAATAAAATTAAATTGGTTGATATTGTTACAAACTGTTGTATGTAACTAACGTTCGGGAAAGGTCATTCAAATACTACAAAGAGAAAAACGTGTATCTTTTTTATGGAGACAGGTATCAAGGGAGGATTGAAATTACCTCCTAATCTTAATTATATGTGTCCTTTTATGTTAACATGATTTTTGTTGATTTGCTAACGCAGGCTTTGGGTCATGTCATTTATTAATTTTGCAACTTAGATAAACAAGAGAAGAAAACAATAAGAGAAATGAAACAAAAAATTCTTTAAGCATTACCATAATTCATTATTTTAGAATCCTAAAAGCTAAGAGAAATATAGTTTTAGGATTGCATTGCCTTAAAATGTACAGATTGAAATTGCTGAAGCTAAAGTTAAAGATGATGACTATGTAACTATACCTAAAGCTCCCGCTACTTCAAAAGTTTAGGATATCAATGTAGTTGAATTCAAATATTTGTCTATTTGTTTTGTGATTGTAATGGGAGGCCTTGAGCTATCTAACTCTATCCCAGTTAAACAAACCATGAACTTATTCAAAACAAATTTACTCACATTAGTACTAACATAAAGAAGATAATAGATTTAATACATGATAAAAAAATTTATGTCAAAACCCCGTGCGTGCATAAAACACATTGCTATGGTTGCACCTGAGACTGAACCTGGTCATGAACAGGTGTATCATTATCTATCATATGGTTGGCTATGTTGTGGAATCATTGAGGTACCATTAAATAGGCGTTCGATCTATTTTATTTCCTCTAACATTCTATTAACCACCTTAGCCTGTTATTGGACTGGATCCGTGCACTACACAAATTCAGGATTTGAACTCTTGACTTCTTGATTATCTTGAGTTCACTCTTGAAGTATCTTTAAAGTAGTAGAATGGCATTGCAACATTGTTTCTTTTAGTTAGAAAGATATATGTTTATCCATCATAAATCTAATTGATAAATTTGATTTGGCTACCTGTACAGCAGGTTATAGGCGGACATTAGATATACTCCATACATATATTGCATTTTATTACCCTCTTGCGAATTCTTTTTGTAAACTCAGTCCCTCTTTCTGCGAGTTAAGGTTTAATCTTCTCATTATCTCAGGTACCCAGTTTAAAGTAATCGTTGAGTATGCACCTTCACAGCGTGTTCCAAAGAAATGGTCCAAAAAAGATGGACGCGAAGGGAACATAGAGAAAGGTAATAGAGGCTTATCTAGCATGCAAAGTATGATTGCTAACTCATACCTAACTTATCACTCACAACTAATTAAACTATAATACCTAACTATATATATATTTATATAGATTATTATGTAAAAAATCTGAAATTTACATAATAGCAAATTAAATTAAAAAAAATATTGCTTAGGTGGACAAAAATATTACGTAATGGTTTCGCCCGTCAAAAACGTCTAAAGAAGCGTCGAGATTGAACAAGCATATCGCGAATCTTCTTGCCTCTCAAGACCCACACATCAAGGTCGAAACGTTCCACCTTAGTTGCACTCCTTCTTTACGATTACCCTACTTATTTCGCTATAAAGAAATTATGTGAACGATAATTATAAGACATACAGCCCATTTACGTAGTTTCAACAAGTATATATATATATATATATATATATATATATATATATATGGGAGGGTTAACGTGAGATCAAACTTAAAGTTGTAAAAATAAGATCAAGTCTAAAACACCACTAAAACATTTATAAATAACAATTTTAGCAATAATACACATAAAATAATATTTTAATACAAATTAACATTTTAGCAACTAATAACCAAATGATACATGAGTTTCGATTAAGTGATACACGATACACATTAAACTAATAAACATTCTAAAATATGATACATACTGAAACACGATACACATTACAATTAATCAAAATGTATCATCTAGGTTTAAGTAAATTTTAAAAATAAATCTATCGAAACTTTAACAATTTTAGTTGTAGTTGATAAAAAATTTATTTTGTTGTAAGGAGAATTTGACAAGTCAAATTTTAGTTTGATCTTATTTTAACAACTTTAAGTATGATCTTATTTGATCTAGATTCTATATATATATATATATATATATATATATATATATATATATATATATATATATATATATATATATATATATAGTTAGGATCAAATAAGAAGAATTATTAAAATGAGAAGGATGAAGAAACATGTATTTGGGATCATGCAAAATAAATCAAATGCCCTTAAAAATACTCCCTCCTATTTGAAATGTGCGGTAGAAATTCTTCTTATTCTTCTCATTTACAATTTTCTACTAGATCCCTTCCTAACAACATATATATATATATATATATATATATATATATATATATATATATATATATATATATATATATATATATATATATATATATATATATATATATATATATATATATATATATATATATATATATATATATATATAGATTTAATGTTCTTGTGGTGAACACTTTAAAATGAAAAATAATAGGCACCAACTAGAATTTGCCAAGTGTCCATTTCATTTATGAAATAAAAAAAAAATTAATTTTTAAGTCCTCAAGGGTACCATGGTAATTTAATCTATCTCTATAACCCAAAAATAATCTCCCTTTTATAACTTTTCTACAGCGTTTACTACCTCGATTTCTCATTCATTTTAATTCCTGTACCACCATCTACATCTCTCTTTCTCTCCCCATCTCACAAACAAAAACCTCCACTACACCCACCTTACTTCTACGCTTCCTCCGCCAAAGAAGCGTTGGGGCTGGCATGCGACTAACCGATGGGCTCACCCCCCGTCTCTTTACCTGCCGGATTTGGCTCATGAACCATAACTACCGGCCATGGGTGTACGTCGTCATGTGTAATTGTATCACTTGCTGGTAATGGATGGACCCATCTCAAAGCTGTTGATACATGTCTAACATTTCCTAGTTTTTAAGGATTAATTTTATTATTATATGTATCAAGTTAGAGGTTTTGTATGTAATTATTTTTAAATTTTGGTTTTGTGAATCATAAATATCTAATTATAAACGTTTGCCAGTTGGTTTTGTGAATCATATAAGGATTATTTCTTTTGTTTTTATTTTCAGCAGTATAAAATCCGCCATTGACGTGGTTATGTGAATCATTTGAAGATTCTTTTGTGAATCAGTATAATATTTTCATGTGTATTAGTTGAAATTTTATTGGAAAAGGGTTTTGGACAACGACCGTCATGCTAATCTTCAAAAGCACCATAACATTTATTGAAAAGAAGCATCATGCTTAGTTTTGGGTTTACTTTTAATGGATATTTGCATATTTATAAAAGTGTTAAAGTATGAGTATGTTTTTTTTTTCATTTTCTTTTAGGGTTATCACTTTTTAAATTTAGTTTTAATTCTTGATAAATGTGTCACTGAAATGTCTCATGAAATTAATTGTGTCGAAAAATTTATTTTGTCACTTGAAATGTATCAAAAAATTATGTGTCAAAAATTATAGTATGTCAAAAAAAATGTGTAAAAAAAAACTAAGCGTATCACCATAAATGTTTCATGAAACTACTAAGTGAGTCACTATAAATATATCATGTTACTACAAATATCTGTGAGAGTATCATGAAACCTAGTGTGTCACAAAAACAATGTGTCAAAAACTTT
>OU343220.1:73157922-73308593 GCA_910596185.1 Chrysanthemum makinoi
TGATTCTATGAAAAGTTGGAACAACCGCTTTTTCTGGGTTGATGACTTTGCTTGTCCTGCTTTGTTTCCCTAGCATTCTAACAAGAATATTTTTAAGGATCCGCTCGGCCCCGATGAGTATAATGCTGATCATTATGCTATTCTTGCTGCCAATCCTTCTCCTTTTCGGGTTTTCCCTGAACCCCTTCTTTGTTGGGTTTTCCTGAGCCGCTATTATGCTTTGGGTGAGGACGTGTACCCTGAGTTTCTTCATGATGACGAAACGGGTGAGGGTTTTTTTTTTTATATATGTATTCTGATCTATTTTCTCTGTTATAAAGTGATGAGTTGGCCTAATTATATTCAGTCTCCGGATCCTCTGAAGGTTAGGATGGTTACGCATCTTCGTCAGGAGGGGGAGCCCAAAGATTATGGAGGTTGTTGTTCGTCGTACAGTGCCGATTTTCCCCATTGCTCCTCCCTGTTATGAGGATGAGCTGGAGGCTGAAGTTGATGTCCTTTTCGAGCCGGAAGGTACTGATGTTAATATTGGAAGTGGATCAGCTCTTGAGGCTACAGATTCTGATGCTGATCCTGCTACTTCCGGTCCTTCATTGAAAAGAAAGGAGAGTTATATCTGGTCTTCGAGAAGAGTACAATGGCCTGAAATCCACCCTCTTTGGCCGCCAATTTGCCACTGCCTTTACTGAACTCCATGGTCTGTTATCGGACCATGAATACATGATCAAGAAATCAGCCACTAAAATCCGACCAGCTCAAGCATTCATCGCTGCTTTCAACACTTGTACCTCAGCAGGATATGGATCCACCTCGTCCACTTCTCAACCGAATCAATTACAGTGTCCAGCTTTCTTCACAACTTGGCCTTCAAGTTCAGCCATCTACCCAACAACCTGCTCAAGCTTTTTTTACCAACAGACATGGGAATAATCGTGGCCGTGGTCGTGGTCATGGAGTCAAGGAGGTAACCAAAATCAGTTTAGTTGGGCTTCTAATCAAAATGTTTTTTTTGGTACTTGCAACAGGTGTGGGATTGGCCATATCCCGTCTCTCTGCCCTACTCGTGATCCTGCTACCATAAGATCGAGACAGTCACCTTCAGCCAACTTCACCAATTATCGTTCACAAGCGTCAGACTCTTGGCTTCCGGATACTGGTTCTAGCCACCACGTTGCACCAGATCTCTCTAGCTTTGATAACTTCGAGGCCTACTATGGTGAGGACAATCTTCATGTTGGCAATGATAAGGGTTTACCCATTTTACACATTGGTTCCTCGCGCCTTTATTCACCAACAAAAACCTTTTCCCTTAATAACGTACTCCATGTACCTCAAATAAAACAAAATCTACTTTCTGTTCAAAAATTTTGTCTTGATAATCATGTGTATTTTGAATTTCACTCATCTTTCTTTGCTGTGAAGGACGAGTCTGCACACATTGTCCTCCTCATGGGTCCCAACAATGACGGTCTCTACTCCTTTCATCTACCCTCATACCCACTCCGTTTCCAACAAAGTTGCTTTTTCAATAGCTCGTGCCTCCTCAAACAATTGGCATCAAAGACTTGGACATCCACACCCACAACTTTTGAAGTCTATGTTATCTAAATATAGTTTAACTTTTCGTGTTATGTTGGAAAATCTTCTTTTGACGGTCACAATTATTTTTTGTTGTGTGTTGATCACTATTCTCGCTTTATGTGGATTTTTCCTCCGAAATTAAAATCTGATGTCTTTAACACCTTTAAGCGATTTTGGCTATGGTTGAACGACAGTTTAATACCAAACTTAAATCTGTTCAAACTGAGTGGGGAGGTGAGTTTAGGAATCTTTCTCATTTCTTCTCTCCTCTTGGAATAACTCATCGTCTTTCTTGCCCTCATACTAGCGAACAAAATGGCTTTGTTGAACGTCGACATCGACATGTGGTTGAAACTGGTCTTACTTTACTTGCTCAATCTCCTGTTTCACAACGTTTCTGGCATTTCGCTTTTGAAACGACAGTCTATCTCATTAATCGTATGCCATCCAGAACAAACTCGAACACCTCACCCTTTGAGCAAGTGTTTCATCGTAAACCCGATTTTTCTTTTCTTTGTATCTTTGGTTGTCGATGCTTCCCTCATCTTCGTCCTTATAACAAAAACAAAATGGATTTTCGCTCAACTCCTTGTGTGTTTCTGGGGTACAACACCGCCCATCACGGCTACAGGTGTTATGATCCATAATCTGATCGCATCTATGTTGCCCGTCATGTTCGATTTAATGAACAATCTTTCCCTTTTCAGGTTCCTCCTTCTCCTTCTCCTACTCCCACACCCACTACCCCTTCCAACCCCTACGTCTCCACTAACCCATCTCCTATTCCACCTACACAAGACCAGACTACTACAACTCCTCTTGATGTCCATACGACCCAACAAACTGAACCACCACCTACACACCAACCTTTCAATTTACCTACAGCCCAACCACCTGTCCTTCACACCTATCACCGTCGACCCAAAGTTAACCTCACCACATCTCAACCTACACCCTCTACTACTCCTGCTTAGTCTTCTCATCCTCGTCCAGCGAATCTTTGGCCAAATCCCAAACAAACCAAACCATTTAATGCCACATCATATCATACCCACTCCCAACCAGACACTGAAACCACAACCTTTACCATTGCTAACAAGGACCCTCACTGGCATAATGCCATGGTTGAAGAATACTCAGTGCTTATGAGGAATGGCACTTGGTCTCTAGTTCCACGTGATCAGAATTCCAATGTGGTTGATTGCAAGTGGGTTTACAAATTAAAACATGACCAAACAGGAGCAGTTACAAGGTACAAGGCACGATTAGTTGCCAAAGGATTTTGACAGAAACCGGGCATTGACTATCAAGAAACGTTTAGCCATGTGGTTAAATCAACAACTATTTGTGTTGTTCTCTCTTTGGCTGTCACTCAAAAATGGCCTCTTCGCCAACTAGACGTGCAAAATGCTTTCTTACATGGTCACCTCACCGAGACTGTTAACAACCCCTGGATTTGTTTACCCAGCAAAACCAGATCATGTTTGCCTACTTCATAAATCACTGTATGGATTAAAGCAGGCCCCTCGAGCATGGTTTCATCGATTGTATATGGCTCTTCATTCTCTTGGTTTTCAAGGTTCAAAAATTGATCCCTCCTTGTTTATTTACTCTCAAGGGGGCACTCTTTTGTATATGTTAGTCTATGTTGATGACATTATTTTGACAGGAAACAACTCTCAACCTATTGATAAAGTATTCAAGAGTCTAAATCAATCCTTTGTTGTCAAGGATATGGGCTCTCTGTCTTACTTTCTCGGTCTTGAGGTCACCCACAAGGGTACAAATACTGTTCTATCTCAAAGGAAATACATATTTGAAATCTTACAACGAGCAGGTTTGTCCAATGCTAAGCCGGTTTCAACACCAATGACCACTAATGCGAACCTTGCTCATGATGATAGTGTTGCATTTGATAATCCAGTCAAGTATCGCCAGGTTGTGGGTGCTCTCCAGTATGTCACATTGTCCCGGCCTAACATTACCTTTGCGGTCAACAAAGTGTGTCAATTTATGCACTCTCCTACCTTGAACCATTGGTCAGCAGTTAAACGAATTCTTCGTTACTTGCGGGGTACTTCTGACTATGGTTTACGGCTTATGCATGCTTCTAGCAACATCCTCCATGCTTATACTGATTCAGATCATAACTCACTCACGGGTTTCTCTCGATGTGTGACCTGGGTTCGCATTTAATCGTCGATCCACGGGGGGATATGCTATATATCTAGGTTCTAACCTAGTCTCATGGTCTGCCATGACGTAAACAAAGACAGCTTCTCGATCATCAATGAAGTAATACAAGGCTCTTGCCATCAAGAGAACTCACATGGCTTCAAGATCTTCTACATGATCTTCGTGTTCCGGTTAAGTCAGTACCCACTTTATGGTGTGATAATCTTGGTGCCACGTACCTTTCAGCGAATGCTGTCTGTCATGCACGTACGAAACATGTAGAAGTTGACTTTCATTTTGTTCGAGAAAGAGTAGCACAACGGCAGCTTTCAGTTCAGTTCATAACTACTGATGATCAGATCGCAGATGTGTTTACCAAGACCCTATCCTCACAACGGTTTTGTCTATTACGGTCCAAGCTACAGGTCGTTACCCGGCCTTAGCTTGCGGGGGAATATTAGACAATTAAGTTGTAGTTGCATATTATTATATTAGAGGGATTAGAGTGTAATTATCTCTTCTATATAATCCCGTGGATGTAATCTTGATTTACATAATACAATACACAATATTACACTTCTCTTTACCAAGTTTATCTGATGGGAATACCCATATCTTAGTCGAGATGTGAATTCCGTGAATATCATTATCGTGTTTCGCTTATGACTAAATAATTTTGTAATTCCGATTATATTTTTATAAATATAGTATTTCTCAAGCTTATGACTAAAATATAGTTTTCATGCGGCTTGGTGATGCAAATTGTGGATTCGATTAGTCGTTTTCTTCCTCGATCACCTCAAGATTAGTGGCCCGAGTTTCAGACGGTCTTAGCGAGCAAGATAGAGGCTCTACGACAAGAATAGTTTATAATTATGTTATAATTACATGTCTGCTTTTGTCTACTCCATTGCACTCAGAATCACTTGACACCTTTGTGTATTCTCATGTGTCTGCTAGCTAATCATTATATTAAAGTGACACTACGTGAAGGTGCGTACCATTAACTCATCCACAATGAACGACAATTGAAATTTATATTGCATTTGTATAAGAAAACACATGTTTTAGTCGTGAAGATGAGTATCCCGAATAAAATATAATCGTTTAATTGTGATCATGTTATCTGTGAAAGTTGCATAAATGTCAATGAACCAGATATAAAACCTAGAACTAAACTAATATCACCTCAACACAACACATAGACATTAATTCTTTGATCTATAGAACCTTTTTAGATTACGAGACTTAAGTTGAGGATATAGATGGTTTTTCATCATTGTAGACTGTGATTTGTGAAAGTCCATCGGATACTCACCAGTAATTGAAACTTAAATAAAGAAATGATATGGTTTATTTACAGGAGTGGAAGAAATAGAAATCGAAATGGAAATGCAAAAAATTGTGGTCAGGGGATATAACTTGGAAGAAAGGAAAATACTCAAAGCAATTAAACATGCAGGAAAAGCTGCCGAGCCATGGCCTTACCCAGGTCACTACTCTCATTTTGCTTCGTTTTACAAGTACCCGACACACATTGCCAACCAATACTATCATGAAATTTCAACAAGAAATGACATTTCATCCAGAAATGACTTGTCGCGACACAATCTTCATGCTTTCTTCAACACCCCGTCAGTTTACTCAGTTGCTGTTGCATCAGATGAAGCTGCCGCCTCACTCTTTAGTGATGATAACCCACACGCGTGCACGATTATGTAATTTGAAAGTGTTCAAATTTTATTATATTTTTGTCAATATGTTTTCCAGCATTCAAGAATTGTGTTTTTGTTCAACACGATACAATTTAGATGTTGCTTTTGCTATATTTCTGTCAAAAAACATCATATAATTAAAACTGCTTTACCATATATGTTGCAGGACAATCACACGCATTTTCATATATTAATGGGCAAATCGCATAAAAGTGTACTCAACTTATACCCGATTTCAATTTAATGTACTATACTTTTTTTTTCCTAATTTAATGTACCCAACTTTTTTTTGGTTGCAAATATAGACAATCAATAGGTTAGAAGGTCACCTTATACTAGCTTTCATGTGTTAACAGATAATTGTTAAACAACTCGAAATATAACGTGTATATTTAGCTTTGGGTCGCATTCACAACCTTAATCTTTTTTGTAGTACATAACAAAAGCTCGTCATCTTTTTATCATCAATCAACCATCGTCATATACTTAGGTCACAAAAATCATTATAAACGCATTGAAGTGTGCTGAGTTATCTTGAGATATTTCATACATCAAGCATCATGTTCACACCCAACCTTTCTTAAAACTTCACTACCAAACCTAAATTAATTTTTCCTTCGTGACTATCAAGTCAAGAGGTTTTACATTGTCATGATGTTGTTGGAGATAAAAGTCTAGATGTTGCAATGTTTCTTATGTGTGGTTTGAAATTGCACTTCAGACTCAATGGTTTAGAACTTTTTCAATATTTTATAAAGTAGTTGTACAATTGCTCGTTGGTCTCACTAAAAATAGTTCTCATTTATGAGATGATCAAATCAAGTGTATCGTCAATAAAATTTTTGTTATCAGTATTATGTTTTCTTGCTGAGCTGGGCTGCATAGTGGGCCTGGCCCTGCCAGCCATTCCATCCATAGTCCTATTATAGTATTGGGAAATGATTTGGAGACCTAATTATGTGTCTAAAGACATGCCTAAGCATACGTGGCATGATCCTGATGGTTTGTGAAAAAGTGGGTCCCCTGACTGCAGCCATCAGGATGATGCCACGCAGGTTTAGGCATAAGTTTAGGCATGATTTTTTAGGCCTCCCAATCACTACTCTATAGTATTATAGCATATTTTCCTATCATTTTTCATTTTTTCTCAGCTTCGTATATTCCCAATTTTACACCAAAATGACATATTTTCCCAATCATACACTTTTAAATTGAGGAATATGGCATTATTGAGTTTATATTGAGGAAATATAGAATTCCTCCTTTTTGAGTACTGTAAATTAAATAAATATATTCATCCAACTAAAAACAAAAATTTTGCTCTTTTGGTATGGTTTTACATTTTATGTTGATAGGATTATAGATTCGTCACTATCATTCTCTGATGGATTATATAAATTACATTAATTGATATGATTAAATTATTTTGAGGTACAACTAAAGTTATAATCCTGTATAAAAGTTAAGTATATCATTTCACAATTGTTTCGATGATGGGAAATGATTTGTACACTCTAACTTCTGATTGGCACACTCCATCTTGTGCATTGAACAGTTGTACAGTTTATAAATTCTGTTTTATAGAGTTGTACATTTGAGTGTGCAAATCAAATCCAAATGTGTACAAATCATCTCCCTTCGATGATGCATCTATTATTGTCCCTTTGTATACGACTTGTAATATCAAGAAGAGAAAAAGAAGAATCTTCTTATCACTGAACTAACCGACCAAACCACCTCATGACAATTTTCTGCACACATTGCTTTACTACTTTCATTTTTCGCCATTACAATTTAATCTACAAAAACATCTAAGGTGTTATTTGTCCAAACTTGCTTGTTCTTGCAAAATTGTGTTATTCCATTTTTGATTTTTATAGGAACAAACAAATAACCACAAAGTGCGATTTGAGGGCTTGAGGCTTGTGTATTCATGTATACTTGTTTCGAATATGTTCTAATCAGTACCTAATATCAGATTTGGTAAAACTCCATGGTCCATTATTATTAATGATCAAGTATAAATTGCAAAATAAGATAATTAACATGGGCTAAGCCCGATAGTAAATAGTCAACAATGCATGGGTTTGGCTAATACTCTCCCGCAGTTGAAACGGCAAGTCTTCAGATGTTCAAAATGAAACGAAACTCAAGAAATAAGACACTCAGAAGACCCTTGGTGAAGATATCCATATATTGTGGATAAAAGGTCAAGGGTTTCTAATTGGTGCCCCCACTGGGTCAAGAGAGTTGCCAGAGCTATTCCTTGTGAGGTGGACAATGGTTGGTGCCAAAAGGCACCTGGGGTTAGGGTCACCGCCAATTCACACCTTTATGTGGATATCCACATATTGTCACAGTAAACAAGCGTAGCAATATGCAAAGGAGCATGTAATTCTCGCAAAAGATTACGAATCCATGCAGTTTCAGCAACAACGTTGGCAACACACCAATATTCAGCCTCTGCACTAGAATGAGATAAAGTAACTTGCCATTTAGCTGACTATGACAGTAGATTATCCCTAAGAAATACACATTACCCATAAGTGGATCATCAAGTGATTGGGCAACCTGCCCAATCAGCATCGGTGTATGCAATAAGTTGAGTGGTAGCAGAAACATGTAGCTAAGACCGTGATCAAGAGTATCACGGACATACCGAAGAATCCGCTTCAAAGCAGCAAAGACATTTGTAGTCCAGCAAGCACACGGATAATAAATAAAAAGTAGCAACAACAAGCACACGAGCAGGAAAAAAATAACAACTAGTTTTTTTTTTTTTTTTTTTTGGATCGTAGGTGTTTTTTGTTAGGTTTTTGGTTTAGGCTCTGATTACCATATTAGATTTGGTAAAACTCCATGCTCCATTATTATAAATAATGATCAAATATAAATACATACCAAGTCTTGCACAATAAGCAGGGACGAAACCAGGGTGGTTCCTGGGGGGTCCTGGGACACCTATGGAATTTTGCGGTGTAATGTTAATTTTTGTAAAAAAGACCTTGATTTTTCGTAAATGCACCTAGTCCCAAAAAGTTGTGTTCCTCATTTTGTATAAGTTTTTGTAAATGCACCTGATCAAATTGTGTCCTGGTTATAACTGACATGAGTTAAGCCTGATAGTAAATAATAAACAATTCATGGGCTAATAACCATTCGGCTAATACCTAAGACGGGCTTCGTTCACTTTAGAGGTCTCATCGTCTCAGGTACTTGTTGGCGTATGTCCCGACATACAACCCCCCGGCACATTAGCAAAACGCCGAATAACCTAACGCCCCGGCACTAAAGCAAAACCGCCCGGCACAATATGCAATCTTCCGGATAAAGCATACAAACCAAGTTAGACCAAGCAAACCTAGACCAAAGATATACCGAAGGGTTAGACATAACCTTCGGTATAACGAACACCTGACATCACCATGTATAAGGGGAAAGGAATCTTGATCAGAACCACTGACCCTTTCCAGACGGAATCCAAACAGAGTAAAGTCAACTCCCGCCCGAAAGTGTCACTATCGCCCACGTGACCTTCGGATGAGGACAAAAGCTTCTCATTTATAAAAGGAGCTAAGCTACAGCATTCAAGGTTAATTAATTCTTACCCCATTTCATTGTATTTTACTCTGACATATAACCATATTCATTCTCACGCCGGAGCTTGGTCTAGGGATAAAACCCTGGACGAGGCTAACGCGTGTTATCTTTGTGTTACAGATCCGAAGTGACTTAATCCGAGGGGCTCAGCCGAAGGATTAGTCGAAGGATTAGCTTGTTGGGGTAATCACAGATTTTTACCTCAACAAATTGGCGCCATCCGTGGGACCGCTATTCTAACTACCAAAGCTAGAAAATGGCAGGTCCTACCACCGAAACAGGTCCCTCCACTGAAACGACATCCGGAAGCAACCCACCTAACTTAGAAGAACAAATACTAAACCACATATCGTCGCTAAAGGCCTTGATACAACAGCATAACACCCAAGGAAAAAGCCCGCTGCAACCCATACGGATCGACTTCGGAGACGAAGTCGAAGGACCCACCCGAGTAGAAAAAGAAAAAGATCCGAAAGGAAAGCAGGTAGTGGAGGACCTACACAAACCATACAAAGATGCCCCCAGATCCCCATTCACGCGACGGATAGTAGAGTTCGCCGGACCGAGACATGAGCTACCTAAGAACATAAAACTTTACAACGGATCCTCGACCCGGATGATCACGCCACTTTCGTTTTCCGCAGCAAATCATGACGGATGGCCAATGCATGTATGGTGCGGATGTTCCAGCAAACTTTGGACGGTCCGCAAGCGGGTGGTTCGAGATTAGCCAACGGTAGTATTGGCATTGGGAGGAGCTTAGAGAGAGCTTCCTAGAAAGGTTCAAGGCCAGAGGAAGTGTCTTAAAGATCCGATGGAACTCACAAAGATCGTGCGGAAAGCTCACGAAACTCTACTAGAATTCAAGGAAAGATGGACCGATGAGGCTAGCTACATCCCCGGTGTACCAGAAGTAATGCAGATATCCTCGTTCACCAACGGAAGCAAATGCCCGGAGTTGGTGAAGCGATTCTCAGACAGAGTTCCCAAGACAGTCACGGAAATGATGAAGAGGGTAGACGATTTTGTACGTTCGGAGGAAGCCTACAACACCACAGAGCTCCCTAAAGGGGAATGGAACCGTAAGTCATACGTAGGCAGTCAGCCAGATCGAACCCCCCGAATAGCAAATCTCCCCGACAAACGGAGAGGAGACCGAAGAACGAAACAAAAATCCCGTAGCCTGTACAACCCCTACTACCCGACAAAGACTGATAACTACAGAGGTGACCACCGGGTTTACTACTACAGGAGAAACCATCACAGGCACGATACTCGCCCCATGGATTTGAACCTTCTCTCAAAAGCACCTAAGGAAATTCTAGAAACTGAGCTCCAACTAAAGCTGCCACCCCCTACCTTTGAGGGGGGGCCCAATGAGAGAAAATTTAGACAAGTTCTGCGATTATCATGGCGAGAAAGGCCATCTCACCAATGACTGCTACCAACTCAAGGAACAACTAAGAGTAGCCATGGAGACGGGCAAGTTGGATAATTTATTAAGTGAAGTGAGGCAAAGGGGAAGAAACCCCCCTAGAGATAACCAGCCCGGCAGAGGAAAGGTGATAAATATGGTATACTGTGGAAGAAGGGATAGAAAAAGAAAGACCAACAGCCGAGAGGAAGACTAGATGAACGTCCCTATAGCTTTCCCCCCCCCCCCCATTCTACCAGGAAACGTTTCCGAAGAGCCGCTGATAATCGAAGCAGATGTGGAAGGATACACCGTGAGGAGGGTTTATGTAGACCCAGGAGCAGCCGTGGAAGTAATGTACGAACACTGTTTCCAAAACCTGTGCCCAGAAATCAAAGCGAAGCTAAGGGAAACGAACACGCCACTAGTGGGATTCTCCGGCGAAACAATAAAACCCCTCGGGAAGATAGACCTAAGCGTTTGTTTCGGAAACGATGGCTTATACCGTCGAGCAGTAATGACGTTTGCATTAATAAGGTCTCCCTCCCTGTATAACATTATCCTGGGACGATCAGGCATCAGAGAATTAAGGGCGATCCCCTCAACCATCCACTCTATGATAAAATTCCCAACACCAGGGAGAGTGGCAACCCTGGTTACCAGATCGATTATCATCTCGGAATGTAGAAAGTTAGAAAAATAGTTCATGACGGAAGGGTCGAAAAGCAAGAGTAAGGAATACCTTTCAGAAGAAGGAGAGCACATGCGGGAAGACAGAAGAAGTAATGGTAAACCCCCAATTTCCTGAGCAAATGATTACCATCGGGGGAAATTTTTCCAAAGAATGCAAAAGGCAGTTAGTAGAACTACTGAAAAACAACACAGATGTATTCGCATGGCAACCGGCCGACATAACAGAGTCCCCCGAATCATAGAACACAAACGAACGTCAACGTGAATGACAGACCAATAGCCGAAAAAGAGAACCTCTCGGCATTTGAAAAGAACCAGCAATCATCGCCGAGGTAGAAGAATGGAAAAAGCGGAATAGTTCGGGCAGTGAAATACCCTACATGGATTTCCAACCCGGTTCTAGTAAAGAAGCCGGACGGAACATGGAGAATGTGCATGGATTTCAAAAGCATCAATGCTTCGTGCCCAAAGGACTACTACCCACTCCCGGAGATCGACTGGAAGATAGAGTCCGTGATGGGATACAAGTACAGGTGTTTTCTTGATGCATGCAAGGGGTACCACCAAGTCCAGATGGCCAAGGAAGATGAAGAAAAGACAGCCTTCTATACGGAACATGGAACTTTTTGCTACACCAAAAATGCCCTTCGGCTTGAGAAACGCCGGGGCAACTTATCAAAGGCTGGTAGACTCAAGTTTTAAGGGGCAAATTGGCAGGAACTTGGAGGTGTACTGCTGACGATATGGTGATCAAAAGCGTAAGTGGAATTATTGGCGACATGGCGAAACGTTTGATAACCTCCAAGAATCAACATGAAGCTCAACCCTAAAAGTGCTCCTTCGAGTTGAAGAAGGAAAATTCCTCGGATATGTGGTAACATCCGAAGGAATAAGAGCCAATCCAAAGAAAACAAAGGCGATAGCCGACATGCAATCGCCTCAACAATCAAGGAGATGCAGAGCCTCGCGGAAAGCTAGCACCATGAACGATTCCTATCTTGATCACTGAAGAGCTTTGCCCTTTTTCAACACGTTGAAGAACGTCCAAAAGTCAACCAAAAGGAGTACCGATGGAGCGGCGAGCCAAGAGGCATTCCGAAGATGAAAAGCGTGATCCTCGAAGTTACCTAATTTAACAAATTCCCGTAGCGTGGGAAGATCTTTTCGTGTACCTAGCGGCAAATGGGAAGCCATAAGCGATGTGCTAATGGTGGAAAGGAAGGGCAAACAAATGCCGGTGCACTATGTCAGCAGAACACTCCACGATGCCGAGCGAAACTATGCCCCTCTAGAAAAATTAGCTTTGGCCCTACGGCCTGTTCCGGGAGACTCCGAAGATATTTTGAAGCTCACCACATTAAGGTGATCACGGACCGACCCATTCGACGCGTTTTGAACAAGCCCGAATCTTCGGGAAAGTTGATGAAGTATGCGGTAGAGTTGGGAGCATGCAGAATTACTTCCATCCCTAGGAACGCCGTCAAGGGACAAGTCTTGGCAGATTTCATAAATGAGATACCGGTCGGCAAAGAAGGGAAAGAAGGAAAAAACAAAGAAGTGTGCAACATCTCAACACGAGAGGAGGAATGGACACTGTTCACGGACGGAGCGTCTAACAAGAAAGGCTCCGGAGCAGGTTTAGTGTTGATAAGCCCGGATCGAACGGAATACACTTATGCTCTTCGGCTAAATTTCCCCAGCACAAACAACGAGGCAAAATATGAGGCACTGCTGGCCGGATTAAGGATAACCAAAGAAATGAAAATCCAAGTGCTAAGTGCTAAAGTGGACTCCAACCTAGTGTCAAGTCAAATCAACGGAGAATTTACCACCTACAAGGAAAGCATGGCGAGATATTTGGCTAAGGCGAAAGAGTATATCGGATGTTTTAAGGAGTTCAGAATACAAAACATCCCCAGAGCACAGAACCAGAAGGCCGACGTGTTAAGCAAGTTAGCATCTGTTGCATTTGACCATTTGACCAAGGAAATACTTGTAGAAGTATTGGAAACACCATCAACGGAGGAGAAGGTCGTTGGAGCAATAGTGGAAGAAGAGGAGGAAAACTGGATGTCTCCTATCATCCGGTGCATTACCGAAGGAAAGTGGCCGAACGACGAAAACGAAGCAAGAACCTCGGATGAAGATACCCCATTATACTATGGAGGACGGAGTGCTGTTCAAAAAGTCGTATTTGGGTCCAATGTTAAGGTATGTGGGCCCACTACAGGCCAATTATGTGATAAGAGAGGTGCACGAGGGGGCATGCGGCATGCACTCTGGTCCAAGATCCGTGGTGGCAAACCGACGTGCAAGGATATTATGGCCGACAATGCACAAGGACGCCAGAGAGGTCATTCGAAAATGCGAGTCTTGCCAAATACACTCCCCGGTTCCCAAATTACCGAAGACTCTCATGACTTCTATTATGTCACCCTGGCCTTTCTTCCAATGGGGAATGGACATGTTGGGCCCCCTTCCTGAAGCGCCCGGGAAAGTAAAATATGTTATCGTGGCCATCGACTACTTTACAAAGTGGATGGAGGCCAAACCCCTGGTAAAGACCACAGGAAAGGAAGTCATAAAATTTGTATAGGATAATATCGTGTGTCGCTTCGGCTTGCCACACATAATTGTAACTGACAACGGCAGCAACTTCATCCATGATCCTTTCAAACGGTGGTGCGAAAAGCTCAACATCAAACAGATAAATACTGTTGTGGCACACCCTCAAGCAAATGGTCTGGTAGAACGAGCAAAAAAAAGTTTGATGCATGGCTTCAAAACAAGGTTAGGCAAAAGTAGATCCGGATGGGTTGATGAGTTGCCGAACGTTTTGTGGGCTCATCGGACATCCTTGAAGACAAGCAACGGTGAAACACCGTTCAGTTTGACATACGGAAGCGAAGCAGTGATCCCTGCAGAAATTGGCATGCCTACCTTCCGAACGATGATGATGACTGAAGAAGAAGCCGAAGAGGAGATTCGTTTAAACCTGGATTTACTGGAAGAGAGAAGGGACTCAGCGGCTGTTGAAGAAGCCAGGTACAAAAAGAAGGTGGAGCAATACTACAATCGGAGGGTTAGAGGTGAAAAACTCAGAGTAGGAGACTTCATCTACCGGAAAAATGAAGCTAGCAGGCAAGAAGATCAAGGAAAGTTGGGACCAAACTGGGAGGGCCCATACCAAGTCATAGAAGCATATGATAACATTTCTTACAAGTTACAAACGGCCGAAGGGAAAGAGGTCCCCCGTACCTGGAACGCGGTGAACCTAAGGAAGTGCTTCTTGTAATATAAAGAAAACTTTGTAACTGTTAAGCCCACGGGGCGGTTGTCGAAAGAAATTATTAATGAAAACACAGTTCCCCGGATATTGGAGGAGCAATTTTCCACATGTCTTGTTTTCTGAACATAATTATCGAATGATCCCCCCGACAGGCTCGCGACCTCCGGGGAAAAATGATCAGTGTTCAAAGATGGTTCATATCCAAAAAAGGATTGCCATAACGCCGAACGGTTTATACCCAAAAAGGGTTGCCCAGGTGACATATTAAATGGTTCATATCCAAAAAAGGATTGCCATAACGCCGAACGGTTTATACCCAAAAAGGGTTGCCCAGGTGACATATTAAATGGTTCATATCCAAAAAAGGATTGCCATAACGTCGAACGGTTTATACCCAAAAAGGGTTGCCCAGGTGACATATTAAATGGTTCATATCCAAAAAAGGATTGCCATAACGCCGAACGGTTTATACCCAAAAAGAGTTGCCCAGGTGACATATTAAATGGTTCATACCCAAAAAAGGATTGCCATAACGCCGAACGGTTTATACCCAAAAAGGGTTGTCCATGTGACATATGCAACGGTTCGTATCCAAAAAGGATTGCCACACGCCGAACGGATTATACCTAAATGAGGTTGCCAAGATAAACGTAAAATGATTCGTTTCCAAAGAAGGGTTGCCACAATATCAAACACTAAGACAAAGACAAGCAAGTAAAGTACACAATCAGAGAGATATAAACAAGAACGACCAACAATTTCATTAGGCAAAGAGAAATACCCCAAACAAATTTCCTTCAATATTACAATCTTCAAGAATAACATTGTTCGGCAATATCGCCATTACAAAAAGTTAGCTTAAAGTAAAAACAAGCTTCGTTAAGAGGAACACTAGGCCCCCTCATCCTCACCTTTATCCTCGACTTCCTCCCTAACAGAACGCTCCGGAGCAGGGTCAGGCACCAAGGCCAGAATATCCGCGACCGGACGATGACAAGCGTTTCGGACCTTAGCGACATAGGGATTGTGACAACTCGTAATTTCAGGTCATTTTACAAACTTTAAAAGTTTCACTATCCCATCATTTATCGTAAACTACGTTTACAAGTATCAAATTCGCGTAACCTTAATGGTTTAGCTGCGAATTCATGAACATTTCATCAAGGACATTTCATATAGACTAGATTTTGTCTACATATCCTCAATAATATCATTTCATATCGGTTCATGCATGGATTTGCATTTTTCATGAAACGCTTATTTTCCTATTAAATAAACGTTATCGCGTAAACATTATTTTGAAACATTTTATCCGACACTTCCAAAAATTATTCCGATATATTTTTATACTCATTTTAAGACTATAAAAATTATATTATTAATTTACCCGATGTTTTCAATTTATTTTGTATATAAATTGTTATATTTATATAATTACGACGGTTTTCTTAAAAACTACACGATAATCATTATTTCACTCAAATTTTGCAAGAAATGTATTTTTATAATTTTTAGGACCTCAATATATTTTATATTGACCCGTTAAAAGTTATTTTTAACTAACGATATCCTAAATACTCAAATGTATACACAATTTACCACATATCTTCAAGTAACTTACATATAACTACACTTAAACATAATTATTAAAAAAAAAAAAAAAGTATCTAGTGGTGACTAACCCCCCCTTGTCGACAAGGGGGTGAGGCATGTGTGTATTGTAAAATATCTACTATGTAAATGTATTTCACTTCACATTTAACACATACACATCATAAGATCAAAGGTGAAAACATTTTCCTCTTCCTCTTTTCTCTCTAGAACCGGCAACCACAAGGGACTAAGAAGGAATCATCATAAAATTTTCTAGACAAGATTTTTACACACTAGTATCACTCTTGATTAAGGTTTTGCAATAAAAACCTTGGGTGATTAGGAAAAATCCATTGTCCATAAACCTCATCAAGTTACTAGTAAGCATCCATATCCATCATCATATTTCATATTTATTTTTATGGTCATTTCATCATATTTGAGAAAACATGCAAGTCATATGATGTTTATAACACTTTTTCATTGATTTTAAGAGTTATATATATATTCGTCATCCTATAATTACTCCTTGTTATAAATCACTCTTGGTGATGTCTAGGAACCCATGACACCCTAAGAAGGTGTATGGTAGGATTAGAATAGCTTCGGAGTTGTTTTGAATGGGTTAGAATAGGTTTGGCGCGAGAAAAACTCATTTCGACAAGTTTGCAAAAGGGTCTGTCCATATTTTTAAAATCTGGAAAATTCGACAGTGGATAAAAATTTTTGGCCTAGATATTTAGAAAATAAACTTTAAAACGAAAACGTGGCCGCTTGAACGGATTAAAACGGAGCTATAACGAAGAAGTTATGAATTTTTCAAATTGGCGACGAAAACTATAATTTTCTGGAAATTTCAGCATGTCATGTTTATTTTGTACGAGTCAAAAATGAAACTTAGGCGTTATAAATTATGTCGACTTATCAAAAATATATTAGTATACTTTGATACAAAGCTAAGGACTTATAAAACGTAGAAAACGGATTTGTAACGATTAAATTATACACGTTTACAAAAAGTTGTCGTAACTTTATTATATAAGAAAAACTATTAAATTTCTAATAGACAAGTATTACGGCAAATAAGTGACCATGTTGAAGGTTGTTTTTAACATTGATGTAGAACTTTTTATAAAGTGATGTCTTCTAGTAAAAGTAAGTTCGCCAAGTATATTTTCCAAAATGTCCGACCGTTTGTTTATCAGAGTTGTAATGAATTATTTACGGTTACTTAAACTTTGCCGAAAACCATCCTTAAACTATAATTTTGGACAAAAGTACCATACTTTACCTATACTTTTCTCCGTGATCGAGACTTCTAGGATGAAAACTTAAATGCTAAAAATTTGAGATAATGATACAAGCTTCCCAAAACAGTTGAGTTCGTTTCCTAACACTCGACGTGCACCATTTTACGACTAGCTTTTCGAGGCCATTTTAGTCACTTTCATGAAAATTTCAACGACTTTATTTTACGACGAAAACTTATAATTTCATAATAAATCATTAAATTATTATCGTAAGATATCATTTCAACGTAAATACTTGTAAAGTATTTTATAACATGACGAGATGTCATAAACATATATTTCGATGATAAATTCTATTTTCAAAAGCGTACAAGTGGTATAGATTTCATATGAGTTTGCATGCACGACATTGTTTCATGACTTATCATAGAGCATATCATTCATAATAGGTCACGGTCAGAGTTTGCGCCTCATTTCAGATATGCCATTACATCATCATAATCATCGCAACATGTGAGTTTTCATAGCCCCGATTTATTCAAGTTTTTACTTTATTTCAAACCCACGGGGGAGAATACATTGTACATCATTTTTTATTACGATACCAAGTATATCAAATTCATTACATTGCTTAAGTTACCTCATGCCAATTGAATGTCCCCATTATATAACATGAACCGTTAATTTCATAGAAGCGAGGGTGAGTGGATAGATCTATCGAGGGTGACTCCTCCATCCGGGTTGGTGGATTCCAACTGGTTAAACGGATGCATTTCATTTAATATCATTATTTGAGTTTTTTTGGCAAACACTCTGGCTTAACATCATGATCAGTCTAGTTTCAGTGTCATGGACTTATAGCAATTGTATCATTTTTGTGACATCATTGTCATACAAACTTATACTTGTGGTAGTCGTATTATGCATATACATAAACTCTATGAACTCACTCAACCTTTGTGTTGACACTTTTAACAATGTATTTTCGGTAACTAAGGCATTCACTTCATGGCATGCATGTGGACATATCATAGAGTCGCGTGGTGACGACGCTGCCTCACATGGGATTTATACATTTTTAAAACATCGTTTGACTTGTACCAAACTTATTTTCCGCACATGTTGATTTTCATTTGGGACCTATAATTGTAAACTCTGGTTATTTTATTAAATCAAGCGATGTATTTTCCAAACGACACTTTAGGTCGTTCAATATAACTGTGATTGTGATGCTATGACAGTCAATCTACAGGAATTCCATTCCACAAGCAAACAGTAATTTGGGGGTGTGACAGATTGGCATCAGAGCTTCTGTTATAGAGAACTAGGTTGCATCATTGACCCTAGACTATAACTACATCATCATAGCATCTCATCATTTCATCATAAGTGCATAGTCACTATACATGCGGTTTCATACACACATTTTACGAGTTATTTACTTTCATTTCAAAATCGATTGTCACATAGATGCCTTCAAATACCCATCCCATCATACTCACATCACTTTGACATCGAGAATGCCCTGTCATTCCCTATTACAATTTTAACATTAGTTGACTCAACACCGATAACATCGATGATGAGATCGAACCCTTTTAGGAGGACGAAGTTGCACCTACACCATCGCGATCACTATTGATTCACCGTAGGATCGGGACAATTTTATCATTCGGTTGGGACAGATTATACCATTTGGTAGAACTTATAGGTTTAGTCCTAATGAACCTATTTTCTTAACTCACCACAAGGATTTTCATTATCATCATTGTCATCATTTTCATCATCATTGTTATCTAGAGTACCATCCGTGCCATCACGTCTCATAGACACTACTCATACACCTGACTTGCAGCTTAGGAAGCGTGCATGATTTGACACACCATTATCATTTATCACTAAGACTATAGACACTACACCGTCTCATAGGTTTGAGGACTGTGAGATTTCTAGGGCTATTGCTACTAGACCGCCTACTACTCCTACACTTGAAACACGATTTGACCATCAACAGGAACTGATAATAAGTACCTTTCTAGCTAATGTAATCTTTATCCCTTATTAACTCCATGATAATCACAACCTTTGTTTATTTCATTTCTTATTCCAATTGCCCAATTTTCAATCATTTCGCGACAATACATCACTATCTTACTAAGGGTTAGGCCAACTTTATTCTTGACCAATTAGGAGAATATTACCACTCTATGAGGTTCTCCCATGTGTCCTACAAACCATTCAACAAATTATATTTCAAGTTACTTTGCTACTACTTCATAACATTATTTCACTTAATTTTATTTCAAGCCATTCTACACCATCTTAGAAACATTGTTTCATAAGGTTTTAAAACAAGTTGTTTCGTTACCACCCTATCAATTGGCTTTCAGTCATTTTATCAACTATTTAATACCATCATGCGAAACGATTTTCATGTTACTCTGAAAAATTATTGAGCCATTATCTTACAAAACAAAACGTTGAATACCATCTAAAAATTTCAGAGAAACATAACACCATTTCAACAAAACCAAGCATCACATCAATTGTCCTCGATTATACATGGCTTGATCACCTATGTATAATTCAGGAAGAATTATGTCATGAAAGTAACAAGCATCATTTCAAATCTCGTAAAACAATCTTCACTCAAAAGCAAGGTTTTGTAATCATATAAATTGTTCATAAATATTTCTTTTGATAACACTTTATAGATGCTCACGCCATTCATTCCTCACTCAACCGATAAGTTAGAATTTGACGAGTGACCTTTTTAGGAAAGGCTTCCTATATCATCTATGAGGAGGATTTCTCGATACAAGAAAACAATGAAAACATTCTAGGACTACCAACAAGGACTAGAAGTATATAGTAAGACGTTTCAAAACTCAACAAAAATCTTAAGCCATCACGGGACAATCCGAACCACTACTTTTGGTTTAGAAGCCAAATTATATCATCTCAAAAGTACTAGTTAGACCGAGTTACGAGATTTAGTACGAAGCAAATACCCATTAAGCAACATCATAGGGATAAACCAAGTCTTCTAACTGAGACTATAGAACATTTCACTAAACATGGCTTCAACAATATGTGAACTCCCCTTCAATGAGTTTTCTTTAAAGGAAAATTTGGTTAAACCAAGGTTATCGATA
Source organism: Chrysanthemum makinoi (assembly GCA_910596185.1). Classification (NCBI taxonomy): domain Eukaryota; kingdom Viridiplantae; phylum Streptophyta; class Magnoliopsida; order Asterales; family Asteraceae; genus Chrysanthemum; species Chrysanthemum makinoi. The sequence goes on from OU343220.1 coordinate 73,178,388, forward strand.
TAAACTTCCTCTAAGACATTGTGTTCTCTAGAAATCCCGAGTAACCTCACTTCTATATCAAGAGATGCAACAGGTTTGAACATATCGAACAAACAATGACTCTCCATCTACAAGTGAAATTAGAACAAACATTCCTTGGTATAGTATAAGCTGATATCTACTTTCTGGCTAGCATGATAACAATCTAAGTGATGAAATATTTTAGAAGCACTCAATATCGGAACAAATCTTGAAAATCAATCACTACACCACATCACTTAAATATTTAAGGTTTTGTGACTTTACCACATATAGCATGGAAACACTGATAATCAAACAATAAACATTTTAGTCATGGAGACTAAGCACCTTAGGCAAGTAAAGATTCAAGTAATGACATTAAGCTAGAACTAGAAACGCCGAGGAATCACAACTGTTACCCATAATCTATTCCTTTCTATAAGGTCCTTTTCGACAGATTTAACATTTTGAAATTTGGCACGAGAAACGTAGTATCAATTTCAGTTGTACATAATATAAGGAAGCCGATTTTCCTTAGATTTCTAGCAATCATTTCAATCTTTTCATGGAATCTATTAGGACATGAGTACCCCCTATTATCCTCACCAATGGTTTGAGCGAGAGAACAATTCCCACGTTAGAAGATATATTCAAGGCATGTGTGATTTTTCTAGAAATGATTAGGCAAATCATTCTTCATCGAACAAGTTGCTTTACAACAATAGCTAACACAGGAACATATTGACTACACCAATTGAGGCACTCTATGGTCGAGGTGTCAATCACTTATTTACGGGTCAAAACCAGGAAAGTTTAACTCACAAGTCCATAAGTCATTCATGAAGCAACAAAGTGATCGAACAGATCAAAAATCAGTTACAAGTAACAACATATAGCTGGATAAGCTATGTCGATATACGACGCAAAATATTGGAAGTATGTTCCATAAGTCGCAAACCATTAGAAGTTCAAGTTGGCAACAAATATATGTTCAACGTCCCGTCTTGGAAAGGCGTGGTACGATTTAGAAAACATTGAACGACCCAATACGACTCAAATATCCTCACATTTCACCGGTAACACCGTAGGACTAACATGGACTGAATTCAGGGATCTGAATTCCTTTTGGTTGGGAATGTGACAACTCGTAATTTCAGGTCATTTTACAAACTTTAAAAGTTTCACTATCCCATCATTTATCGTAAACTACGTTTACAAGTATCAAATTCGCGTAACCTTAATGGTTTAGCTGCGAATTCATGAACATTTCATCAAGGACATTTCATATAGACTAGATTTAGTCTACATATCCTCAATAATATCATTTCATATCGGTTCATGCATGGATTTGCATTTTTCATGAAACGCTTATTTTCCTATTAAATAAACGTTATCGCGTAAACATTATTTTGAAACATTTTATCCGACACTTCCAAAAATTATTCCGATATATTTTTATACTCATTTTAAGACTATAAAAATTATATTATTAATTTACCCGATGTTTTCAATTTATTTTGTATATAAATTGTTATATTTATATAATTACGACGGTTTTCTTAAAAACTACACGATAATCATTATTTCACTCAAATTTTGCAAGAAATGTATTTTTATAATTTTTAGGACCTCAATATATTTTATATTGATCCGTTAAAAGTTATTTTTAACTAACGCTATCCTAAATACTCAAATGTATACACAATTTACCACATATCTTCAAGTAACTTACATATAACTACACTTAAACATAATTATTAAAAAAAAAAAAAAAGTATCTAGTGGTGACTAACCCCCCCTTGTCGACAAGGGGGTGAGGCATGTGTGTATTGTAAAATATCTACTATGTAAATGTATTTCACTTCACATTTAACACATACACATCATAAGATCAAAGGTGAAAACATTTTCCTCTTCCTCTTTTCTCTCTAGAACCGGCAACCACAAGGGACTAAGAAGGAATCATCATAAAATTTTCTAGACAAGATTTTTACACACTAGTATCACTCTTGATTAAGGTTTTGCAATAAAAACCTTGGGTGATTAGGAAAAATTCATTGTCCATAAACCTCATCAAGTTACTAGTAAGCATCCATATCCATCATCATATTTCATATTTATTTTTATGGTCATTTCATCATATTTGAGAAAACATGCAAGTCATATGATGTTTATAACACTTTTTCATTGATTTTAAGAGTTATATATATATTCGTCATCCTATAATTACTCCTTGTTATAAATCACTCTTGGTGATGTCTAGGAACCCATAACACCCTAAGAAGGTGTATGGTAGGATTAGAATAGCTTCGGAGTTGTTTTGAATGGGTTAGAATAGGTTTGGCGCGAGAAAAACTCATTCGACAAGTTTGCAAAAGGGTCTGTCCATATTTTTAAAATCTGGAAAATTCGACAGTGGATAAAAATTTTTGGCCTAGATATTTAGAAAATAAACTTTAAAACGAAAACGTGGCCGCTTGAACGGATTAAAACGGAGCTCTAACGAAGAAGTTATGAATTTTTCAAATTGGCGACGAAAACTATAATTTTCTGGAAATTTCAGCATGTCATGTTTATTTTGTACGAGTCAAAAATGAAACTTAGGCGTTATAAATTATGTCGACTTATCAAAAATATATTAGTATACTTTGATACAAAGCTAAGGACTTATAAAACGTAGAAAACGGATTTGTAACGATTAAATTATACACGCTTACAAAAAGTTGTCGTAACTTTATTATATAAGAAAAACTATTAAATTTCTAATAGACAAGTATTACGGCAAATAAGTGACCATGTTGAAGGTTGTTTTTAACATTGATGTAGAACTTTTTATAAAGTGATGTCTTCTAGTAAAAGTAAGTTCGCCAAGTATATTTTCCAAAATGTCCGACCGTTTGTTTAGCGGAGTTGTAATGAATTATTTACGGTTACTTAAACTTTGCCGAAAACCATCCTTAAACTATAATTTTGGACAAAAGTACCATACTTTACCTATACTTTTCTCCGTGATCGAGACCTCTAGGATGAAAACTTAAATGCTAAAACTTTGAGATAATGATACAAGCTTCCCAAAACAGTTGAGTTCGTTTCCTAACACTCGACGTGCACCATTTTACGACTAGCTTTTCGAGGCCATTTTAGTCACTTTCATGAAAATTTCAACGACATTATTTTTACGACGAAAAGTTATAATTTCACAATAAATCATTAAATGATTATCGTAAGATATCATTTCAACGTAAATACTTGTAAAGTATTTTATAACATGACGAGATGTCATAAACATATATTTCGATGATAAATTCTATTTTCAAAAGCGTACAAGTGGTATAGATTTCATATGAGTTTGCATGCACGAAATTGTTTCATGACTTATCATAGAGCATATCATTCATAATAGGTCACGGTCAGAGGTTGCGCCTCATTTCAGTATTGCCATTACATCATCATAATCATCGCAACAGGTGAGTTTTCATAGCCCCGATTTATTCAAGTTTTTACTTTATTTCAAACCCACGGGGGAGAATACATTGTACATCATTTTTATTACGATACCAAGTATATCAAATTCATTACATTGCTTAAGTTACCTCATGCCAATTGAATGTCCCCATTATATAACATGAGTTAATTTCATAGAAGCGAGGGTGAGTGGATAGATCTATCGAGGGTGACTCCATCCGGGTTGGTGGATTCCAGCTGGTTAAACGGATGCATTTCATTTAATATCATTATTTGAGTTGTTTGGCAAACACTCTGTTGGGGCAAACATCATGATCAGTCTAGTTTCGGTGTCATGGACTTATAGCAATTGTATCATTTATGTGACATCATTGTCATACAAACTTATACTTGTGGTAGTCGATTATGCATATACATAAACTCTATGAACTCACTCAACCTTTGTGTTGACACTTTTAGCAATGTATTTTCATGTAACTAAGGCATTCACTTCATGGCATGCATGTGGACATATCATAGAGTCGCGGTGACGACGCGCCTCACATGGGATTTATACATTTTTAAAACATCGTTTGACTTGTACCAAACTTATTTTTCGCACATGTTGATTTTCATTTGGGACCTATAATTGTAAACTCTGGTTATTTTATTAAATCAAGCGATGTATTTTCCAAACGACACTTTAGGTCGTTCAATATAACTGTGATTGTGGTGTTATGACAGTCAACTCCCGTGAATTCCATTCCGTTTGCAAAAGCAGGTAATTTGGGGTGTGACAGGATACTTCATAACAAAAGTTCATCATACATAGTCGGTACTTGTTAGAGCATCTAAGTCTAAATCCTCTCTGTGTCGGCCAAAATATTTTGCACCTCCTCTTCGAACGGCCAATCGACACTGCCGTCCAACCACCCGGCCATCCCTTTCGGACTAAAGGGAGCAGCCAATGATGCCTTATACTCATGGCTACCAAGAAGACGAGCAACAAAAGTAGGTATGAAATCTTTAACAAGATGTGACCGATCAATCTCATGATTCCCTGCGGCTACGGCCAACTCTTGACGTTGTTTTAAAAGGGCAGCATTCTCTTCCTCCTCGTTCTTCAAAGCCCCCTTGGTCTCCATCAACTCCTTGTCCAAACTAGCTATCTTTTCACTCTAAGCATGGGACAACTTAGACCATTCGACTTTCTCAGCCTCCAGAGTACGTACTTGTTTTTTCAAACCCTCTTCTCGGGCAGAAATCTCAGTTAGCCCATCCTTCGCCACTTTTAACTCCCCCAAGGTCTTATCCAAAAAAGCAAAATTATCCTTGGCAGCAGTCTCACACCCCCTATGCTCCTCGACCAACTCCCTATGCTCCAGATCGAGACTCTCAAAACGGACGAGCAAATCAACAAAGGCAAGAGACCCCCTAGCCAGGATAGCCCATGATCTTTAAGCCGCCTCGGTGTCCGACAAGGTCTGCATGTACTCCTCTTCGCCAGGGGAGGTAAGTGAACCATCAAGTCCCTCGTATTTTCATACCCCCTGACCCTCTCATCCTTCTTAATTGACCACCCGAGCACATACACGCGGGCGCCGACGGTTCCCTCTCCCCCTTGACACCCTTACCTTCACGGCGTAAAGGAGGAGAAACCACTGAAAAAGTACAAGGTAAATGGTAAGCATATGTAAGGAATAAATAAATAACTGCGGAAAGAAAAATAGAAATCAACTCACCATCCTTCTGAGGAGCAGGCTGCTCAACAATGTGTGATGCTTCGACATCATGATCCTTCGAATCTCATGCGTTTCGATCTTGGGGACCCGCCCCGGCATTCACATCAACCTCAACATCAGCATTCTCCAACCTATTACTGGAATGACCCTCCAGGTTCTCCTTATCGACGGCGGGAGGATCATTCGGCTGTGGACCCTCCAGAGGCACCGTATTCAACGGCGTTGGATTGGTGGTGGAGTCCAAGTTAATCACCCGCAAAGGAATTTTCCTCCTTCGTTTGGGCGCACCAGAACCTCTTTCTTCGGCAGGGCGTTTGCGCGGCTTAAAACCCCCAGCTTTAGCCTCCGCAACTTTCTTCTTTTTTTCCTTGGCCTCCAAGACTTTTGGGTCAGCCACTTCGACCCTTTTCATGGCGTCAGTCTTCGGTGGAACCGAAGTGCCAATTGCACTCGGAAGGGTAACATGCATGAGATGAGCCTGTCCCTCCTGATACTTATCTCCACGGGTCATAGAAGCCCCCTTATGGTAGCTCGGCTTGATAAGGTAGTCAGACATGGTTAAAGCTGCAAAACACATGAAAATTGCTAAGTCACAAGAAAACATAAGATCTTAAACTAATTAGATAATACATAGGCCAAGTACCATTCCCCTCGGCATCCTTTGAGCGCCCGTAACAGGATACTTCCATTTGGCGATAACCCCGACATACAAAAACTTCGTGCGAATTTTTATCAAATCTATAACATTAGCGGACAATAAATCCGCGTGAGGCATGGAAAACTCCCCGCTCGGAAAAGGATCGGAAACATCTGAATCCGGATGACTCCACGGCATAGCAAAGGGTACAGCCCGGCGATCTATCAAAAAGAACTGCCTTTTCCAACCTTTCAGCGAAGACAAGATCTCTTGAAAGCAAACTTTGCGTTGCTTACCGTCTCGCTTAGCAAAGGTGAACCAGTGCCCTTGTTTATGTAATTTATAGAAGGCTCGGAACAAAGAAGTCGTGGGAGTAATATGATGACTACGACTATATACTTCAAAAAGTGTAACCCTATGCAAACCTATCGGCACTAACTGAGAAATGTGAACTTTATAATAATGAAGAACATCTAAGAGAAAACTAGAAAACGGGACGGAAATTCCGCCTTCAATGAAATATTCTAAATACAAGCCTATGGCATCGTCCCCTAGTTGCCCCATTGTAAAATCAGCCGGTGGGAGCCTCGGATGAAGATCGGAGGGTATCCCGAATTCCTTCACGGCCCACTGTAATGATTTATCAGTCATAATCGAAGTATATTTATCCAAGTCAAATTTAGGTCCTGGTTGTGGACGGACCCTCGAAACGGCCCGAGAACCTCGAGGATGAAGACCAGGGACGGTTCGACATTTTAGCCGGAAGGAATGATTACACCTTAAAATCTAAAGAAGAAAAACTAGAAGAGTACGGATAGTAGGCGAAGAGCAAACAAAATCGTCCGGACAAATAACGCAGAGAAGGTGGGTGAGTGAAAAGTTTTACTGTGGTAAAAATGAGAATAACAACGGTTTTTATAGGCGAAAAAGAGGAGTAGCTGAAGTGTCCCGTCATGTCAGACGGTGACGTGGCATCATCATCACCATACAACACACGCCACTGCCACGTGCCCTAACCTCGACGCATCACACTGCCACGTGTCTTGCTGACGTGTCAAAAAAAAAAAATGGGAAGGTTATTAGAAAAGAAGGAAAAACGGCCGGGGCAATCCTCACCGAAGGTCACCATATAGTCCCAATATCATATAATGAATACATCCATTAACATGATACTGGGGGGGGGGACATGTTGGCGTATGTCCCGACATACAACCCCCCGGCACATTAGCAAAACGCCGAATAACCTAACGCCCCGGCACTAAAGCAAAACCGCCCGGCACAATATGCAATCTTCCGGATAAAGCATACAAACCAAGTTAGACCAGGAAAACCTAGACCAACATATACCGAAGGGTTAGACATAACCTTCGGTATAACGGACACCTGACATCACCATGTATAAGAGGAAAGGAATCTTGATCAGAACCACTGACCCTTTCCAGACGGAATCCAAACAGAGTAAAGTCAACTCCCGCCCGAAAGTGTCACTATCGCCCACGTGACCTTCGGATGAGGACAAAAGCTTCTCATCTATAAAAGGAACTAAGCTACAGCATTCAAGGTTAATTAATTCTTACCCCATTTCATTGTATTTTACTCTGACATATAACCATACTCATTCTCACGCCGGAGCTTGGTCTAGGGATAAAACCCTGGACGAGGCTAACGCGTGTTATCTTTGTGTTACAGATCCGAAGTGACTTAATCCGAGGAGCTCAGCCGAAGGATTAGTCGAAGGATTAGCTTGTTAGGATAATCACATATTTTTACCTCAACAGTACTCTCATGTCCTCACAAGAGGTCTCATGTTCGAGCCTCACCAAATGCACATTTTGATGATAGCCATGGAAATGATGGGAAACCATCACATGGATAACCTAGCTAAGTTAGGCATTCTGAGTCAAAGACTCACTCATCCGTTTAGATAGAAAGCCAACAATTAATATGGGTTATCAAAACTAATTCGAATTGCTATTTGCTTGCACGATGTAACATTCAACCATATTTGAATTGTTACACGTACTACCAACAATTAACATTGCACAAGTCCTCAAAGCACAACCTTGCACCAATCAGCATGACTAGATACGTTGCATGAATAATGTAGTCACACGTATACAACCAATATAAAACACCCCAAACAAAATAAATAAAAGATGATGAAGTAGCATTTCACTTGTTTCTTTTGTTCACACTCATATCTCATCAAAACCAAATCCACCACCCTCTTCACATGGCTCAGGTAATCAACATTATTATTCCATCATTTTCATCAAAAAAAGTTCCAAAATTTCTTATCTTTTTAATATATTTTTCTTGTTCTAATGCATGTTTATGTATGATCTTATGTTAAACAGAAGGTGGTACTCAAAGTTCTTACCATGACTGATGAAAAAACTAAACAAAAAGCCATTGAAGCTGCTGCAGACATCTATGGTACATCATATTCCAAATCTCGTTCTTTTTTATCAAATTTTTCATATATATATTTTTGGATTACATAGAGGTAGAAAGGCAAACAAGCAACAAGCTGCGCCGCCAGCCTTTTTGGATTGCAAAACTAATTCAGTGGCGGATCGAGAAATCTTAAAAAGAAATGCACTTAGTATCAAACTCTCTAAATTTTTTAAACTTTTCTTTAGACTACTGATCATGGGTCAGAAATTTTTATTGAGAAAAGGCAAAATTACTACACACTTGTTTCTGACTGGACTTACAGGGGTGGATTCGATAGCGGCTGATCTAAAAGATCAGAAACTAACTGTGATCGGGGAGATGGACACAGTGGCAGTGGTTAAGAAGCTGAAAAAAGTTGGTAAAGTGGACATAATATCAGTTGGACCAGCTAAAGAACCCGAAAAGAAGGAAGAAAAGAAAGAGGAAAAGAAAGAAGAGAAAAAAGAAGAAAAGAAAGAGGAGAAAAAGGAAGAAGTTAAAGAAGATAAGAAATGATCCATCCAACTTATTATTTTTATAGATTCATATTCATATACATAATCATAATCATATCTTTATGTTCTATAGTTCTATGATCAAATAAATTTCTACAAGAAACGAGCAGATCTACAGATTAGAATGGCTTTTTGGGTACAAGAATCTCATTAAGATTTTGATGAACTTTATGTCAACATTTTTCTTAGCTTCATTTGCAAGCTTTGAACTGTACCATCGTGTAAGATTATATCTTGAACGTTATTTTATTATTATTTATTTGTTATTCTTATGTCTAAATTTCTTCTAGTGGGGTCTTAAGGTACGTTTAAGGTACATTTGGTAGAAAGAAAATCAGTGAAAAGAATTGAAGGAGTGATAAAGAATGTTGACAAATGAAATTAGTTTGAGAAATTTTATAATTTCCATTGTATGGTAACATCAAATAGATTAACCATAGAAATGAATAAAAAAACTGTTTATCGTGTTTATAATCAAATCAGTTTATCTAATTTATTTACAGGTTTTCTAACAACTATTTTATGGGTTAATTAAAAAATCAACAATCAATGAACATCAAACATGTCATGTTTAACATTATATTTTATATTTAAAACGAATAAATATATATTTATAAAATATATTAGTTCATTTAATGTTAATTTGTTAAGTCTGTAATACTTATGAGTAGTTTTTGTTTGCAAAACCCTTTGGGTACAATCATATAATCAAATTTTGCGACCAAGGTTTTTAAGATCGGGATTTTACTTATGATTGTTTTCGATTTTCGTCATTGCAAGATCGTAATCATAAGATCGGATTCGGGTTCTAAGTTTTTAAATATCTTTGTAATAATATTCAAATCTACAAATTCTTATATATTATAAACACGAAATTATATGAATGTTTCATGAAAATGTTGTCATAAATTATGAATATGGAATGTTTAAGAAGAATCACATATTGTTTTTTAAATTATATAAAAACATCAACTATAAATTTGTATTTTTTTAGTTTGCGGTTTGAGAAAAGTAAGATCGGATTTGAGTAGATCTTAAGATCCTGTGATCAAGATCGGGATCTCATAAGATCTCAAGCTTTTTAAGATCCTACGTCGTTTTTGCTCTGTAGAATCGTATCCTAAAATCAGAATCGGGATCTTTAAAAAATATGGTTGCAACACTAAAAATCAAAAAATCTTAACAAAACTTAAAATAAAATAAAAAAATTGACAAACAGCTAACTTATCCAAATTGAAATAACCTTTTGACTTTTCTTGCTTGCTGTTGAACACTTTTGGAAAATACTTTATCTCGAAGGCAAGGAGTTAAGAAAAAGATATGCATAACTTTTGTGATGACTAGTTAAACAAATTTGCCAGTATCCATTTGAAATCTCTTCATGAAAATACTGGGAGTAGACATTTGTGATGACTAAACTTGTATCGACATAACACAATTTGCTTTGCTGATTTCTAAAAGTTCAACAAATCCACATAAAGTTTCCATTTTTAGTCATTTTTCTTAATGAGTGTTTTTACATCATCGAACTCAGATTTGGACTGCCAGTAACTCCCCCTTATAGTGTACTAGTGATCTTCTCAGTCTAGTTGTCATGACACAAACTGCTACGTTTCTCAAAGCTTCGACAAACCTTCTTTCGATTTAACACAAAATGAATCCATTTTATAGGCTCTTAACAAAATTGTGTTTATAAACACCTTAAAAGCACGGCTAGCAACTTTTACCATGATTTTGACTTTTAGGTTAATATGACGGTTATCGAGCTAGTCTACTACAGCCTAGAGATATAATCAGAATATATAAATAATATCCCGTATCCATTGATTCATCTTCTTGAATATATAGGTTTGGACTGCCAGCAACTCCCCTTATATTGTACCAGTGATCTTCTCAATCTAGCTGTCATGACACAAACCGCTACGTTTCTCAAAGCTTCGACAAACCTTCTTTCAATTTTACACAAAATGAATCCATTTTATAGGCTCTTTTCTTAACAAAAATGTGGTTTTAAACACCTTAAAAGCACTGGTAGCAACTTCTACCGTGATTTTGACTTTTAGGTTAATTTGACGGTTATCGGGCTAGTCTACTACTTTGAGCTTACGATATTATGGTCCATATGAGAATAAAGATTTCGTCATCTTAAACGTTGTTTTCTGAGAAAGGTCAAGAGGAGTATAGCCTGTTAGACCTAAACAATTTGGTGGTGGTGGACCATGATGAGATGAGTTCAAAATGTGTGTATTCTGCAACCAATCCCACTACCAAAGAGCCAACTATATATTAAATACAGCCTAGAGATATAATCAGAATATATAAATAATATCCCCCGTATCCATTGATTCATCTTCTTGAATTTCTTATGATGGTGACTTATAAAAAAACATGACACCATGCTTCATGCATAAAGTCATATACAGTATAAGGAATTTGTACATATTTAATACGAGTGGTTGACTATTAACCAATTGTAAAAACAAACATAGCCAACAAAAGAAGAAAATGATTACATCTGTTCTCAAAAACAGCTAATGTTTGAACTATTTTCTGTTATAATTGTGATTATAAATTGGACCAAAATTGATACATGACAAAGTCAAAAATGGATATATATCTATATTCATATCTGATATAAGAAGCTCATACAGATAGGTAATCAATTAAATACCCAAAAATACTTTTTTCTATAAATTTTGCTAGAAAAGGATAACTGCAGCATCATGGGACAGTGAGACTAAGGGGTACTTTGCTATAGCCATATAAGCAACACAAATTTGGGATGTGCAGTTTTCCAACAAGTTAAACATGTGTAAAGACCGACTTTCTTACCAAGAGAAGTGGATATACGCAAGTGATTAGATGCTAATAACTTTGGTAGTGGGACTTGTCAACCATGTGGACCGCCATGCCACCTCTACACTGCAGATTGTGGAAAGTAAATAATTTGTTGCTGATCTGATAAGAAGTCAAAAACAAGGTATGCACACGCCCATAGAAATTTAAAAAATAAAAATAAGAGGATAAAATAGAATACAACAAAATAAGCCCACGCCTCAACGTGAGGTGCACGAATTAAATTATCAAAAAGTAATCACATAGGCGTATACAGAAATAGCCACTAAACAATGGGAAGAGTCATGAGTACTTTTAATATAGTAAAGAGACATCAACATGAGTCAACAACCACAATAACTACACATTACATAACCAGGGGCTATTGATGTTGAAGAATCATCAATCATTAATTAACAACTTTACAATAATATAACATCACTTAATCACATAGTAGCTTTCTAAATCTTATATAACAGGGGCATAATATACTAAAAAAAACAAGTACCCATCTTTATGTTTGGATAAAACAAGTATCCATAAGCATAGGCAATAATATGCAACCCAAACAACCCCCTAGTCAAGAGTCGATGAAATATTGTTTTGTGTTCCATTTTGGTCACTAAAAGATTGATACGTAAGAATGTCAAGAACAATACTCATATGGGACAGATATGAAAGTACGTCATTTGAGCATTAGCTGAATTACAAGCAGATGTGAACACAGCAATAAAATGCCATATCAGCTACCAGCTCATCAGGTACTGAATGATCAAAATGGATAATAACAAACCAACTTTTGATTACTCACTTAAGATAAAACGAAGTACATTGACTCATACCGGACATAGGTGAAAGTACATTGTTATTTTGTGGTGTTTTACCTATGGCAACATATAACATGGACCAACATGTTTAGCAAAAAGCTTAACAACATTCAACACACAGAAGCTGAGTGGCTGATCAGAGTATTTGCATAATCTAAAATAAGTACTTGAGTGCCATGCAATCAGCATAAAAATCCTTTTATGCCTCTAAAATTGAACAAACATGCTAACTATATTTTCTTAAAACAAAATAAGGGGTAGCATCAAGCACAAAATTTCTTCCAAAAATACAAATCATCACTAGAAAGATCAAAAGTCAAACAAAGATTACAAATACTTTTAGCAAAATAAAGGTATTAGTTGCATAGGGTATTAGTTGCAAACCTTATGGAAGTTCCAATGCTGACATGAGCTTGATTGCCGCTACCAAAAGCCCCAAAATACTGCGAAACACAGTTGAATCTGTACAAAACATTGACAGGCAAAAAAGGGACCAACAAGGAGATAAAAAAAAATGACGGTTTTCATTCCTTTAAAAATATCAAGTAACAACCATAGTTTAGTATAAAAAGTTAACAAAACTATGCAACTAACGACTAAAGCTTTTACAACACAGATGCGTAGACAGCTGAAACGAGCTTACACAGCACTTCTACATCAGCATCTTCGATATCTCCTAATCTTATGAAGTAAATGACCATACTGCCCTTTTTCCACCATCTGTTTTATTACCTGATGAGCTTCAGAAAGCTTTCCAGCGTTTCTCAAATAATTCACTAGTGTACTATACACAAGGAAATTAGGATTACACCCTCGTGATTCCATTTCCTTAAGCATCAAACACGCATAATCAAATTTCCCAGCCATACATAGCCCACGAATCATCGCATTATACGTATAAACATTTGGAATCTTACCGTTATCAAACATTTCCGTAAACATTTCCTCAGCTTTTTCAAGCTGTCCAACTGTAACATACCCCGTAACCATTACAGTATACGCCACCACATCAGGCTCACAGCCACAGTTAATCATTTCATCAAAAAAATACTTGCAAGCATCCATATTTCCAGCTCGGCTTAACCCATCAATCAAAGTAGTAAAATGAAGAACATTTGGCTCGATACCAACTTCCTTCATATGGCTCAATAAGTCAACCGCTGCAGCCGGCTTATCTCCTTTACCAAGAATATGAAGTAAAATATTAAACGTATGAAAATCCGGCGGAAATCCACTTCTACCCATTTCATCTAACAACCTATGAAACTGACCTAACTTCCCGAGCCTATATTTCGTATACATTATAATATTATAAGTCAACGCATCTGCTTGATACCCATCAGCCAACATCTGCTGATACACCCACTCAATCAACTTATACTGCTTTATCCCAAGAAGCGAATGCAATATCGCGTTAAAACAATGACTAAACGGACGAAAATTAAAGCTTTTCGACTTTATAAACCTCTCCACAACTTTCTTCGCCACACCCGCTTCACCACACGTACATATCAATATATTAAACGTCCTCGACGTAACCGGATACCCTTTCTCCGTCATCTCATCAACCAACCTCCACATCGCCTTATACTCCTCCGATTCCGCAAAGATTTGCATAATCAAATGATACGTATTCACCGTATGATTATAATTCTCCTTCTCACCCGACCACACAAAAAACTTATACCCAAGCTTCGCACACCGATCCTTATTCACATGACCAACACTTTTCAGTATCCCTACCAACACTTCCCTAACTAACAAACCCGACACAACTAAACCCAGCTCATCCAAACCCGTTTTCGCGTCAAAACCCGGCTCGTCTTGTTGCAGCACCTTAAGCGCCATATTGGCTCCAATTTTAGCGTTACGTATAAAACTAGCTCGATCATATACATCATCTTCACAACCCTCATTCTCATTTTCATTTTCATCATTATCATTATATCTACCACTAGTACTAGCAGAATTATCATCATTTAGATTAAAATTTGGGTTTACTAAGTATTTTTCGATACGACGAAAACCGCTAGTGAAATGGCTGGTGTTGCTACATAAAGGGCGGTAAAAAAAAGTTACTGTGTGGGTGATTTTGTGGCATATTTGAGTAATGGAGAACATGCAATGGATGGGTTTTTTTATAGTGGGTTAATCGGGTCAAGTTTAAATTGACCACGATTAACTTTGATGATGATGCCTGAGTGGCAATTAAGAGAAAAAAGATAATGATTGAATACTTACAGTGTGCTGAATAAGATAATGACGGAGTGTTGTTGTGAGTTCCAGTGAGGATTTAGTAGCGATGACGGCTGACGGTGTTGAAAGGGGTTTTCTATTTCGAGATCTAAAGAAATCAAAGTGCGGCACCAAGAGAAATGTTGAAGGTTATTTTTGTCATTTTAGTGTCTAAAACTAGATGTTCAAAAAAAAAAAAGTGTCTAAAAGTAGCTTCCTACCAATTTGTTATGTTTTTAAACAAAAGATAAAAAAAATTAGAGTGATGATATATAAGCCTAACAATGAGACCTAATAAGAGATCTACACCATTCATTTTTGGACAAGTGTCATACAATTTTTCTCTTTCATCATTTCCCACCAATCAATTTTTTAAATCCATCAATCACATCTTTAGGTCTAATTTTAAGTGTAGCTTTTAGGCATCGAAATTATTTTTCAAAAAATTAAACTGTTTTACATTTCTACTCAACATCATTGATAAATTTATGAAATATACTCTTTTTAAAAAAATGTTAAAATTCAAATGTCAAACACCAAAGTAATAGTAAAACACAAAGAAATCAAGTTTTAGTCGTTACATTAACGATTTAACGGAATAAGATTACATAACATGAGTTACAATTCACAAACGTGTCAAAACATACGAGCCATACTACCCAAAGATTCATACATAAACCATTGCTATCAATCTATTATATGAAGTTGTGCATTAACTTCCTTTTCTTCATGGCAATAAGAAAAATAAATCGAAACCTAAAGACATGAATATAATAGACACACTAAGTGAATGCTTCGTAAGTTCGTAAAATAATGATTTTGATAACATAAACACTTGTATACTTGTATACATGAACACTTATTACATTATCACACTTCAGATTTGAGACCCATTAACTTGTAAAATACGAGGTGGAAAGCCCGCACGTTGCCGCAGTGTGTTTTCTTAAAGATGGATGCCGACATAATAGGTTTAAAGTAAATGTATAATATGTGTTTTTCTTTTGTATATAAGTGCCTTATTGGTGCGCACTAAAACAATGGTCTCTTGTAACCCTGCGCATCTCTTTTGTATATGTGCACTAAAACTATGAGACAAAAGTATATGAAATTCTGCATCTGCATATGTGATAACGCTCAAATTGTGCATGTTTTTAGTAGCGTTATCCGTGCTTTTATGTATGTTATTTGGTTATAATCATATGCTTTTAATGCTTAATCGTACAAAAGTGTGTTTGCTAGTTCATTTGTAGCCAAGTACAGGAAAGTGGAGAAAAAGACGGAAAAAGAAGTAAAATATGAAGATTTCTCCATGTAAAAAGAATTCCCGGACAAAATCAAGACTGCTGGAGTATATTCGAGAAGATAAAGTCATCAAGTTAGTAGTCCAAAGACTTAAGAATAAAGTTCAAGAAGGAAAACGAGAAAGAAATGAAGAAAAAAAACTAAAATGAATACATATTGGAAGACTCGTTGTTCCCGACACACCTTCACCATTTTGGCCATAACTTTTGCCCCCCCCGTTCGCGGCCACGGAAAGCTAAGATAAAGATCTACAAATTTGGCTTTTGACCTTTTCGTCAAAAGGTCGCACCGATCGGTTGGGAGCGCAACCAAAGCGGTCTCCAAGTGACCTCTCCAAGTCATTTTTAATGCAATAATTAAGTGTCATTAAGCCCCAAGTCCGATCATATGGTCCTAATAACTCCTAAACCTGCTACTTTATGACACTTTGTGCCCAAGAAACTTACTTGGTGGCTAAGGGTGACTTCTACCTATAAATAAGACCATTTTTGGTTAGTTTTGTGTGTGTAATTCTAGCCTCCACCCTTAAGGACGAATTTCCACAAAATTTATCTCTCCCAAAAGACCACAAACCTCTGCCATTTCCAGAAGTATGCTTGGTTAGAAGTTGTAGTTGATTGGAGGCTTGAAGGAGTGCTATAATCCTTCACCCTTGCCTAATGTAATCTTACTTTGGGTAAACTCTTGTTACTTTTATGATGTTGAATGCTATTGTTCATGTTTGGTTCTTTGATTGTGTTGATTATGTAATTCTTGTGAATGTTGTCTTGATACTTGTTTATTTCATATGAGAACTTGTGATAAAAGGATGTTTGGATAATTGTAGTGTTTGTTTGGAATATGTTGATAACATCATATTTGGTTGAATTGGAACTTGTTCTTGTTTATTGTTTTGGTTGATCATTGTTGAGTTCAATGGACGAAAGTATTCTTAACAATGGTTAGTTTCAATTCATTAGTGACAAATGATTTTGGTCTTGTACTTTGTGACGATTGTGCAAGAGAATTAATAAACATAACAAGTAAAGGTTTAATTTGGATTAAGGCCGAAAGGAATCTTTTGAATATGTGTTCTCATCATCTTTCAAGTAAATGGAACTTTACAAATTAATAACATCAAAGTCTAAGGCCGAAAGGATTCTTTGTTGTTGTTAGCATAAGGCTCATGACATGACCACTTGATTGAGGCTTATTGATGAGTGCTTATTCACTCATCATTTTTACCCATCTAAGCCCAAAAAAACGTCTAAAAACACGGAAATATAACCAAATATACGGCAGATATCCTTGGACTGTGTTTTTATGTATTTCAGGTACAAAGGATCGAAAACAAGGCAAAAACGTGCAGAATTGAGCTAGGAATGGAAAACGTGCTTTGCTGATGGAGCCGGGAGTGGATTTTCTACATTTTTGGATCCCGAGACGCATATTTGGAGTGAGAGTGGGGAAAACAAAATCAAAACCGAACCCTAAACCCAATTAACCATTTTACCCCTAAACCCGAACCAAATTACCTTTTTACCCTTAAAACGTTTTTCACTAAAAACAATTATTTTTATTTGTATCCATTTTTATTTACTAACAATTATTTTTATTAAAAATAATTTCTTTCCTTTAAAAAAAAAAAAAAAAAAAAAAAAGTATTTACAAAACACAAAAATACATGTTATTTTAAACAACTTTTACAAAATACAAATAAACCCTTTTACTAAACCTTAAAAACCTTAAACCTTTTAAATCCCTTGAACCACCCCTTTAAACCACCCAACACTTTATCTGTTTTTTTTACCCATTACCCAAACCCAGAAACCTACTCAATCCTTTGGCGCCAAAAATCCTATTCCCCCTCCTCTCTCACTCCCTGTCACTCTCAGCTAGAAGAAGCCAAGATAACATCACATGCTCCCATTCCAACTCAGCAATCCATGTGAAAAACTAATCCAATGGCTGTGAGGACAAAGCTTGGTGCCCAAGATCATTCCAATGGCTGAGATTGAAGGAAACAAACAAGCACAAGCTCATTCTTACTCCTCTCTCACAAAAAAAGCACACATCATAAGCAACGAGGACCCAAGCTTTATTTTTTTTAGTATAAATAGGATGTTAGGCTTTTGTAAAGTCTTGTCTAGAATTTCATGTTCTAGTCCATTTACTTTTATTGTCATTTTATTTAAATGTAATTTTATTTTCAGTTAATGCAATTTAAATTCCAGTTTTTTTTAATTCCATTGCACTTTTAATTTTTCTTGATGTTCTTGAATTATGGTACTTGAGTTTTAAAAGTGTTTGTTTCAAGTTTGTTTTAGCTCATATGAGCTTATGTTAAAAGTTTTCAAAGCAAGTCTTTAAGATATTAATCTTTCCTGTTTCAAAAAATTCTTTACTGCCCAAATAGGATGTTTGGATTAGTGTATGTCTTGGGTCAAATTCATCTTTTGACCCATTTTTGGTGTTCATATAATCTCAGTCTAGTGTAGGATAAATGGGTTTTCTGTTTCAAGTAGATTTCAGTTGTTAAACGTTAGATTAGTTTAGTTTTCTAAGATCATATCTGTCACTGTTTTTGAGACTGCAACTGTCCCATTCAGCCTTTTCAACACAGTTTTTTTTGCTCATTTGATCTCTAAAATAGATGCAATTTAGTTTTTTTAGGATGCCATTAGTATCAAGTTTTAGAGTTTTAGGCATTTAGATCCTTTAGTGCTCACTAGATAGCTTATTTTTAAGTCGTAATTGTCCCATTTGTGCCTTAGTTTTCTGAGATCAGCTTCCCATTGTCCCCATATCAGCCTTTTGACAAGATTGCATAAGCTTGTTTAAAGCTTCTGTTTTGCTATAATCTAGTTTTCTAGGATCTTTGATACATGAATTTTATCTTTTTTTGGCTATTTAGATGTTTTAGGTGTTTAATAGAGTGCTCATTTTTAAGTCGAAAATCACCCTCTTGACTGTTTAGGCTGCAGTTTGCAACACCTCTAGACCCCTTTTTGGTTTGCTTATTTGGCTCATCTAGTATTCTTATTTTAAGCTTCAAAACAACCCCCATAGCCCTTTTATGTTCTGCAACAGTAGCTTTACAGCAGCTATGGTTGTACCCAACAGCTTATTTACCTTTTCTTTGTGCTTATTTAAGTTTCCCTAGTGCCTTTAAGTCCCTTAGAGTAGTTAGGATTAGGTAGTTAGCTTATTATAGCTTTTAGTTGCCGCATAACCAAACAGCCCCTTAAGTGTTTGCTGTTGGGAAATAAGTCAGTATCTGACTTATCATCAAGTTTTGTAAATTTAGTTTTCATTAAAGTGAGCTTATCTAGTCTTCTTTAAGTTCCAAAGAAAAATCAAAAAATAAATAAAAGATAAAGTGGCAGTAGTGGGACTAGAACCACAGGTCATTACTTCCTCTAAACAACGAATCACACACCACATAACCATCTGTGCTACCCTTTGTTTCGTGTTTATTTTGTATCCTTTAATTGCTTTAAATACATTTTAGGTTATTAGCTTATTCCATTTGTTTAGCTTATTAGTAGCTTTTCCCCTTTAGCTTTTTCTGTCCACTTATTTTTATTAAATCCTAATTAGTTCAAGCTAGTTTTCAGAAAAAATTGGAAATTTTATAAATAGTTTTAATATTTTTTATCATTTAATTTCTAGTTTTTTAGTTTTTAATTCGTATTAAATAAAATAAAAGTCGAAAAAATACCCGGTTTTTTTCTAAAATTATTTTTAGTCATTTAGAATGTAGGAAAATTGGTTTCGCTCCCGTAGGCCTTAAATTTTAAAATATTCACTTTTTGAAGCTCGGGATTAGCCCGGGTTTTCACGTTTTTTAGTTTTAGCCCCTTAGGACTTAGTGTAACTTAATTTTATTGTTTCGTATGTTTAGTAGTAGTTAGATCATTATTTACTTTGTTCCCGTAGCCTTATTTACTTTCCCTTTAGTTAATTTGTAGAAAACGTAACCAAAACAAAAATTCCCGTACCATTCGAGCACTTTAATAACAAACCTCAAACGTCACCGTCAATTCACACCTCGTTGGGAAACGACCCGGGTACCACTTGACCGGTATCACTTATCGAGTATTCGCGGGTTTTGCATGTTGACCTTTTTCCAAAACGGTTGGTTTGTCGATTCTCGCGCTTATTTCGTATTTGATATTTTTATATAATAATTGACCTATATCAATTTTTGGCGCCGCTGCCGGGGAGGTTGTGTTGCGACAATATCGTTAAGGTTTGACGATTAGTGACTTGAAGATCCTTCCTCGTGAAGTTATTTTCTTTCCAAAAACCCAAAAACCCAAAAATATTTTCCTTTTCAAAATTTATTTTCCCTTTTATGTTTTTTATTTATCAAAACCCCAAAAATATTCTTCTCATTCCTCTTATTCGTTGATTCTATTTCTCTTACCCTCTTTTACCGTTTGATTCTATTCTTCGTTATCCTCTCGATTGTTTAATTCTCTTCTTAACCCTCTATAAGTTTAATTCTCATGGCGACGATCGATTATCGTCGTTGTTTTCACTGTAAAGGCCGTATGGAAGAGGATCAGCTTTATTGTCTCAATCACGATTGTATATGTGAGCGTTGTGGAAGAGCTGGTGCAAGGAAATATTGCTATTGGTGCGAATTATCCGATAAAAACTCTCTCGATGATTCTCCAAGTTTTTCCGACCTCCCACCTCAACCCGAGATTTGTTCTCTTGTTTCTAAGCCTAAACCGTCTAGATTTGATCAAAATCTTTCGCGATTCTGGTTAGAGAAAAGAACAAGAACCGAGACCAAAACGGAAGTGGTGGAAATTGCTAGCTCGAGAGCACACCACTTGTCCCACCTCCGAATATTCGAACCCTTTTTGAACGAAATCGTGAACATGATTGAAAACTTCTTAAATGAACTTCGTCAAGATTCAACTTCAGGAAATACAAATACGACTTGTGATGTTGTTGAGCCCTCGATCCCTATTCCCGAGCCCGAGATATCTTCTTTCGATCAAGATTATTGCTACGGTTGTGGAGGCGTGTTCTTGAAAGGTTTTCGTTGTTTCAAATGTATGTGCAAGAGGTGTGGAAATTACCTTACTAATGGATTTTGTTAGATTTG
This sequence comes from Chrysanthemum makinoi, assembly GCA_910596185.1. NCBI lineage: Eukaryota > Viridiplantae > Streptophyta > Magnoliopsida > Asterales > Asteraceae > Chrysanthemum > Chrysanthemum makinoi. The sequence goes on from OU343220.1 coordinate 73,199,465, forward strand.
TGCGAGAATTCATTCGCTTATGATTCTAATCCAAATTCCTTCAATTATCCACAAAACAATTTCAACTACCCTCCACAGAATTCATACGAACCACAACCGTACTATCAAGATTTCAATGATCCTTCATTTCAGAATTTCTCTCCTCAAATTCCTTATTGTGCAAATTGTGGGGTCCTCATTATGATTACCAATGTCAATCATGGAATCAAAATTACTATGGACCTGATCCTTGTTATAACACTTCCAGTTTTGATAATTTCCAACCCCCATAATTTCCCGTCGTTGAACAATATCCCGTCATTGATCAACATCCGCGTGAGAAAAGTATGCTAGAAGAACTTGCCGAAGACCAAACGTCTCGCAACGAAAAATCTATGCTAGAATTACTTGAAGAAGAGGAACGAGCCGCTAAGATTCAAAGATGTCTTGAAGAAATACGAATCGAGGAACGAGCACTTGCAAAACGTGCCCGATGGCTCGCGACTTACATTGACGATGATGATGCTAGTGACGATGATGATGAAAGTTTGTCGGCGAAACCACACACGAAGAGCCGTTAACTCTCTAAGTATGGGGGCGAGCATCTTAGCACTATTCGAACGGAATCGTCTTGTCTGAGAACCTTGTCCCAACCCAAGTGAGTGCGAGGCGCCTCTCGATATGATGTGTGATGAGCCGGTTGATGATGATTCTTCTCCTCCCACCCCTAATGATTCTGTTGAGATGATCTCCGAGTCCGAAAATGACTATACGTCGTTTGACGATTCCTTGTCGTGTGGAGACATCGAGTATGTTGAGGAAGATCCTTCTGAGCTCGTCAACTTAGAAGAAGTGAGAGATTTTGAACTGAAGAAGAGAAATCGACACCGATTTTGATTCGGATGATGAAGATATTCTTTTTGTGTCCGAGAAACCATTCGCTACGGCGTTCACTAATCCTCTGTTTGACTTCGATTCTGAATTCACTCTAGTTTGAGATAACCCATCTTTGACATTCGAATGAGGATAGTGACCTTTACTTGGAAAACCCCATTACCTCTTTACCCGAGCTCGAGGATTCTACTTTTGAAGAAAAGAATAGTGGCAATCCCACTTCGACTTTAGACCTTCTCGAGGAGTTCGCCGATGAACTCGCTCTCGTTGATCATTCTCCACCGGGAGATGATGATGTGCACTTCGACTTTGAAGCCGACCTCACTGAATCGGAAAATCTTTTATACAATTCACCTTTTGATTCGTCGAGTGACACTCTTATGGAAGAGGTCGACTCATTTCTTTCTCCGGATGACTCGATGCCTCCGAGTTTTGAGAGTGACGATTATGGCTTAGGTCCATCATCCACCCGTCCGCCTGCTAAACCGCCGGATGATGGAACCTCTTCTAAGCCCGATACGGATATTCTCAATGCTTCAGTGGTGGATAAGATTGTTGAACATTCGCTCAATGTTCCTCAATCTAATCTTTTGCCCACCCGACCCACCCGTTGTCATCTCAATGACACCCTGCTTTCTTATCCCATTTCTTCTCCATATCTTCTCTCTCTCACGGGAGTGAAGATACCATCTTTGATCCCGGCATTTCTCATTCTCTTAAGCCGGTTGTATCTCATTGGAGTGGAACTTTCAGCACATTCAATGTTTATCCAAACTATTTGAATGAAAGTCCGATTGAGATTTTCTCTTCCACTTGCTCCCCCATGAACCAATGAATTCGGGGTCGAGTCAAGCTAGCGACTTCGGTTAACAAACATTAGCATTTCATGGGTGTCCACCCATGTTTCTGACTTCTTTCTATTTTCTAACACTAAGTGTGGGGAAACCCCCAGCGATGTTTGCTTGTTGTGTGTTTGCTCTCTGTTTTGATTCCGTGGGATGTGATGATTGATCGCGCTGTTTTCAATCCAACGCCCAATATCCGATCTTTTTGCTAACGTTTATCTAGGGATATCTTTATAAAATCCTTTTTGTGAAAAAATATTTCGCTTCCACACTTGGCTAGTAGTATTACCTTTTTCCATTCTATAGTTTCGGCTACAGCCGGTACTTTGAATATTGAGGGCAATATTCAATTCTAAGTGTGGGGGGGAATTCTAAGCGAATTTGATCACATATGTACCTTCTAGTACCCTAGCACCCCCGTTTTGACCAAAATTTTAAAAATTTTATCGCTTTAAGTCAAGTATTTACATTTACAAAAAGTGCTTTGCACAAAAATAATGCATTGATGCCTCGGTGTTAATGGTAGTTTAGTCTTGATTCGGCTAGAACAAGGGGAATCCCGACTCTGCTAGAGTGTTGATCTAGCTGCTCTCTTAACAATTAGGCTAAGGTTTTACGCATTGTGCAAATGAAAATGCTAAGCGTGGAGTAGTTGGTTCTCTTTAGAGCTTATATAAGTAATCTATGGCTTTTTCTCCCAGAAGCTAACTAATTAGACTTAAATACGTGCTCATTGTCAAACTTTTGAACATTCAAAATCGTCTTGTTACAATAAAAAGTTTTTAAGCAAAATTGATTTAGAGTCCGAGTTCAACTTTTTATTTAAATTTCCGAGAGAGCATACTTTCTTAAAATCTGAATAATGTTGCAAAATGAAAGTATCGAAAGTTGCTTGAATGATGCAAAAGTTGCAAGTTTAAAGTTCAAAGTCAAAATAAAAAAAAAATAAAAAAAAATAATAATAAAAGTGAAAAAAAAAAAAAAAAAAAAAAGTGATGAAAAATGAAAAATATGAGTAAATATGTGATGCGTATAAAAGCACTATATTGCTTATGAATAAATGTGCGAAACTTGCTTTTTCTTAAATTTAAATCGGAAGTTGAACTCGGATTCGTCAAAGTTGTCTAAAAGTTTGACGGTAATTTGGAAATCCTTGATTTCAAAGATCCCGAAAGCTCAGATACTATTCTCAAGGGTGAAAACCTAGCCTCCTTAAAAGGACAAGCTAAGAAGAAAGTCGCAACATGGAGTGATCTCACCTTTGAATCTCGAATTTCTAAATTATCGTCGGTTGTAATCCATTTAGGTTTAGTTTTAACTTAACGGTAGCCTTGTAAATCTTTGGAGTCAATTCCGCTAATTCCGTACTATTCTCTGAGGTGTCAAAAGCCCGGTCAGTTTTTAAAACTAATGTTTTTTTTGGGATGTGAGAAGAAAGCCGCTACATGGAAGAGGCCCTTTCGATCCTTAGACTTTCATCGTTTCCGGTGGGTTAGTACTTTAGTTAAGTGGATAACAACCATAACAAATGTCGATTTTAATGGTCAAACTTTTGAAAATGAGCACACACACTTAAATTTTATGAATTGCGGGAGTAAAAAGTTAAGTCTCGACTTACATAGATTATTTGTATAAGTAGTGTTAGCATTTTACACAAACGTTTGCACAATAAGTTTAAGCTTGGTTTGAGAGTATAAAAAAGAGGATGACGATTACAATTCCCGGAGACACCCATTTTGCGTGAATCCCGTTCCGTGATGCCATGTTTTGATAATCAAGCACGTTATTTATTTACGTTCAAGTTTAAATTCCTAGTATTGAATAAAAAGTCGAAACGGGGTATTCTTGGTATTTTTGATCCTTTCATTACTTCATATGATCGGATTGCTAGGGACTAGCAATTGATAGTGTGGGGGATTTGATGAGTGCTTATTCACTCATCATTTTTACCCATCTAAGCCCACAAAAGCGTCTAAAAACACGGAAATATAACCAAATACGGCAGATATCCTTGGGACTGTGTTTTATGTATTTCAGTACAAAGGATCGAAAACAAGGCAAAAGCGTCAGAATTGAGCTAGGAATGGAAAGCGTGCTTTGTGATGGAGCCGGAGTGGATTTTTACATTTTTGGATCGAGGCGCATATTTGGAGTGAGTGGGGAAAACAAAATCAAAACCTAACCCTAAACCCAATTAACCATTTTACCCCTAAACCCGAACCAAATTTTTTTAATTTCACTAAAAACAATTATTTTTATTTGTATCCATTTTTATTTACTAACAATTATTTTATTAAAAAATTTCTTTCCTTTAAAAAAGTATTTACAAAACACAAAAATACATGTTATTTTAAACAACTTTTACAAAATACAAATAAACCCTTTTACTAAACCTTAAAAACCTTAAACCTTTTAAATCCCTTGAACCACCCCTTTAAACCACCCAACACTTTATCTGTTTTTTTTTACCCATTACCCAAACCCAGAAACCTACTCAATCCTTTGGCGCCAAAAATCCTATTCCCTCTCTCTCACTCTAGGCTCAGAAGCCAAGATAACATCACATGCTCCCATTCCAACTCTCACAATCCATGTGAAAAACTAATCCAATGGCTGTGAGGACAAAGCTTGGTGCCCAAGATCATTCCAATGGCTGAGATTGAAGGAAACAAACAAGCACAAGCTCATTCTTACTCCTCTCTCACAAAAAAAGCACACATCATAAGCAACGAGGACCCAAGCTTTATTTTTTTTAGTATAAATAGGATGTTAGGCTTTTGTAAAGTCTTGTCTAGAATTTCATGTTCTAGTCCATTTATTTTTACTGTCATTTAATTTAAATGTAATTTTATTTTCAGTTAATGCAATTTAAATTCCAGTTTTTTTTAATTCCATTGCACTTTTAATTTTTCTTGATGTTCTTGAATTATGGTACTTGAGTTTTAAAAGTGTTTGTTTCAAGTTTGTTTTAGCTCATATGAGCTTATGTTAAAAGTTTTCAAAGCAAGTCTTTAAGATATTAATCTTTCTGTTTCAAAAATTCTTTCTTGCTTAAATAGGATGTTTGGATTAGTGTATGTCTTGGGTCAAATTCATCTTTTGACCCATTTTTGGTGTTCATATAATCTCAGTCTAGTGTAGGATAAATGGGTTTTGTTTCAAGTAGATTTCAGTTGTTAAGCGTTAGATTAGTTTAGTTTTCTAAGATCATATCTGTCCTTTGTTTTTGAGGATGCAACCGTCCCATTCAAATTCTTTTCAACACAGTTTTTTTTGCTCATTTGATCTCTAAAATAGATGCAATTTAGTTTTTTTAGGATGCCATTAGTATCAAGTTTTAGAGTTTTAGGCATTTAGATCCTTTAGTGCTCACTAGATAGCTTATTTTTAAGTCGTAATTGTCCCATTTGTGCCTTAGTTTTCTGAGATCAGCTTCCCATTGTCCCCATATCAGCCTTTTGACAAGATTGCATAAGCTTGTTTAAAGCTTCCTGGTTGCTATAATCTAGTTTTCTAGGATCTTTGATACATGAATTTTATCTTTTTTTGGCTATTTAGATGTTTTCGTGTTTAATAGAGTGCTCATTTTTAAGTCGAAAATCACCCTCTTGACTGTTTAGGCTGCAGTTTGCAACACCTCTAGACCCCTTTTTGGTTTGCTTATTTGGCTCATCTAGTATTCTTATTTTAAGCTTCAAAACAACCCCCATAGCCCTTTTATGTTCTGCAACAGTAGCTTTACAGCAGCTATGGTTGTACCCAACAGCTTATTTACCTTTTCTTTGTGCTTATTTAAGTTTCCCTAGTGCCTTTAAGTCCCTTAGAGTAGTTAGGATTAGGTAGTTAGCTTATTATAGCTTTTAGTTGCCGCATAACCAAACAGCCCCTTAAGTGTTTGCTGTTGGGAAATAAGCTGTATACAGCTTATCATCAAGTTTTTGTAAATTTAGTTTTCATTAAAGTGAGCTTATCTAGTCTTCTTTAAGTTCCAAAAGAAAAAATCAAAAAATAAATAAAAAGATAAAGTGACAGCCGTGGGACTAGAACCCTGGTCTGTTACTTCCTCTAAGCAACGAATCACAGCACCACATAACCATCTGTGCTACCCTTTGTTTCGTGTTTATTTTGTATCCTTTAATTGCTTTAAATACATTTTAGGTTATTAGCTTATTCCATTTGTTTAGCTTATTAGTAGCTTTTCCCCTTTAGCTTTTTCTGTCCACTTATTTTTATTAAATCCTAATTAGTTCAAGCTAGTTTTCAGAAAAAATTGGAAATTTTATAAATAGTTTTAATATTTTTTATCATTTAATTTCTAGTTTTTTTTAGTTTTTAATTCGTATTAAATAAAATAAAAGTCGAAAAAATACCGGTTTTCTAAAATTATTTTTAGTCGTTTAGAATGTAGGAAAATTGGTTTTGTTCCCGTAGGCCTTAAATTTTAAAATATTCACTTTTTGAGGCTCGGGATTAGCCCGGGTTTTCACGTTTTTTAGTTTTAGCCCCTTAGGACTTAGTGTAACTTAATTTTATTGTTCCGTATGTTTAGTAGTAGTTAGATCATTATTTACTTTGTTCCCGTAGCCTTATTTACTTTCCCTTTAGTTAATTTGTAGAAAACGTAACCAAAACAAAAATTCCCGTACCATTCGAGCACTTTAATAACAAACCTCAAACGTCACCGTCAATTCACACCTCGTTGGGAAACGACCTGGGTACCACTTGCCCGGTATCACTTATCGAGTATTCGCGGGTTTTGCATGTTGACCTTTTTCCTAAACGGTTGATTTGGAATTCTTTCTCGCGTATTCGTATTTGGTATTTTCTTATATTATAATAATCGATGAATCACTTATGCACATTTGATTTATAAAACGCTAAACTATTATTATAGGTTCTATCTTTGATAATATGTTTTCCAAACTAAACATCCTAATATCCTTGTGATCATTTGTCTAAACATGTATGTTCTTTGTGTGCTTTTTCTTAGTGGTTTGATCCGTGACAATCATAACCACGACCTTGATACGTGCTTGTTCTTATATTGCTTTTCTTGTTGGTTTGATATGTGACAATCATAACCATCAACTTGTTACTTGCTTAAACAAAAAAACGACACTTGTAGTGCAACCAAGTCTCTTGGGACGACCTTGATTTACCATATACTATACTACAACTTGACTAGGGTATACTTGCCCGAATGTGTTCCTAGTTAACCGGTAATTCTTGATTATAAATTTAAAACCTCGTGGAACCCATCAAGTTTTTGGCGCCGCTGCCGGGGACTTGCGTTTGTATTCTTGTGTTTGTTTGTCTGTTTGTTGAATTGTTTGCTTGAAATGTTTGCTTGTTTGCTATTGCTCTTGTTTGTTACTCATGATGTTTTCTTAATTGCTCCCTTGCGTTTTCTGTCCAAAAATCTCATTTTCTCATAATTGCTCAAATGATCTTTGCATCAAAATCAAGTTTTTGATGTTGGGATTTCGTTTCATGTGTTCTAAAAATACTCGTTTCAATGATTGCATTCTAAGTTTGTTCAAAAGTTCTTGCGGAAAAAACACCAAAACCACCCAAACAACTCTAACCGAATCGGTTGGAATCCAAACCGATTCGGTTGGAGCTCTCGGTAAATATTTTTCAAGAAAAATCCACTCTAACCGATCGGTCACCACCCATAACCGATCCAGTTGGAGTGTTCTGTCCAAATAAAATAAAATAAAATAAAAATAAAAATAAAAATTCATGTGTTTCTTGTTTCGTGTGTTTGTGTTTTATATGTTATGTGATCTCTTGCATGTTTGTGTTTCTTTTTGTTCATGTTAATCTTGTTTAGATTGGTTTCGTATTAATTTTAAATAAGACTATCTTGTTTAGATTATCTTGTTTGATTTGTTTTACGTGGCTAATTGTGTGTGCTTGCATCTACGTGATTGTCATTTTTCTGTGATCGTGCGTTAATTTGTTTTAAGTGTCGTGTTATATTTTTGGTCATCATCTAGTTAATGTGTTTATGTGTTTTATTTAATTGTGTTCGTAACCTTTCGTGTTCTTATTTTACTTTATCAATAAAAAGTTTGAAATAAAACTCGTTCTATAAAATCTAAAAAAAAAAAAAATCTTAAAAATCGCCTCCAACCGATCGGTCACTGCCTGTAACCGTTTCGGTTGGAAGGTTGGTCTCATTTTGGTTCATACCAAGCGATCGGTTACACCCCGTAACCGGATCGGTTGGACTAATCTGTTAAAAAAAAAAGAAAAAAAAAATCCGTTTTAATATTTTTTGTTTTTTGTGTGTTTGTGTTTAGATAGAATAAGTTTAAGTGACTTTTTGTTTTTGCAAGAGTATCATTTCTTAAATTTTTTTTTTGCGTTTTAAGTTTTGTTAATTTGGTACATTGTGAATAAATAAGTACATGTTTTTTAAAATAAAAATGTTTCGAACTTTGTGGGTATGTTCACTGGAAACCCTCACGAAACTATAAATCGTCCACTCGGGCCACCGAGGGGTTTAAAGGCTTGTTGCATACGCTAAATGCAACCGTGATGCTTACGAAAGTGAGTTTTAGAATTTTACGCGTTTTTGTAGTTTAGTTTATTTTTTCAGATTTAATAAGCTTGTGGAGGAAGGATTGGTTGGATCGTGAACCTTATACTCTTGATTGGACATGTTTGGATGAGAAATCGATTGATCTCACACGCTTATGCTAGCGTTTGTTTAGCACCTTATCATATGGAGTTCGATCGTGATGTTTGGCCCGGGAGGTTTCATTTCTCTTAGACTTATAGTTTTATTTTTCCCTATCTTACATGCTTTGAAGTTTATTTTTCATATTGAGGATAATGCTTAACTTAAGTGTGGGGGGAAATATTATTGTGAAAAACGAAACTAGTTTTTAGATTCCAAATTTTTGGGCCAATTTTAATTTTTGTGAACTTGTTTGCCCTCGTGATCTAGTTGTTTTCACGCTTATAGGATAATATATTAGAATAACTGGATCAACCCACTGGTGAAATCGGTAATTTTTGAAAATTTTGAGATGTGTCCCGATTAATATTGCAATCCATTTTGGGATCGATGACATTTGCTAGCACATTTTATAGCCCTTTCCACTAAATTGTGAGGATTTTAGCCTATTTCTTATTAGCATACATCTTTTATGCTTGGATCTTTTGCTATGAGTGTGCCGGTGATTTTATTTATTCTAGAACTTGTGCTTGTAAATCATTGTCAGGCCGCAGTAAGATCACATTAGTGTGATATAAGTGTATATGTGTGATAAAGAGGCAACCTTAGGAATAAAACCAAATGGCCTTCCATTTACATATAATGATATATTAGCTAACCACATCGGTTAGTTAACCACCCACATGGACCCAATTGTTAGCGCTCATCTTTAGCGCTAAATACCCTTAGTTACACCCTTTGAGCCATTCTTTTCTCTTTGTTAAATCCATAAAAATACAAAAATATTTTACACTTTAAACCTTAGCCTATCCCTTGTCAATGTCTAAATTGTTGGTTGCTAGTTGCTTGGTATGATGGATTGTTTTTGATGATTATGAGTTAGCCACACTTTGCCATTCGTGTGTGCCATTCCGACAAAGACGAAGGATGCATACTTCATATTTGTATTTTTGTGGTGTATGCTTATACGAAGTGTGGGGGAGATGTCATGTATGAAAAAAAAATGTTAAAAAAAAATATAAATAATAAGTCATCGAAAAAAAAATGAAAAAAAAATGTGTGATGACAATTATAGCCAATGTGCTATATTATTATGAAGATGAAGGAAGATGAAGTATGTTTGAGATATCGATTAGCCAATGTGCTAAGACGTGATATATATATATATATATATATATATATATATATATATATATATATATATATATATATATATATATATATATATTTGGTGATCGATATGTGAAGAGAAGATTGTAACTATAATCATTTTTGGGTTTGTGGTTTGTTCATGACTAGCAACAATTGGACTTAGACTTGACTCTATTTTCTTTTAACACCAATTTCATATAATATTCCCATGCCTTATCCATACCCTTTATTCACCCGAAGCCTATCGTTATAACCCGAATAAAAGCCCTCTTTAGATGTTTACACTTGGTGCTTACGCCACGTCGGTGGAGTTTTGTTTCTTGTACAAGCATATGGTAATATTTAGATCATGACTGAGCAATATGAGTGTACTATTCCTTAATACTATCCATCACTAAATAAATTGAGTGTTGAGTGAATTATACATCTGTTCTTTTTCGTGAGGTGCTTAGCCATGTTATCAAGCGAGAGAATCCATGGGGTATTGTCAAACATCTCGATTTTTCACTTCTAAAAGCTTAAAACGATGAATCATATCTTGTACTTGTACTTGGTAGATTTGCATCACATTTTTCTAATCATATTTCATGCACCATGTGGGATTTTATTTTTCTTAATTTCTAGATTTGCTTCGGGGCAAGCAAAACCTTAAGTGTGGGGGAGTTTGCGCTCATTTTTCGCTTATTTTTATGTTTGTTAAAAAAAATTATATTTTTTTATTTTTCTTTTCGTTTTGTCATTTAGGTTTGTCTTTCATTTTTCTTTTTTTAGATTTGCTTTAGGGCAAGCAAAGTTTAAGTGTGGGGGAATTTGATAACGCTCAAATTGTGCATGTTTTTAGTAGCGTTATCCGTGCTTTTATGTATGTTATTTGGTTATAATCATATGCTTTTAATGCTTAATCGTACAAAAGTGTGTTTGCTAGTTCATTTGTAGCCAAGTACATGAAAGTGGAGAAAAAGACGGAAAAAGAAGTAAAATATGAAGATTTCTCCATGTACGAAGAATTCCCGACAAAAGCAAGACTTGCGGAGTATATTCGAGAAGATAAAGTCATCAAGTTAGTAGTCCAAAGACTTAAGAATAAAGTTCAAGAAGGAAAACGAGAAAGAAATGAAAAAAAGAAACTAAAACGAATACATATTGGAAGACTCGTTGTTCCCGACACACCTTCACCATTTTGGCCATAACTTTTGCATACGGACTCCGTTTGACCCCCCGTTCGCGGCCACGGAAAGCTAAGAGAAAGATCTACAAATTTGGCTTTTGACCTTTTCTGTCAAAAGGTCGCAACCGGATCGGTTGGAGCGCAACCGAAACGGCTGCTCCAAGCTGACCTCTCCAAGTCATTTTTAATGCAATAATTAAGTGTCATTAAGCCCCAAGTCCGATCATATGGTCCTAATAACTCCTAAACCTGCTACTTTATGACACTTTGTGCCTAAGAAACTTACTTGGTGGCTAAGGGTGACTTCTACCTATAAATAAGACCATTTTTGGTTAGTTTTGTGTGTGTAATTCTAGCCTCCACCCTTAAGGATGAATTTCCACCAAATTTATCTCTCCCAAAAGACCACAAACCTCTGCCATTTCCAGAAGTATGCTTGGTTAAAAGTTGTAGTTGATTGGAGGCTTGAAGGAGTGCTATAATCCTTCACCCTTGCCTAATGTAATCTTACTTTGGGTAAACTCTTGTTACTTTTATGATGTTGAATGCTATTGTTCATGTTTGGTTCTTTGATTGTGTTGATTATGTGATTCTTGTGAATGTTGTCTTGATACTTGTTTATGTCATATGAGAACTTGTGATAAAAGGATGTTTGGATAATTGTAGTGTTTGTTTGGAATATGTTGATAACATCATATTTGGTTGAATTGGAACTTGTTCTTGTTTATTGTTTTGGTTGATCATTGTTGAGTTCAATGGACGAAAGTATTCTTAACAATGGTTAGTTTCAATTCATTAGTGACAAATGATTTTGGTCTTGTACTTTGTGGCGATTGTGCAAGAGAATTAATAAACATAACAAGTAAAGGTTTAATTTGGATTAAGGCCGAAAGGAATATTTTGAATATGTGTTCTCATCATCTTTCAAGTAAATGGAACTTTACAAATTAATAACATCAAAGTCTAAGGCCGAAAGGATTCTTTGTTTTTGTTAGCATAAGGCTCATGACATGACCACTTGATTGAGGCTTATGCACATTTGATTTATAAAACGCTAAACTATTATTATAGGTTCTATCTTTGATAATATGTTTTCCAAACTAAACATCCTAATATCCTTGTGATCATTTGTCTAAACATGTATGTTCTTTGTGTGCTTTTTCTTAGTGGTTTGATCCGTGACAATCATAACCACGACCTTGATACGTGCTTGTTCTTATATTGCTTTTCTTGTTGGTTTGATATGTGACAATCATAACCATCAACTTGTTACTTGCTTAAACAAAAAAACGACACTTGTAGTGCAACCAAGTCTCTTGGGACGACCTTGATTTACCATATACTATACTACAACTTGACTAGGGTATACTTGCCCGAATGTGTTCCTAGTTAACCGGTAATTCTTGATTATAAATTTAAAACCTCGTGGAACCCATCAATATGAAATCACTACTAATACAAAAGCAACTAAACTGCATTACAACAACAACATATTCAATTTCCACCAACACCATCATGCCTAAGCTTACAACAGTTTTATTGAAGGGCATTTAAACCATAGAGAAACCACCAACACACATCATTCATGACTAACCCCAAGTTTTTTCCCTTTCCCTTTTGACCCATCTTCGGCAAATGGTTTCATACCTATCTCTTCACAAAAAGGAGCATTGGGAAGGCCAAGAACCTTGACCCTGGCATTAAAAGCCTCTTTAGCAATCTGTTTTGGAGTTTTAGCCATGATATCATCATTTTTTCGGGCAAGCTGTTTTGGAGTTTTAATCCTCCTAGCATCTTCTTTTTAGAGTCTGAGCCACAGTAATCAATTGGAAGGTAGTCTTCCCATGGCATAGGAAGTTCAGGACCTTCTGAGCTTGATTCACTGCTTAAAATGTAGATGATTTCTGCACATAAAAAAAAGTCAATGTATGTGCTCTTGGTGTGCCCTTCTGATATAAAGATGGAAATGAAAAAGACAAACCTTTTTTCTTGTTGGAATTCATGGTGTGGTTTGTTTCAGGTTATTATTTGGTGAATGAATGTTTGGTGGAGAGGCTTTTTATAGATGAAATTTCAGATGAGTGTTTGGTTTATGAATGGAATATGTGCAGACAATGTCCAGCCTTGAAGAAAAAAATAATGAACTAAAGCAGTCAATGTATACAGGCTTGATGTGATTAAAGCAGACAATATACAGGCTTCAGTTGAGTGTTTTTGTATGATCAAATTTCAATAATGGAATATGTACAGATGTGCAGTGCATGCTTGAAGAAAAAAATAGTGAATTAAAGATTCTCATTTCATCAAAAGAAGCGATCAATGTGCTATGCATTGAAAAAAGTGAATCCAAATTGAGCAGTCGGAGCTTGAGAGCGATCAATGTGCTATGACAGATTATGAATTGCATATTGCATGCACATATTTTCAATCACACAGTTACCACATATGAATGGTGGTCACACAAAACATTTTGCGGCGACAAATAATGGAGTAAATTTTACCTGCGAACACTTTGTTCCAAACAATATAGCCGGTAGGTTGTTGCATCACCGCCTCCAACCTTACATGGGTTGTATGTATAAAAGTGACTTTCAGACTGAAGTGAGAGCGATATTCTTGAACCTGTGAGAAATATGGTGAGTGATTAGATCAAAGCACAATTAGATTGACCATACAGTTTTATCCCTACAACTATCATGATTACCTCAATCGCGACCTGAGCGACACTGGCCTCTCCTGGATGATCTGCGATTCCAGTACACACCACAGAAGCCACGTGAAGTTGACCCAAAACCAAACCAAAATCTGAATACAAATTTAGAACCCCAAATTAGATTTTCCAACCATAATGTTGTAACCTATAGGCCAAAAATATAAGCGTAAGACCAAATAAAGAATAAATTAGCGTTTTAACACTCACATGGCGTGCAATCTGATCTATAACGCAATTAAACATGCAAACTCAGAAGTAAGACACAAAAAATTCGCAAAAACACAATAGCATGATCTAGCCTTGATTAATTAACCAATATTAAAACGGGTGTACAATCTTGTAATTACCGGGTGTATTTCTTGTAGCTGCAAACTGCATTATCAGCTCCTTTCCTATCATTTTGGGCTTCCTTCTCTCGCTCATTTCAACTTTCATATTCATGCTAATCAGTTAGCAAGTGATGTTGACAAACTGGGAAAGAATTATGCCCATCCGGCCACACAAAGACCACTATTCTCAGACCCTGAATTTAATTAAATGTCTTCTAAAAATGAAATATTAAGAAATATGTAAAACAGAACACACCTTGTTCCTGATGGAGTAGAACATACGTTGTTCCTCATGGCATACAAAGATTATAAGTATATCCAACAAAACATTTATTGAAATCCATAACTTTTAACCGATAAAATCTTAAATAAGCAATTCGACTGTTTAAACAACACTCATTATAAACAATTATTAAGCTACCGGATAAGCAAGCAACAATTAAACAAAGAAAATGTGCATTAAGTGAATGCGGGTCAAAACTGGAACAAATAGAGCTTTACAGTTTCCTTACTGTAAAAGAGGCTTCTAGACAAGAGCATTTAATAACCCGACATAATATAATGACGCATACCAAGTAACCCACTGTAGATTTTTTGTTCAGCTGCAATCCATGTTTGTTGATTGAATGGCATTCCAGATCTAGGATGATCTATAAATTGCACAAATGATCCCAGGTTTGACGTTCCATTCAATCAACAAAGCTAGATTGTAAGTAAAGAAATGATCGGTACTGGTTCGACTCGCGTGCATTTAAGATATATTAGTGTTCATTCTCTATCTACAATGGTTAAATTCTAATTTTTTTTTTTTTTTTTTTTTTTGGTTTTATATATATACGTATACTTTTTTTTTATCTGGTTTCCTGTATTCTTTTTTTAATAAGAGCAGATTGATTTTTTAGGGGAGTGCATTTAAAAAAAAAGGGCAAGTATGTGAAAGGTTGCCTAATTAATGGCTGTTTATGGGGAAGCCAAATCCATCATTACATTCTATTGGATTTGGCGGCTCTAGGGTGACAGTCAAATCAAAGGCCTCATAAGTCATGTACTATCACACTATAGCAATTATAACTTCACAAAAATCTGCTCTTTAAAACACACACATAACAAAGAAGATCTATTTTAGAACACAAATAAAAAAAAATGAAAACACTAATGCCTTTCTGTTAAGAGCTTGCTACTGCTGCTGGTTCTAGTCTTGTAAGGGATATGATGGTTGTTCAATTTCAGAGGGAGGTGACTGTGACGATGGTGGATGAAAGAGAATTAATGAAAAAAGCCCAAGACATTAGGTCTCGTGTGGCTGAGAGGGACTATGTCATTGGAGAGTTGGAGCTTTTGTATCCTTTTGATTCTTGTGTGCAGAGTATCTTAGAGTTAACCAAGCTGCAAACTGAAGATTTGAGCGAGGCCTCAGTGATTTTGGTGAATGTCATGAAGAAGAAGAAGCAAGTACATGAGCTTATGTCATTCATTGAGAAGCTGAAGGGGATGGTGTATTGATATGGTTTATTTTGGTGTTTCTGAAATCTATTTTGGGTTTAAGCAATGATGCAAATCGGTAGGCTTGTTGGGATATGCTGACTAAGACTTGTTAATGTTTATGTTTTTGGATCTTTGAACATCTGTTTTTTTTTATGTTTCAATGGTTAATGAATTTAAGTTTTATGGTGCCATATTAATTTTGTGGGAACATACCTGTTTTTTATATTTGTTGTAGCTTGTTGTCTTGCTATGATGATGTTGTAGGCATGTAGTGTTAAATTGATCTTGGGAGCCTTTGGTTTGTTCCGTAAGTAGTTGGCTTTACTGGTAGTGCAATGCGTAACCTGTTACAATAAGTTGATTGTTACTGTGTAAGGAGTAAAATTAAATGTTAAAGCTTTCAGAACTATGATAACTGAAATCCTATTCTAAATGTAAAGGGCGATTCAAATTGGAACTTCAAACTTGAATGTAACAACAAAGAATGGGATAATCAGTTTTAGAGAGGCAGGTAGCTAAATATGGTAAATGTAAGTCTTTGCTGTTTTAGATTGATGATCAGGTATACACGGCAAAAAAGAAATCCTTGTATTAGTAACTGATGGTAGACAAAAAAGAAAGTATCATACATAGTTGTATAACCATTTGAAATTTCTAAAGTAATTCTAGGACTATTGTGAATCACATTATCGGTGATTTTTGTTGACACTGGTTATTTTATGTTGGTAAAGCGTAGGTGCACGGACATGCTTTAGAAGTGCATATATTTATTGTGCAACACTGTGATCATAAGTAAATGTGGGCAAGTTACATTTTTTGAGTAATGTTTCTGTCTGGTAGAAAGCTTAGTATATATCTTAACATAAAAGATAGATAAAAGTTATACCATCTGAGAGAGAATCTGCTGCATATCTTTTCCATTGTCTTCAACCAACAAATCAGAAAAAGCCTGTAACGACACACGTATGGTCGTCTCGATGGCTACTGAACAGATAGTAAGAAACAAAAATGAGCATATGTAATAATACATGGAAACACAGTGCAGTGTTTGGAGTGAACTAAAAGGACATATGCAAATAGTAAAAAACTTGGCTTTCAGTTTTGAATGGTAAGGTCAGATATTGTATAAGTAAAAATGTAAAATGCATAAATTTACAGTAGCACATGTGAGTAAAACTGTTTTCATCTGTGGAGGAGAAGTGGATGTAAAAAAAATAGTATTTGGTTTATTGTGTGTTTTAAAAATGGTTTACTTACATGGTATCACATGAAAACGACAACGCTTATCATGCCTTTTAATATATATATAGAGGCTCAGCTCTGCGAGTATGGAAGCGGTACAAGAGACCCATTATGACTGCAACCACAATGTGGATGTGGGTGCCTTGCCAACACACGGGAGTTGATAAAGTACGCTCACCAAAGACATAAATGTAGAAAACTATGGTCATCGCCCTAGTGACCTTACAATACATACATAATCATCACAACATTAACTGCACTTATTAACAAACATGTCTTGGACCAAGGTAACAAAAACACATTCTATTAGGCCAATGTACAGGCCACACTAAATCGACAACAGTTGTCATCCTTTTAATATATAGAGATGCTCAGATCTGCGAGTATGAAAGCGGTACCAGAGGCCCGCCATGGCTGCAACCACAATGTGGATGTGGATGCCATGCCAACAGACGGAAGTTGATAAATCACGCTCAACAAAGACATAAATGCAGAAAACTATCGTCATCGCGTCAGTGACCTTATTATATATTATATATTATATACATCTACATAACAATTAGCAAGATTTCTCCTACTAAGCTTCTTTATCAAGTGCCTATACTCTAAAAAAATTATAAAGCAAGGTTGCGACATCCTATTGGGTTTTGATGAACAGAGCAATGCAAAGTAAAATAGGAAACATAATATATATTATGCTCATACCTCGTTGGCACAACATTATTGGGATAAAGCGACCAGATAGGCGTATTTTTTTATACTACCGGACCCATCCTATTCATCTTCACTCACACCCTTCGTTTACTTTTTAGATCCCAATGGGTATACCTCCGTAAAATTATCTGGCGATATTTTGATCCGAAGATAGTTGCAGCGATAATCTGAAAACAACGGTTACACCTGCAGCAATTGTAACCTCAAACAGATACCAAAGTAACATGTTAAGAAAAAGGATGCATCCACCGTGGCTGCAACCATCATGGGTTGCCCTGCCAACATGCGGATAAGGCTCAGATTTGCACATGTAAAATCTGAAACAAAATACCGGCCATGGCTGCAATTCCAAACTACCTTGCCAAGATACCAGTATCAGCAGATTATATAAACGAAACATTCAATTGCATACAGGTATCATCATTGCCTTCACCAAATAGTTTTTTTTTTGTGGGTGCAACTAATGAAGGTTAACGGTGAAGAGTACACAATCAATTTCACGACAAAAGTGGAAATGTCGCTGGACAGGTGGCTCAGATGGGAGAATATTCAAGCAAAGAAGATACACTCGCCATGGTTGCAACAGTTGTATGTCACCCTGCCAAGATACGGGTCATCTCATGTTTACCGAACAAACCCCAATTCATCACAACCTTGAAAAAGGAATACAAAGGGTGACCATTTAGCAGGGTAGCCAGCCCAAAAACCGAAACTATACAAAATAACATTCATGGGGCCTTCTTTGTATTTGTAATCCACGACCATGAAATGAAAGTTCAGACTATCACATTTCACCAGCATCAACATAAAAACCAAAGTCTTGTCTGTAACAACACCATTCAGTCGAAGTGGTACCCGAGAAATCCTCAGTAACAGTGGCAACATAAGAAACAAATGCTTGCATGTAACAGTAACATAAAAACAAAAGCCACACTCATGGAAGAGTTAATTTGCAGGATAGCCCAATGGAAGTGGTACCCGAAAAATAGCATGGCTGCAACCAAATGGTCACCCCACCAAGTTATGTTTTTCGGCAAACTTCAGTTACCAAGACAAACAAAAATCGTCAAATATCATGGTTCCTTAGCCTACACCGCACACGATACAAATGACAAACCCGCACGTAACCATGTTTCTACACATAACAAAGCGATCGTGCCATGTAAATTGCTGCATTTTGCATCGCATCATCAGCAAAGCAAAGCTATACAACCAAAATGGCATCCAACCAGCCATGGCTACAAACACGACATCATTATGGCCTACCAAGATACATGCCACTGCCATGGCTGCAAGCTCAGCAAGCCTACCCCGCCATAGCAACACCTGAAAACATGGCAAACCCACAAACATTTGTAGAAGTTATAATATTTCAGTAAAATTTAATTCACGTAAACTACTAAAGCATAAGATATAAGATCCCATTTCACCAACATGAGCACATGGCTGAACCTTTTTTTACACCGACTAAATTGACATCAATTATGAAAAGAGGACTCAATTTTATCATCATTAAATTGATTTACAAACTTGAAATTAGAAAACGGTCAAAATAATTTTAGAAAATAAAAAAACCTAAATTAAACCTAAACCCTGATTCGCATGAACTATTTAACCCAAAAAAATAAACCTAAACCCTCACAATAACGAACCTAAGCAAAAACTAAAGGAAAAAACATGAAACCTAGTATCCAATCTTCCAAACACTAAACTTGTTGAAGTTTATTTGGATCACAAATAATTGCTCAACCTAACTGCTAATTATACAAATATAAGATATATGAAGCATAAAAAAGGATGTGGACCAAAAGAATAGCGCACCTCTATGCAGACATAATAGGTTTAAAGTAAATGAATAATCTGTGCTTTTCTTTTGTATATATGTGCCTTATTGGTGTGCACTAAAACAATGGTCTCTTGTAACCTTGTTCATCTCTTTTGTATATGTGTACTAAAACTATGGGTCAAAACTATATGAAATTCTGCATCCACATATGAAATCACTACTAATACAAAAGCAACTAAACTGTATTACAGCAACGACATATTCAATTTCCACCAACACCATCATGCCTAAGCTTACAACAATTTTATTAAAGGGCATTTAAGCCACAGAGAAACCACCAACATATATCATTCATGACTAACCCCTAGTTTTTTTCCCCTTCCCTTTTGACCCATATTTGGAAAATAGTTTCATACCTATCTCTTCACAAAAATGAGCATTGGGAAGGCCAAGAACCTTCTTATGTGGTCTAGCCAAAGGGCCCGGTTAAAAAAAACCCCAACTACACTATTCATAAGAAGGCCCAATGTGTCACACCCCCAAAATACCTGTTTTGCAGCGGAATAGAATTCACGGGGATGATTGCCATAGCATCACAGTTACAGTTATATTGAACGACCTAAAGTGTCGTTTGGAAAATACATCGTTTGATTGAGTAAAATAATCAGAGTTTACAAAGTATAGGTCCCAAATGATTGTCAACATGTACAGAAATAAATTTGATACAAGCCAAACGATGTTTTTAAAGTGCATAAATCCCATGTGAGACGCGTCGTCACTACGACTCTATGATAAGTCCACATGCATGCCATGAAGTGTATGCCTTAGATACCTGAGATAAACCATGCTAAAAGTGTCAACACAAAGGTTGAGTGAGTTCATACAGTTTGTGTTGTCATGAAAAACCTTTAAAGAATGTTCATGCAGCAAAGGCATTGCAAATCCACTCAGTTCCAAGTTCCGCCCATACAAAACTTGCAACTTGTGTGTTTACAACCCATTGCACAAAATATGTAGTTTATGTTCAAGTACACATCACCAAATGAGTTCACATAACTTGATACGCAACTTAATGTATCAATAGTCAATTGATATAACACATAATAAGTATAGTTTCAAATAGTTCCAAGACCATTAGTTCATGATTGTACCAAGTCTGCTAGTTCAACATTACACCAAGTCCGCTAGTTCAACATTATACCAAGTCCGCTAGCTCAATATTATACCAAGTCCATTAGACCGTGATCATACCAATCCAGTTAGCTCAATGGTCCATGATATAGAAACTCTAAGTATGGCAATCATTGTTGCCGATATGACTAAACATTCAGTTCAGATAAACATATAGTTGCAAATAATCATGATTGTTATAAAAGTTGTTGAACATGTATCTCCCCCAAAGAGTTTGTAAAACAAGTATTAAAAGAGTAGGGGCTATGACTCACCTGATGCAATGATTATGATGACAAAAGTGGATACACTGAAATGAGGTAAAATCTCTATCTGCGACCTAATATGAATGATATGTTATAATGTAAGTCATGAAACAATGTCGTACATACTAGTAGAAAATATCAATTTGGCTACCTTGATGACATGGGGGGGGGGGGCGGCAATGGGATTAAATGGGGAAAAGGTGGTGAATTTTGGATGACTTATGGTATTATAAGTTAAGTGTAGTATGTAGTTTATAAGTATAATTAAGTATTTAGTGTAGCGTTAGCTAGAAATCGATTTTAACGGAACAAAATAAAATATATCGAAGTCATAAAAATTATAAAAATACATTTCTCGCAAGAATTGAGTGAATAAATAATTATCGAGTTGAATTTACGAAAACCGTCGTAAATATTTTTATATAACAATTTGTATACAAAATAAATTTAAAACATCGGGTAAACTAATAATATAATTTTTATAGTCTTAAAATGATTATAACAATATATTAGGATAATTTTTGGAAGTGTCGGATCAATTATTCAAAATAAATGATTATGCGATAGCGTTTATTTAATAGGAAAATATACGTAAATGAAAAATGCAAACCCATGCATGAACTAATATGATGATGATGTTACTAATGATATGTAGACTAAATCTAGTCTATATGAAATGTCCTCAATGATTTTTAATGAATACGCAGCTAAACCATTACGGTTACACGAATTTGATACTCGTAAACCTAGTTTACGAAAAATGATGAATAATGAATTATGAATAGTGATTTTTCTCCGGGAATGAATAGTGTTTTGTGAATAGTAAAATTTTGAAATACGCACTTTTCGAATATCAATTCGACTTCAAAAACGATGAATAGTAAAACGATGAATAGTAACATATGAATAGTAAATTCCCGAGATGAATAGTAATTTTTTTTAAAGTTTGAGAAATGACCTGAAATTACGAGTTGTCACACAATGAGTAAATGTATATGATGTGGATAAGTTTTTTCCAAATATTTATAAGGCTCAGATTTGCACATTTAAAATCTGAAACAAAATACAGCCATGGCTGCAATTCCAAACTGCCTTGCCAAGATACCAGTATCAGCATATTATGTAAACGAAACATTCAATTGCATACAGGCATCATCATTGCCTTAACCAGGCAGTTTTTTTTTTGTCCTGGGTGCAACCAATGAAGGTTAACGGTGAAGAGTCCACAATCAGTTTTATGACAAAAGTGCAAATGTCGCTGTATAGGTGGCTCAGATGGGCAAATATTCAAGCAAAGAGGATACACTCGCCATGGCTGCAACAGTTGTATGTCACCCTGCCAAGATACGGGTTATCTTGAAGATACCACAATTCATCACAGCCTCAAAAAAGGAATACAAAGGGTGACCATTTAGCAGGGTAGCCAGCCCAAAAGCCGCAACTATACAAAATAACATTCATGAGGCCTTCTTTGTATTTGTAATCCACGATCATGAAATGAAAGTTTCAGACAATCACATTTCACCAGCATCAACATGAAAACCAAAGTCTTGTCTGTAACATCATCATTCAGTGGAAGTGGTCATTACGGCCCACCAAGATACATGTCACTGCCATGGCTGCAAGCTCAACAAGCCTACCCCGCCACAACGGCACCTGAAAACGTGGAAAACCCACAAACATTTGTAGATGTTATAATATTTCAGTTAAATCTAATTCACGTAAACTGCTTAAGCATAAGATATAAGATCGCTTTTAACCAACATCAGCACATGGCTGAACCTTTTTTTACACAGACTAAATTGACAACAATTATGAAAAGAGGACTTAATTTTATCATCATTAAATTGATTTACAAACTTGAAATTAGAAAACGCCCAAAATAATTTTACAAAATAAAAAACCCTAAATTAAACCTAAACCCTGATTCGTATGAACTATTTAACCAAAAAAATTAAACCTAAACCCTCAGAATAACGAACCTAGGCAAAAACTAAAGGAAAAAACATGAAACCTAGTATCCAATCTTCCAAACAGCAAACTTGTTGAAGTTTATTTGGATCACAAATAATTGATCTACCAAACTCTAATTATATAAATATAAGATATATGAAGCATAAAAAAGGACGTGGACCAAAAGAATAGCACACCTGTAGCTTATGGCAAACCGACATCAACAAACGCAAAAAAAAAATTGGTTTGATAGTACGTCTGAATGTAGCTCCCTCACAGTCATTTGTAGTACCAACGAATTGCATTTTCTTCAGATCAGAATATCGCCGGTTAATTTTCCGGAGGTATACCCGTTTGGATATAAAAGGTAAACGTAGCGTCTGAGTGAAGATAAATAGGGAATGGGTCGGGTAGTATAAACAAATACTCTTATGCGTTACAGCCAAAGGGTCCGGGTAAAAAAAACCAAATACACTATTCATAAGAAGGCCCAATGAATGTAATTTTGTATAATAGCATTATCATGTATGCAGGCATGCTATAATCTAAAAATTAGCAACTATAATTGTTTGATTAGTAATCACGAAAGTTAACAACTATAAATTATAGACCAAAAGTTCCATGAAGGTAACTGCAGAAAACATAGAGGGGGTGAATGCGTTTCCGTTTAAAAACTTAGAACTTTTATATCAAATAGTCGATCAATTGTAACGTAATATGTGTATGATTTGTGATGGATGAGAATGGCAAGATCTCTAGACTTGCTTTCTTGGATGATCATGGAGGTATGCTCACAACAAAAATGAAGGTTAGAAGCAGTATGATCAATGGTTTGACATTGTGAATGATTAGTGTTAATGGTGACTCTAATGGATGCTAATGTATGCTAAAACCTTTGAAAATGAAGTGGTTGTGTGTGAAAACGGGGTATGCAAAGGCTTGTATTTATAGGTAAAAAACCCAAAAAAGTTTTTGACCCTAAGGATCCCTTTAAAAGGGATCCGCCTTTATAAACCAAAGGTATCCGGCGGATCCGGCAAGTCTGAAAAAAAAACATATTTTGAAGGATTTTGTGATATCAAATCTTATATGATCTTCCAAGATATGGCAAGATTATGATGTGGCAAAACATAAAAGGTCAACTAGATGAGTGAGGTTATGTATAAGATAAAAAAAAATTGATTTATTTTACCTTAGTTAATTTTATGTATTATACTTAAAAGTGTAAGTAACAAAAGTTGCTTGTATGATAAAAAAAATGATTTGGACTTTTGTAAAGAAAATTATGTAGTTACCTTTGTGTAAGTAGCATACTAAAAATGTTTTAGACACAAATATGTTTAAATTACTCTAACAAGTATTTTTTTAAATATTCTTTATGGTTTGTTAAGAGTTTGATCAAACATAATAAACATGTATGAACCTGTGTTGTAGCCTACGAGGATACGAGACGTCGAAAGGTGTTGGTGTATGTTGAGACAAAATATGATTGCGAGTAACTTGTACAATTTACGTTATGTATTACAAGTTTATATATTTTTCATCAACAAAAAACAAGACTGTATAAATTAAATATCGTAATATTTGCACTAACAGTAACAACTTAATTAGTAACAAATAATCAAGAGATAAGAAACAAGTTCATGAAAGTAAGTTTATCACGAATAAAAATCAATTAAGTGATAAGTCTAAACACTAACAAATAAAAAGTGTATACATTCAAATTATCAGGGAACAAAAATCAATTACATGCTCCAAGATATTTGATTCGAGTGATAGAGAAAACTTTAATATTTTATTTATTGAAATTCTAATTTGGGACAAAAGTATATAACTGTATATAATCTAATAAGAAAACCAATCGCCAACTACTTATCGACTTATGTCTGTTACCTGCAAGAGGATTCTTGCTTTTTACGTGAAGATAAAATGCAGTTCTACTTTGAAGTTGCAGATACAGAAATTTGTCCGATGCAAAGTTGACTTATTTTTTTATTATCACCATAATTCTGATCTAACCCATCACCAAAGCTCTGAGCCATTAGAGTACAATTGCGATACAAAATTAATAATTAGATATCCTTCTTTCCCCCCCTCCAGACACACACACACATTGTGGTAGTAAACAAGTAGGAGATCCAAATTTTGTTGAATGCAACTTCTTTTAGTATATCACTGAGAACTTTTTGCTTGATAGCTTTGTTCAACACACTAAAGGACATGACGAAAGGTGTGGGGACAAATGGAAGAATATTTAGCAACACTAATCTGTCATAGAGTTTATAATGAGTTGGGGATCTTAAAAACTCAAAAAATGGAAGAATATTGGTAGCACATATCCATTGACAACCTCGTAACTGGGGGATATTGTACACACTACACAAGATTAAACAAATGTTGAACGATGACTTCAATTATCAAAGAAAAACACGAAACCAAACCGGTGACATGGAATGCCAGAAACCTAATGATGAGTGTGTAAATACTCATCATTTTTAGTCAAATCTGAACTGCAAAACGTCTAAAAATGCTCAGAAATGCATCAAAATACTGAAAATATCTCAAAAGTGCATTTTATATGTTTCAGATGCAAAATGTTCAAAATCAGATGAAAATGAGTTAAGTTTGCATAATTGGCGTTTGGTCCCCAAGTTTCAAAAGTTGTCGAAATAGTCCCCTGAGCACCTAAATTCAAAAGAAAAATCACCAAAGGTCCTTTTAAAATCAAAAGTTGTCAAAATTAGTCCTTTGGTGAAAAATATCAAAAGTTTTGAGAAATTACAAAATTAGTCCTTCAAGTTTGAAATTTAGCAAAAATGGCCCTTGGAAAATTGGAAAATGTCAAGTTTAGTCCTTGTACTATGGAAACTTGTCAATTGTGGTCCCTTGAAACAAATTTGCAAATTGGCAGCATTGGTCCTTGCATTTTCAGAAATTACAACAAAGGTCCTTGTGATTTAAACCCTTTACACCCATTTTGACCCTATCACAAACCAAATGGACCCTGCCAACCCTTTTGGACCCCCTGTCATTAACCAATTTGACCCTCCCCCTTTTAATATTAAATCCCGGTCAAAATCCGGTCAAACAAACACCCCGCCATCTCTTCCCCATTTCCTCCCCCATCCCGTCTCAAGAAACCACCCCACCAGTAACCTACCACCTCCCTCTCACCTCTCCTTGTTCCCCACCTCCACCAACAACAAAAGCAATTAATGCATCTCTTACCCACCATCTCAGCCCCCACTGTTAAAAATCCAATTTTGGCGCCAAAATCTTTTTTTTTCAATGGCCAAGATCATTTTTAGCCATCCAATGGTTATCAATTGCTGGGAATTCATCAGAGATGAGAGAGAAAGAGTTTGGATATAAAAGGGAAGCAAGAGAAGCAAGGGAGTAGTCTACTAGTTTTTAATTTATCTTTAATGTCGTTTTTTATCTTAAAGCTTTAGTTTATTATAAAACCTGTAATCTTTTGTTAATTTGTATCAACTTAAAGTATTTAAGTGTATTGAAACTCATTTCAAGCATCAATTTTAGTTTATTGTTACAATTCTCGGTTTAAGTCCTTGTTTCAAATTTCCAAGTCCAAGTCTTGTATACAAGCTTCAAACAGCTCATTTCTCAGGTCCCGATAAGCTTATACAAGCTTCTAATAGCTTTCTATAAGCTTACATTTCAGTTTTAAGCAAAAGTGGTTCTTGGTCAAAGAAAGTCAAACTGGGTCAATTTGGTAATGGAAATGGTCAATGGGTGATGCAGTGTTGGAATTGGGTTAGTTCAGAGACATTGGGTTGGTTTTGGATAGGTTAGTGGTACTTTGGTTCATTGTTTCAAGCCATAGTGGCTAGGACCCTTTGTAAGTAAATTTCAAGTTTCTTTGCATTAACTTAATTTGTAGTTAAACGGTTCTATTCTGTTTAAAAAAGATGTATTTAGGATATATAGATGTAGCTTGATCATTAATTCAAGTATGCTCATTAGTTGTCTCACTTAAATTGCAAGCAGTTAAATAAAGGTGTGCTTGGATCGGTGCTTAAATCGTGTTCGAGCTTGTTCAGGTGTTTAGCTCTTGTTGTTTTAAGTTTACTTAGCTCTAAATACTTCATATTTGTCTTACTTGTGTGCACATAATCCACCAAAGTCAAAATCCATATCATTTGCCTTTAACGAGTTCACTTGTTGGATTTTGAAAATCAAATCACTTGTTTTGTGTTTAAAAGTCATAAACAAAGCTTGCAGTATCTGCATTTAATCACTTAACATCATTTTCAGTTGAGAAATTAAGATCTAACTTCATAAAAGTCAACTACACTCAACTGCTTCAAAAGTCAATTGGCAAAATCAATTTTGAGCCCATATGGAAGGAATTTTCATGGACTCATCCTTGGACCAAATTGATGAGAATTGTTGTTTTAAAACTTAAAATTTGGTCTCATTTCTTATAGTCATTTTTGTAGAATTTTACAGATTTTTTAAAAAGCTTCAAACAAGCTTCTCTTTTAAGCTCTAGTTGCCCTGTTGGATACTCGCATAAAGCTGAGTTTTCTCGAATCTTTGCAAGGTTGCACAGAGCTCAATAGAGCTCACTTAGGTGCGGAATTTGGTTTACAAGATCTCACCCAGGTCTAGTATAGGTTCCAAGTTATTGTTTTTAATTTCTAGCTCATTTGAGTGCTTAATTTTCTGCTTAAACTGGTACCCTCTCCGATTTTAGCTCATTAGCTCAAATAAGTCAAATCTTGGTATCTTGCATTCCAGTGTTTAAGGCTTGTTGTTTTTAGTTGCATTTTGATTATTATAGCATATTAGAACTTACGTTAATAGTTGGTGGCTTGTTTTGATCATTTGGCTTATTCAAATGCTTATTTATAAGCCCTTGGCTTAGCAGTTCCTTATTCTTACACATAAGCACCTGTTTTTCCATTTTTCCTAGATTCCAAATATTATTTTAGAGTTTTCCTGAAATTTTCAGATTTTTCTAAGTTGGTTTGCTATTTTTACGCATTTAAATTGATTTTTAGGCATTTTTAATTAGCATTTAATACAAATAATTAAGAAAAGGTTCAAAAAAATAATTTTTAATTTTTCTTAAGTTTAGATAAATATAAAAAGACAAAAATATTTTTCTAAATTTTTCTTGGTTAAATTTGTATTTTTAAATAATTTAATTAGCTTTTAATAGTTTTTAATTCATAAAAAATAGAAAAATAGTCAGAAAAATATAAAAATAGTTTTGAAAATTCTCTTTTGTTATTTTAGATTTTTCCAAGTCATAATTTTATTTTTCTAGCTTTATTTCCTATTTTCTTGTATTTTAGGTTATTATTTAATAGTTAAAAATAGTTTTTAATTAATAATAATTAATTAAATAGTTATAAAAATAATTTTCTTTTTCTAAATATTTTCTTTTATCATTAGGTTTGTAAAAATATCATTTTCATATTTTTAGGGTTAATATTGATTTAGTTTCACGTTTTCATTTGTACGTTACGTAGTTTTTAATTTAAGCTTTATAAAAACATAAAAACAAAAACATCATTTTAAATATAGTGATAGCGTTTATTTAATAGTTTTTATCTTTTTATTTTCCTTTAATTTGCATTTAAGCCGTTGTAATTTGTTGGCTTTTTCTGTAGTTATAATCCTATTCAAATCCCTTTTTCGTTCAAATTTCTCGATCACTTTACGTTTGATAATCCATTGCATAGCTCGATGGGACATAACGACCCGGGGAGACCCTATACTCTCCAGATCTTCATTGAGTTCGTGTCTGAACCGTTTTAAGTTTCTTACAGTTGGCCATTCACAAGTGGTCAGCTTGCGTGAGAAAACTTGACGGTTTGGCGCGAATCAAATTTTGGCGCATGCTAGCGAGTTGTCTGATTATCTTCCGTTTAGCAGATTAGTGATTTGGATATTCACTCTTTGTTTATACCATCTGTATGTATTTATATTTTCTTATAAAAATCAAAAACCCAAAAAGATTTTCATTCTTTGTTTTTACATCATGTTTATCCAAAAATCCAAAAATATCCATCTTTACCCTCTCACATCTTTGATTCTTCATCCCTACCCCTCTGAAAACATTTGATTCTTTCTATGTCTTATCCTCACCCTCTTGGTTGTCAATGGTGTGGTGGTCCTTATAATGGTGGCAATTGCCCCAGTTGGAGCATGGTGGAGTCAGTAACGGTGCGTCTATAACCAAGATCCCTATTCTTACCATAACACAACCTGATTTATTCCATCGACTACCACACTGTGAGACTCAGCAGCTTTCTTGTTGTGAGTATGTGGGTGGTTCACACTCCGGTTCGATTGTCAATCGAGAACACGCTTGTCTATGAGCGGGTTCTGATAACAATTATGACTACAACACATATGACTCACGACCACATCGGTTTCTTGTTGTGAGTATTGTGGAGGTCCTCACTTTAGCTCGATTGTCAAACAAGGAATCCATTTCCTTGTAACAATTACGACTCTTCGTATCATAACCAACTTCTACAGTACCAAATAAATCGTAGCACCACATTTGAGCCACCCTCAAATCTTCTCCTTGATCTTTTGGATTTAGTGAAAGATTTGAAGGAATGTAAACATTCCCAAGATAATCCAAATCAAACATCCATGGAAGAATTGTTAGCCGAAGAGCGCGCTGCTAAAATAAATTCCCAAATTGCCTTTGAAAAATCTATTAGGGAATCAATTGCAAAAGAAAAAGCAGCCAGATCTAGCTCTCGATTCCGCTTCATTCCTGATGACGATGATGATGAAGATATCCTTGATATCCTTCAATTTTATAACGGTTCATCAGTTGAAACTCATTCCATGAAAACTCAGGGAGAAAAGACTATGATGGAATTACTAGCAGAAAAACAAATGGAAAGTATAAAACATATGTATGCTAGTCCTTCTAAACTCCCTCAGTCTGTTGTTATCACACCCGATATTCCCACTCACTCTCTAAACATGGGGGGTGATCTTCTTGACACTTGTTCTAAAAGGAATCGGGCGAATTTATAAAGTCGAGTGTTGAGGACCTTGTCCCAATCCGAGAGAGTCACCAGGGAATTTCTGATCATATGTGTGATTCTTCTTCCCTCTTGAGTGTTCAAATGATCAATTTGAGACTTTCTCCGATTTTAGCGATGATTGTAAATCTTATGGAGACATTGAGCATGTCGAGGCATCACTCCCCATGATCGATCCTCTTCTTGAGGAGTTCACCGATGAACTCACTCACATCAGTCCACTTTCATCAGAAAGTGACGATGATCTCTTTGATTTCGAGGCCGATCTAGGAGAGATTGAAAGTCTCCTTTATAATGATCGTTCACTCACTTCTTATCCCAACAGTCCAATAGAGAATGTTGATCACTTTGTTCCCGAAACATTCAAAGCTACTTTCACCAATCATCTATTTGAATTCAACTCAATTCACTTTAATTCTGAGAACCCACTCTTTGATACTCATATTGAGGATAGTGATGAGTCCACAATGGAACAAGAGTTCACAAATTCACATCATGTGATTGATTCTCTTCATGAGAGTTGCCGGTGAACTCACTCATATCATGACTCCGCCGGAGTATGATCGCTTGGATGGCAAAAATCATGATCGGGGGGAAAAGTTCTCAATCATGAGAGTTTGTATTTCTATGACAAATTTTCCAACCCTCCCTCCCTAGATGCTTTCCAACCCAAAGAGCTCAACCAACAAAATCCAAACGAGTGCAATCGCACTTGATCGAGGATGAAGATGAGTTAGTCATGATTTTCGTCATAACTTTCTTTCTTTTCTTCACCTATCCCGTGACTTCTCCTGTTCTTCACTCCTTCGGGAATGAAGACATTATCTTTGATCCCGGCATTTCCATGTACCATTATATTGAGTCGGGAATATATCTCATCGATTGTGGAACTTTCACGTGCTTCAAATGTTTGTCCAAACATCTTGAATGAAAGTCCGATGGAGATTGTTTCTTCCACTTTGCTTCCCCATGAACAAATTAATTCGAGGTCGAGTCAAGCTAGCGACTCGGTAATCAAAAACAGTAGCACGCCATATGGTTTTCACCCATATTTCTGACTTCTTTCTACTTTCTACCACCCTAGTGTGGGGAGTTGCCACATGTTGTGTATGTATATAAGTTTTCAAAAAAAAAAAAAAAATCTTTCTAAATAATGGCCGTAGTATTCCCCTTTTACGTTCTATGTTTCGGCATAACAGCCGGTACTTTGAATATTGAGGGCAATATTCATTTCTAAGTGTGGGGGGGAATTCTCACGAATTTTACTCACGAATTTTATCATATAATTATACCGCCTAATTCCCCCGTTTTTGGCCAAAATTTTTTTTTGGAGTAAGTGTTTTTACACTCACTCAATTGGTTATCAGTCCGCCTTGTCTAATAAACAAAAGGATTGGCTAATCCAGGAGCAAAAGGCTCTTGGTAAAGATATCTCAAATCCGTTGATGGCTTGCAATTTGCCCAAAATTGTATGGTTTTTTCACCACATATCCTTAAAAGTGAAGAGTTGGCTAGCCCGCAAGTTTATGGCTTGTGGTAAAGGCAATGGAAAAACCATAATTGGTAATCAGCTCACCAAAGATAATATTGATAATTTATCTAAAGAGTTGGCTAGTCGAGCAAGCGGCTTCGGTAAAGACAAAATCAAATTGAAAGTGGTGGTTTGCTCAAAATCACATGGTTATCGGTGTACCATGGTTCTTACTTGAACTAAAACATTTGGCTACTCCCGAAGTAATGGCTTTTGGTAAAGAGATTCAAATCCATTAAGTTTTCTCAAAAGATTGCTAGGGACTAGCAATAGTTTAGTGTGGGGATTGATGAGTGTGTAAATACTCATCATTTTTAGTCAAATCTGAACTGCAAAACGTCTAAAAATGCTCAGAAATGCATCAAAATACTGAAAATATCTCAAAAGTGCATTTTATATGTTTCAGATGCAAAATGTTCAAAATTAGATGAAAAATGAGCTAAGTTTGCATAATTGGCAGTTTCAGTCCCCCAAGTTTCAAAAGTTGTCAGAAATAGTCCATGAGCACCTAAATTCAAAAGAAAAATCACCAAAGGTCCTTTTAAAATCAAAAGTTGTCAAAATTAGTCCTTTGGTGAAAAATATCAAAAGTTTTGAGAAATTACAAAATTAGTCCTTTAAGTTTGAAATTTGGCAAAAATGGCCCTTGGAAAATTGGAAAATGTCAAGTTTAGTCCTTGTACTATGGAAACTTGTCAATTGTGGTCCCTTGAAACAAATTTGCAAATTGGCAACATTGGTCCTTGCATTTTCAGAAATTACAACAAAGGTCCTTGTGATTTAAACCCTTTACACCCATTTTGACCCTATCACAAACCAAATGGACCCTGCCATAACCCTTTTGGCCCCCCTGTCATTAGCCAATTTGACCCTTCCCCCTTTTAATATTAAATCCCAGTCAAAATCCAGTCAAACAAACACACCCCGCCATCTCCTTTCCCCATTTCCTCCCCCGTGCAAACCACCCCAACCAAGTAACCTACCACCTCCCTCACCTCTCCTTGTTCCCCCCACCTCCACCAAACAACAAAAGCAATTAATGCATCTCTTACCCACCATCTCACCATTTGTTAAAAATCCAATTTTGGCGCCAAAATCTTTTTTTTTCAATGGCCAAGATCATTTTTAGCCATCCAATGGTTATCAATTGCTGGGAATTCATCAGAGATGAGAGAGAAAGAGTTTGGATATAAAAGGGAAGCAAGAGAAGAAGCAAGGAGTAGTCTACTAGTTTTTAATTTATCTTTAATGTCGTTTTTTATCTTAAAGCTTTAGTTTATTATAAAACCTGTAATCTTTTGTTAATTTGTATCAACTTAAAGTATTTAAGTGTATTGAAACTCATTTCAAGCATCAATTTTAGTTTATTGTTACAATTCTCGGTTTAAGTCCATTGTTTCAAATTTCCAAGTCCAAGTCTTGTATACAAGCTTCAAACGCTCATTTCTCAGTCCCATAAGCTTATACAAGCTTCTAATAGCTTTCTATAAGCTTACATTTGAGCTTTTAAGCAAAAGTGGTTCTTGGTCAAAGAAAGTCAAACTGGGTCAATTTGGTAATGGAAATGGTCAATGGGTGATGCAGTGTTGGAATTGGGTTAGTTCAGAGACATTGGGTTGGTTTTGGATAGGTTAGTGGTACTTTGGTTCATTGTTTCAAGCCATAGTGGCTAGGACCCTTTGTAAGTAAATTTCAAGTTTCTTTGCATTATCTTAATTTGTAGTTAAAACTGGTTCTATTCATTTAAAAGATGTATTTAGGATATATAGATGTAGCTTGATCATTAATTCAAGTATACTCAGTAGTTGTCTCACTTAAATTGCAAAACAGTTAAATAAAGGTGTGTTTGGATCAGTGCTTAAATCATTGTTCGGGCTTGTTCAGTGTTTAGCTCTTGTTGTTTTAAGTTTACTTAGCTCTAAATACTTCATATATGTCTTACTTGTGTGCCTGTAATCCACCAAAGTCAAAATCCATATCATTTGCCTTTTAACAGTTCACTTGTTGGATTTTTGAAAATCAAATCACTTGTTTTGTGTTTAAAAGTCATAAACAAAGCTTGCTTATCTGCATTTAATCACTTAACATCATTTTCAGTTGAGAAATTAAGATCTAACTTCATAAAAGTCAACTACACTCAACTGCTTCAAAAGTCAATTGGCAAAATCAATTTTGAGCCCATATGGAAGGAATTTTCATGGACTCATCCTTGGACCAAATTCAGAGAGAATTGTTGTTTTAAAACTTAAGGTCTCATTTCTTATAGTCATTTCTGTAGAATTTTACAGATTTTTTAAAAGCTTCAAACAAGCTTCTCTTTTAAGCTCTAGTTGCCTGTTCAGGATACTCGTAAAATAAGTCGAAGTTTCTCAGATCTTTGCAAGGTTGCACAGAGCTCAATAGAGCTCACTTAGGTCTGGAATTTGGTTTACAAGATCTCACCCAGGTCTAGTATAGGTTCCAAGTTATTGTTTCTAATTTCTAGCTCATTTGAGTGCTTAATTTTCTGCTTAAACCTGGTACCCTCTCACTGATTTTAGCTCATTAGCTCAAATAAGTCAAATCTTGGTATCTTGCATTCCAGTGTTTAAGGCTTGTTGTTTTTAGTTGCATTTTGATTATTATAGCATATTAGAACTTCTGTTAACAGTTGGTGGCTTGTTTTGATCATTTGGCTTATTCAAATGCTTATTTATAAGCCCTTGGCTTAGCAGTTCCTTATTCTTACACATAAGCACCTGTTTTTCCATTTTTCCTAGATTCCAAATATTATTTTAGAGTTTTCCTGAAATTTTCATATTTTTCCAAGTTGGTTTGCTATTTTTCTGCATTTAAATTGATTTTTAGGCATTTTTAATTAGCATTAAATACAAATAATTAAGAAAAGGTTCAAAAAAATAATTTTTCATTTTTCTTAAGTTTAGATAAATATAAAAAGACAAAAAAATATTTTTCTAAATTTTTCTTGGTTAAATTTGTATTTTTAAATAATTTAATTAGCTTTTAATAGTTTTTAATTCATAAAAAATAGAAAAATAGTCAGAAAAATATAAAAATAGTTTTGAAAATTCTCTTTTGTTATTTTAGATTTTTCCAAGTCATAATTTTATTTTTCTAGCTTTATTTCCTATTTTCTTGTATTTTAGGTTATTATTTAATAGTTAAAAATAGTTTTTAATTAATAATAATTAATTAAATAGTTATAAAAATAATTTTCTTTTTCTAAATATTTTCTTTTATCATTAGGTTTGTAAAAATATCATTTTCATATTTTTAGGGTTAATATTGATTTAGTTTCACGTTTTCATTTGTACGTTACGTAGTTTTTAATTTAAGCTTTATAAAAACATAAAAACAAAAACATCATTTTAAATATAGTGATAGCGTTTATTTAATAGTTTTTATCTTTTTATTTTCCTTTAATTTGCATTTAAGCCGTTGTAATTTGTTGGCTTTTTCTGTAGTTATAATCCTATTCAAATCCCTTTTTCGTTCAAATTTCTCGATCACTTTACGTTTGATAATCCATTGCATAGCTCGCTGGGACATAACGACCCGGGGAGACCCTATACTCCTCAGATCTTCATTGAGTTCGTGTCTGAACCGTTTTAAGTTTCTTACAGTTGGCCATTCACAAGTGGTCAGCTTGCGTGAGAAAACTTGACGGTTTGGCGCGGATCACCTAACCCACTCAGCGGGGTTGGGAACGGGGTTTTTGACTGCAAAGAAAACAGATATCAGTTAGGTGCAAACCCAACTGATGTACTAGTTACGGCGTAACCAACATTACAGGTTACGCCATAATTAAATTACTCAAATAGTTACGGCTTAACATAATCCATAGGTTACGCCGTAACCTTCCCCAGAAACTCAGCACAACAGATGGTCACAATTAGCAATAGATTACGCCGAAACCATCAATTTTATTCAAGTGGTAAAAAGAATCAATAATTTTTTAACCTATTAGTGCGGAGGGATCGCGCCTAAACCATTAGGTTTGTGTTTGACCAAAAACCCTTTTAAACAAAGTCAAAACATCCTAAACGACCCATAAAGATAAGACACGAATAAAAATAACATGGGAATTCATCATAATTATTAATTAATCAAACCAATAGCAATAAAATAATGAAACAAACAAGATCCCCAAAATATTAAAATATAAACCCTTATTGAATAATCGCAGAAAATGAATCAAAAAGAGTATTAATAGATCTTACCAGCCATGGTTTGAGTGATGGAACGAAGAAATCTTGACGAAAATTTTTTGAGAGAAAATTTTACTGTTTTGGTAGGCGGTGAAAAGTGTTTATGTAAAAACCTAGTTTTTCATCTGAATAAGGTTTTATACCGCCCGGATGTTATGGCGTAATAGGAATAAGAGTTACGCCGTAACTAAATTTTCAGATTTATAATTTTTATTATTGCTAAACGGTTACGTCGTAACTCTTAATAGAGATTACGCCGTAACTAAATTTTTAATTCAAGTTTTAATTTTTAGAATTCTTAAAATTATTTAATGGTTACGTCGTAACTCTTAACAGACGTTACGCCGTAACTAATAGCTTCGAAGAATAAATGTGTAATATTGCAATACGAGAGATTGAGATACGTACCTTGGTTTGGAAGTGCTTAAATCTCTTATTTAGGTAAATATAATATACCTTAGATCTTCCATTAATTGCTCCCCGGCAGCGGCGCCAAAAATCTGATGTGCTATTTCATCTTACTTTTAATATTAAACTTAGATAACTTAGGATTAACACATACTAATGGCCAGAGAACCCGATCAGATGTAGTAAAGCCTTAGGTAAATCCGAGTATCGTCCCAAGAGAGCTGTGACCATGAAAGAACTAAGATGATATTGATAATATATAGGTGTGATAAGATTGTGATAATTCATCAACATGCTATTATTCCATACACACAGATACCAGAAATTTAGGGTAAAGAGATAGATAAACGAAGCTTAACGAAGAATACAAATATGGATTGATTCTCGATATAAGGGTTCAATATAGTGGTTAATTATCACCAAACTCCTTTGGTCAATTCGTCATGGCCTATGGTTCTTAGATTCCTCTCCAAGATGAACAGGTCACCCGGGATCATTCGGCAACCTAATAGCAGTCATTAAGGGCCAAATCTACTAGATCTAGTCTGTGGAAACCCGGCCGTTAGGAACTTAGATTTCCCCTAACCTCTTAAATACCTCCACTTGATAGGTGATCATTTGGTCAGTTCGCACTCGAAGAGTGGTTGTACTATGGCCAATTCCTTCCATACTTTGCAATCTATTAGATTGGGGTCAGTTGGTCATATCTCCCAGCCCTTTAGATACTAACAAGCTTATAATATTACCAAGACTAGCGATCTATGATAAGACTAGTAAATGTCTATAAAGAATTAAAGAGAAGATCAATAACAAAAATGCAAACTTCAATTAATAACATGAATTCATAGTATAAGTCCTAGAAAAATATAAAAGGAATTCAAACTCGAATACAACGGAGATCGTAGACGAGAACGTCGTTATTCAATGCTCCTAAGCCATGCTTCTTCTTCTGTGTTTGATCCCCCCAAACCCTAGAAGGTTTTGGAAAGGAGAGATGATTAAAACTGATGAAATCTTCGACTATTTATAGGCTCAGATACTAGTTACGG
The DNA here is from genome assembly GCA_910596185.1 of Chrysanthemum makinoi. Taxonomy (NCBI): domain Eukaryota; kingdom Viridiplantae; phylum Streptophyta; class Magnoliopsida; order Asterales; family Asteraceae; genus Chrysanthemum; species Chrysanthemum makinoi. The sequence goes on from OU343220.1 coordinate 73,236,079, forward strand.
TGTAACATTTATTAAGTAGTTACGCCGTAACTCTTCAAATCTTGTGCTTATCCATGGTTACGGCATAACCTGAGTTGGGGGTTACGCCGTATTCTTTGTAAATGAAGTGCGTATCTTCAGTTACGGCGTAACCTGAGCTAATGGTTATGCCGTAGTCTTTGTAAATGATGTTTATCCATGGTTACAGCGTAACCTGAGCTGGGGGTTACGCCGTATCTCTTGTCAAGTAAGCTGCATAATGTTCAGTAGTCATGTTACGGCGTAATTATATTCCATGGTTACGCCGTAATCTTCATAATTATAGTTACGCCGTAACTTTTATCACTTGGTTCGCCGTAGTTGAGAGAAAACTCATCCTTTGGGCTTGAAAATGTCCAATTACTGCTTCCTTGCATAAAATAGGTCCTGAAATGAAATAATAAGGAATAAGGATGTTTTCACTAGCATTTTACTCATAATGTGATGATAAAGGGGGAAATTAACGCTTAGAATATCATGACTGTTTGATGTTATCAAATATCCCTCCACTTGAACTCTACTTGCCCTCAAGTAGACCATTTTAGACTGCAAAAGATACATCCCCAAGGAATGTGCAGTTAAGATTTCCGTACTAGAATATTTATAAGATCCGAACACCTCACAAAATGGGAATGAAAACACTCTCACACTCATCCCAATCTAAGTGTTAATTTCGGGGTGATCACTCAATTGCACGGACATAGCAAGTATTCTATCATAAGCTTGGCAATTACACACAACTCCACCACTAGAGCTAAAGTTAAGACAAATTTTAGAAAGCAATGTTGGGTGATTATGATTCGAAGGCTATGGGTTAGTGTCATTACTAACGTGTCACGGAGAAGTGGACAAAATCAATTGTACATGACCAAATCCATGGCTAAGACATCAAGGATTGTTCGTTGCATCACCTAGACATGCTTCACGACAAAAAGGGTAAGGTAAGGCATATGATATTTTAATGGGTGAAAATAAAAAGTAAACAAATAGTCTTAGCTTAAAACCAAGTTTCCATCGCCCCACCGTTCATTCGAGGTTTATCTTCATAATCATGATACGTTAAGGAAATACACCATTTGAATATTTTCCTTTCTTGAACCGATGGTGTCTTCACTATCTTCCAATCTTTGAATGTGATCGAGGAGTTTATTCTCAATGCCAATTTCTTTCATTCATATAGTGCTTACAATATTCCGAACTTTTATCAACAGAGTCTGCTACGCAATTTATTTATTTATTTATTTTTTTAAATCCCCCCACTTGAGATGGGCATAAGGCAATAATTGGGGGGCTTAAATGATCTTCAATAGGATGTAGATGATTTGGAACTTCTTCCGAAACTTTTACTCAAACCTCAAACTAGGGCGAAAAATGACTTCAAGATCAAAAGATAAGACTACACGGTAGGCTAAGGTGTAAGGGTGTAACGAAAATAAGGGTTAGAAAATGAAAGGATAGCCTCAAATAGGTGTAACTAGGGGTATCTTGAATTAAAGGAGAGTGCAACAAAAATGGTTAACACGGAGGTCGAAAAGTCAATGTGACTAATCGATAAACACACACAAGTAAACACATATGGGCTATTCGGGTTTAATCTTAAAACATTTACTTTTTTCAAATCGCCTTTTCCAAATGCACCAAGCTAACTTGATATACTACTCGTCTATGGTCTCGAAGTGATGTAAAAGCCAAGTTCGAAGTTTATAATACTATCGCACAATAAGGGTTATGGTGTGCTCGGCTATATGTGATTCTAGATTGGTTAAAAATATGACAAAATTTTTTCAAATGAGCTTAAAATTTTAAAACCAACTAGAAAATTAGGGAAAGTAGGCTAAGTAATCATACACTTCATTTCTATTCCTATCCCCCCACTTGAAGTGTACAAAGTCCCATTTATGTTTAAAAAAAGGAAAATAAAATAGAAATAAAAATAAACGAAAGAAATAAACTCCCCTCTCAAATGCTTGCCCAAGATGTCTCACTAAAGGTTGAAGGTGGGTCAGGAGGTTGCTAATGCAAGATCATATCCGGTGACTACGCTTTAACTAATATGTTGCAAAAAATTTTCCTCGTCTGCTTATAGGTTACCTGCAGAATCAATCCAAAGGGTTACTGCACTGCATCACAGAACCAAAACCTGCACAAAATACATAGGAAAATTTTGTACCCATGGGTACAATCGATTATCAAGCACACAAATATCCAAATTATTCAGTTATTACAGACATATGTTTGAAATTGTTTTAAATTGTCACCAAACAGGGGAATCAATCATCCCTGTGGAGATCGTGGTCCATGGAGTGAAACGGTGTTGGGTCGAAGGAGTGCTTGTGGTGCTACCAAGAGTGGGCTCGGCCTACATAAATGCCACTCCTCCTTGGACGCCAATATCGAGGATGTCGGGCTGGTACACATATCCCGGTCCATGCCATCTAGGGTGGCTCAGGTGCATGCTCTAGAGCATTTGGCTTGTACGACTCGTGACTCTCACCAAGAAATCCTGTGTGCTCTGCCGCACTGATCCAATGTACCGTGAAACCCTCAAATTGGTTACTTAGACCATATAAACCCCACCCAGGCTATCAATCTCCTCGCTGAAGTGGGTAGACATCCCCTCGATCCGCCATCGATCATCTCAGAACTCCGTCTCAATATTAACGCAGTGCTCTTCGTTTACCCCTAGGCACACGTTCCTCAACATACTATTGGGCACCACCAGCACCACTACCTTCCCCGACTTCTCTCCTCGGGGCAATCCCAGCCAACTCAATCACTCCATACACATCTTCGGTGCAAATCCTGAACTCAACTAGCTTATTCAACCCAATCAAGCTAGTTTCCTTCCCACGGTTTACCCAAGCCAACGCCTCCTCAGTCATCAAATCATAGCTCCTCGCCAACCTACCAATAAAATGAGCCCCCTGAATTGGACTCTTCCATGTAAACCCCTTAGTTCCACCGCCCATGAGCCTCGCCAAGTAGTGGGGGACATCGATGTGATTTCCCTCGTCCATCCCCTCCAAGAGGTACAAATCGTCCATGGTCATTTTCTCCTTAGCAGAATGCCTTGCCCTAATAGAGCAAGCAAGGAGTCGGTGCACTAAACGCCGAATAGGGTTCCGTACCATGGTGTAAGTCGGCGGGTGCTTCGAACGCATTCAGACCACAAAGTAAATTGTTGAAGTAGGCTACGTATCATGATCTTCAGGCCTATGCCTCCAACAAGTATTGTAAAACATTTGGAAGGCTTCATATTCCATTTCTTCCTGAGTATACAAACCCATCCTTTCGGTATATTGCTTCAACGTCAAACGCCTTCTCACACCCCCAACTGAAAATGCAATGAAACCACATTATCATCCTCGATCTCATTTCTGAACTCAACTGTAGCAAGAAACTCCTGAACATATTCCGGAATAATTGGCTCGGTGATCCTAAAGAGCCTTATCCAAGCATTGCAAGTGAAATCCCCCTGCGAACATTTGTACTTGATCTTGCAAAATTTTATCAATTTCCTTCCAGCAGCCCCATTGGCAATCCCATCGAATGCCTCGAAATCCAAGGCTTTGGGTTGACTAATGTATTTTCTTCTCAACTTCTCGTAATCTTCAAGACATAGTTGCCTAATCCCTTCGTCTTGGAATGCCAAAAACCTAACCCACTCAGCGGGGTTGGGAACGGGGTTTCTTCCTGCAAAGAAAACAGATGTCGGTTAGGTGCAAACCCTACTGATGTACTAGTTACGGCGTAACTAACATTACAGGTTACGCCGTAATTAAATTACTCAAATAGTTACGGTGTAACATAACCCATAGGTTACGCCGTAACCTTCCCTTTAAACTCAGCACAACAGATGGTCACAATTAGCAATAGATTACGCCGAAACCATCAATTTTATCCAAGTGGTAAAAAGAATCAATAATTTTTTAACCTATTAGTTCTGAGGGATCGCGCCTAAACCTATAGGTTTGTGTTTGACCAAAAACCCTTTTAAACTAAGTCAAAACATCCTAAACGACCCATAATGATAAGACACGAATCAAAATAACATGAGGAATTCATCATAATTATTAATTAATCAAACCAATAGCAATAAAATAATGAAACAAGCAAGATCCCCAAAATATTAAAATATAAACCCTAATTGAATAATCGCAGAAAATGAATCAAAAAGAGTAGTAATAGATCTTACCAGCCATGGTTTGAGTGATGGAATGAAAAAATCTTGACGAAAATTTTTTGAGAGAAAATTTTACTGCTTTGTAGGCTAGTGAGTGTTTTTGTAAAAACCTAGTTTTTCATCTGAATAAGGTTTTATACCACCCGGATGTTATGGCGTAATAGGAATAAGAGTTACGCCGTAACTAAATTTTCAAATTTATAATTTTTATTATTGCTAAACAGTTATGTAACATATTGGATTTCATAAACACATCAAATAATATTAAAGAGGGGCGTATGGGTTGAGTTTTAGAGAGAGAAAATAGAGAGAGAATTGGGAACTTGATGAAACAAAGAAAAATGGTATTGAAGCTCCAACCCTCTACCTTAGGAGGTAGAGGGTATTTATAGTTTTCTTACAAGATACGCCTCCTACGGGCTGTGGATCAGGCATACAGTGGGTAAAGACCCATCCTTCCTCCACGGTGTTACTTAACTAACTACTTATTAACATAACATGACTATTTAACTAATGAGCTTAACGACATATACTTGAGGTGACCGATTCTTTAAATAACGGATTTTCTAAATCCTAACAATCTCCTGGGAGGCCACCTCAATTTACATTGAATACGTAGAGATATTACATTTTGATTGTTCTTGATTCTTGATTAAGATCTTTTCTCGAGTCCATAGCCTTTGATTCTTCATGTTCCGATGTTTGTTAGCTCAATGGAGATCTTTAGCGATCCACGCATGATGAGTTTTGAGTCACCTTTGAGATCATCAGCCATCATAAATCTCTGACTCTTCCATTGTTGTGTTGCCATCATGTGAATTTGTGACTTTTGGACCTACATGCTCGCATTTTGGATCATGATATCTTCTTAGCAGAGTTACAGAAGCTTTTAATGATTCATGATATTTGCAAGAACAGAAAGGTATATGGAGTGAAAATATCGAGTCCTTGATGAAGATATGCACTTATCATGAGTTCTTTAGACATGAATGTGATGTGTGAGCATGCGGCTATTGATTGACTTCTCAATTCGATCACCGCAAACGCGGTGTTCCCGCACAACAACAATAAGCGCATCGAAAGTGTCTTTGATCACTTTCGCTGAATTGAGGTAACGGCCGTTTCCCAACGTTGATCGCGATCACATAAGTACGTCAGTAATCGTATAATTCCTAAGAATCTCCTTGACAGGGTTTCGCAGCTGCTCTAGCTGATCTCAAACCGGAACGTCTCAAAGAAGACAACACAGAGTGAGTGAACCAGCAACTTGAGGTTTGCTGATTGAGGAAAATGATTTAAGAAACAATCGTGTATTGCTTATCAGAAAGCATTTTGCAATACAACGAAGGTTTTCTATTGGAAATCAATTTTCAATCACAAACACCTTTTGATTTTGAAAAACATACTACACAGTCGACGTGCTCAAGAAAATAATTTTAGTGTACATCGACCGATTTGTCAAAGGTATCCGTCAATCCATTTCCTGGACCAAGGTTGATTCAAAGTGTGAATCGGCCCATCGTTTTAATCCAGTTGTCACAAGTTTGATCTATTGGATAGATCTCACAAGTCACCCACCAAGAGCTTGTTTGATGTTGGCTCTAGAAGGATTTCCATCTTCATCGTGAGTATTTATCATGGAAAATGATTGACATGCCTAAATTATAAGCCTAAAGATTAGCCTAACTCATTAAATGAGTGACACATGGATTGCCATACCTCTCTTTCCCATTACTTACCATTGATTTTGACATGTGTTTCAAGATCCTAGTTAGGCATAAAATTAGGCATGTAATTTAGGCATGCCTATCACTACTCATTTATCATATCACTCGGATGTTCTGGCAATACCACAAGGATAATGCGTAGGACTCTTAAGATATATTCTCACTTTCCACATTGTGTGAAACAGTGAGTCTTCATTGATTGTGTCCTAGTGAGATTTATTGATGATCTCATGGCTCTAGACTCAATAGTGCAGATTTGTTTCCTATGCCGGAGACTAGGGAGAGGGTCTCCATCTTCAATATCAACAATCTCTAAGAGAAGGTCGATAGATCATGTAGGTTCCATGTGAGAATGAAACAAGTCCTTTTAAGAGGAGCTTGAGTAGTTTGGGAAGTTGTAGTGCAATGCGTCACTGGGTCCATGACCTCTTTCTTCCATCGATGTTACCTTGGTAACCACCAAGAGCATACGAATTGAACCCGGTTCCGCTCTAAGGTTGAATTATTGGAGGGCTATTTCTTTTCACCCTTTCTCATCTGATCTTTTCATTCTTCAACCCTTCCGTGCTTATCGAGATTTCATAACTAGAACCTTGTTGGGTTTGTTCAGCCTAGCTCTATCTCAACCGACTCTTCCCATTTCTCACTTTTCTCCTTTTTTCATTATACATAAGAACTTCTACACTATCTAGTGGATTTTCCCTAGGTAGATCCCCTCCTGCTCAAGGATCGGGGAACTAATACCTAACCTAACCATCCTTATAACACCATGCATAAAGTAAATCTGGTCGGTCTTTTGGTATTGTTCTTCTGCCATTGAAACCATTTGAAAATCATTTGAAAGCCATTTGAAGATCAATCAAGGTACTTGTGATATAGAATCAAAGCTTTTTGTACCTTAATTGTTTTTGATATTTTGGAAATGCTCCCCCTAAACATGTGCTTCAAGTATTAGAAATTGTTTTAGCACATGGAGGCAAGAGGAATTTGAAATCTTAGATTCAGACTTAAAGATCCAATCTTTGATTAACATTTTCTAAAATGATCATTATCACTTCCTTATCAAATCTAGTATTTAAAATACTTTGAGTAAAACACTTTTGGGAAGGATGAGGTTTTCTTATGATTGCTCCCCCTCAATATGTGCATTGAGATTCGAAAGTGTTTTACACATATTAGAGAGAACCTGCACTTAGAGACAAATTAGTCACATTTCAATCCTTTTTGGTTTGAGATAGATGCTCCCCCTTAACATGTGCATGAAAAATTTGAAATCGTTTGGCACATGTAGGGAGGAGTGCTTGTTATTATCTTTATAAAACCAATCAGTTTATATCCAATTTAAATCACAAATTCTCTCTTGATCACAATTTTCAAATCCTTTGAGATTTGTGATCTCTATTGATTTAAATTAATTTTGAAAACTTTTGAGGAGAATAGTGACTTGCTTTTGAAAAACATTTTAACTAATAAGGATCAGATTTTGAGCCTTTAAACTCCATTGTTCAAACATGCATAAGTATCTTATGAAAACAAAACCTAGGTCTAGATCCAAATGTGTAAAAACAATGTAAAACGTTGTTCTTTTTGATTTTACAAAAGTAGACCTTGTTTGATTACATGCCAATTGTTTTGAAAAATAACCCTTGGATTTGATTGAAATCATTCTCCCCCTCAATCAATGACATATGTTGTTGATTGAGCGTAAGAGATTTTGTCAAATGATAAGTCCAAATGATTTACAGATATTCCGAGTTATTTTCAAAGCAATTTTGTTTTCATAAAGTGACAAATATTTTTCAGAAGAATGTTTTAGAAGGAAAAATATTTGTTAAGACATATTTGTCTTTTAGAATCAGAGCAAGAGGTTTCAAATGTTTAGATTGAGCATGGCTCTGTTCTTTCTTTTAAAACGGGTTATTGCCTAAGATGACAATAAACCACCATTTTTCTCCATCATTTTTTTTAAGGTTTATGTACAATCGAACTTCATCTAAAGCCCCGTGTCATTCTTTGAGTGACAAATCAAAGTCCGTAGATGTTATCGAAGATTAGAAATAGATGGGAAAAATAATATTTTTGAGCTTTTTCAAAGATTTTCTGATTTTTATGGATTTTTGAAATTTTATATTTTTCTATTTTCTTTTTGTGGGTTTTATAATTTTGTATTATGCTTTTTTGAATAAATATGTACAAGAGATGGATGAAGAAACGCTTTTACTCCTCGTCTTCCTCTTGAAGACGTTTGAGTGTATCCGGTTGTAGACTCTTTAGACCAAGTCGTAGAAGGATAAACTCAAAACGCCTTCTCGAAGAGCTTTGGTGAAGATGTCTGCTAGCTGATATTCAGACTTCACAAAATATAGTTCCACTACACCATTCTCCACTTGCTCCCTGATGAAGTGATGTCGAATGTCGATATGCTTTGCTCTTGAATGTTGAACGTTGTTGCATGAGAGAGCAATGGCACTCTTGTTATCACAACACATAGGGATTTTGTTGAATTCAAAGCCATAGTCAGATAATTGGGATCTCATCCATAGGATTTGAGCACAACAGGTTGACATGGCTATGTATTCCTGCCTCTCAGAGGATATTGAGGTACTCATTTGTTTCTTTGAAGACCAGCTCACAAGCTTATCGCCCAAAAAATGAGCACCTCCCCGACATGCTTCGACGTATCTTGACACCTCGCATGGTCAGATCTCATAGGCTGTTAGTGACATACCCGTGTCCTTCGTACCAAAGTCTCATATTGATGGTTCCTTGGAGGTACCGAAGACCCGCTTTTAACCGCTTCAAGGTGCTTTTTGGTAGGCTTAGCCTGGTATCGAGCACACATGCATATAGCTAACGAATGTCCGGTCTCATGGAGGTAAGGTACATCGGGATCCAATCATGCTACGATATTTAGTTTGGTCAACCATGATCCCTGAGTGGTCCTCATCTAGTTTAGTACGCTCCACCATGGGAGTGTCAACAGGATCACAAGAATCAAATCCAAATTTCTTTAAAATCTCATTAGCATATCTGATTGATTGATAAAATGCCTCCTGACTTTGTGAAATTTGTAATCCCAAGAAAAATGACATTTGTCCCATCATTGACATTTGAAATTTGGAGCCCATCTCCTTAGAAAAACGGTCACATTCATTGGAGTCAGTTGAGGAAAAAATAATATCATCAACATAGATTTGAACATGAATTAAGTGTTTGCCCGACTTTCCGTGAACAATGTCGGATCAACTGCTTCCTTTGTGAATCCATTAGATAGAAGAAACTTTGATAGCGTGTCGTACCATGCCATTGGAGCTTGCTTCAAACCGTAAAGGGCCTTCTTCAAGCGATAGACATGAGTAGGATGCTATGGATTCACAAAGCCTTCCTACCGACCGACGATACAACCTCTTTCGGATCTCCCTAAGAAAAGTAGTCTTTACATCCATCTCGATAGACTACCATGTTCTTACTAGCAAATACGTTAGCCAAGAAGATTCTATTGCTTCTCGATATGTGCAACTGGAGCAAATGATTCTTCAAAGTTAATACCTTCTTCTTGATGGTATCCTTTTGCAACCAGTCGAGCCTTGTTCTTTAGCACATCACCATGCTCATCAAGTTTTACTTTGAAGATCCATTTTAGAGCAATGATCATAGCACGTCAGAGCGGTACTAATTCCCATACATCTAGTCGATCAAACTCATAAATTTCTTCTTACATGGCATTGAACCACTGTCCTCGGTCATGGTCGTTTTAACATCTTTTGGTTCGACCTTAGATAGTACGGAGTTGAAGAAGCACCACAAGGCATCAGTTGCAAGTTGCTTACGAGTGGATACTGGACGAGAAAGGTTCCCAATGATGTTGTCCAATGGATGGTCATGTGTCCATTTTCTAAGGTGCTCGTGTGGTTGTGGTTGAGGAACTTATGTAGCAGATTTGGAGTCCCCTGATGAAGATGGTTCAGATGATGGATCAGGGGCAAAGATGTTTTCAAACGGTGCATCTTCTAGAGTGGCAAAGGGTTTATCTCCATCATAGTTGCCAGAAACATTTTCATGATGTACACTCGAGGATTGAGGATTTGTTGATAACGATGAGTGATTCGCAGAGGGCGCTTGACTCTGATACGTAAACGAAGGATTATCTATATGGACTGGGTTAGGGACCGCCACTGTTGATGGAGTAGACTGATAATTAGCCATAGGTTCATAGTATTCAACAAACATCGGATCAAACAATTTCTTCAAATCATCTTCCAAGGAGGTACATATGGAACTGCTGGTGAGGGGTTTTGTACAAGAGAAGAACTAATGGGACTACTTAATGAATGTTGAGGTGCGAGTCCGAACTTGATTGTCCGGAGCCATTTGCCCGAACGACAAATCATCGAACGACGTGAATAGTTTCCATGATATCTCGAGTTCTTTTGTTGTAGATTCGGTAACCCTTCCTGTTTGGTGCATAACCTACAAAAACTCCAATGTCCGCCTTAGCTCTTAATTTACCTAAATCTTGACCATCATTTGTTGGATAGCACAAAGCACCAAACACACGAAGGAAGGAGAGATAAGGTTTTCGATTGTGGACAAGTTCGTATGGAGTTTTTCCATGAGTGATGTGTATAAGGGAACGATTTTGGGTATAGCAAGCAGTGGCAATGGCTTCAGCCCAGAGAAACATTGGAACCTTTGAGAAAATTAGCATTGTTCTTGCAGCTTCCACAAGGGTCCGATTTCGCCTTTCAACTACACCATTCTGTTGAGGAGTGCGTGGAACACTTCTTTGATGACCGATTCCAATGCTTTCATAAAACTGACTTAGTTCTTTGTTAACAAACTCAGTTCCATTGTCCGTTCGAATAATTCTAACATTTTTGTTAAGTCAAACCTGCAGTTGTTTGATAAGTTTGATGATGACATCCGAGTTTCATCATTTTTCTCAAAACTTAACCCAAGTAAATCGAGAGTAGTCATCAACAACGACTAACACATATTTCTTCCCGTTTATAGTTTGCACTCTTATGGGTCCACACAAATCCATGTGAAGAGTATGAAGAACTTCCATTACTGAGTTTGCAGGTTTGGGTTTATGGGCATATTTCTTGCTTTTTTCCAATTGACATGCTGAACAAAGATGATCTTTTTCATACTTCAATCTGGGTAAACCTCTTACAAGGTCCTTTCTAGACAAATCATTTATGGTTCCGAAGTTTAAGTGATTGAGACGACGATGCCATAGCCATGACTTTGTTTTAGAGGCCTTTGATAACAAGCAGATTGGAGAAGACTTCATCATATCTTCGATAGAGATGGTGTATAGGTTTGTTCCACGTTTTCCTCTTAAAAGTTCCACACCATCAAGTTCTCTAACAAAAAAAAGTATGTTTTCTAAAAGCCACTTCTAGATCAGAATCACAGATTTGACCGACATAAAACAAATTATGACCAAGACCTTCAACATAGTATACCCGGGAAATTACACTATCACCAACCACATAATCTCCATAACCCATAATTGCCCCAAAGTGGTCGTTCCCGAATCTAACAAATTCCCGATAAATTTACTCACGGTTCATGAGCATGAGCATCTCCAATCATATGCTTGGAACATGCCTGAGTCCAGTACTTACGTAATCCGATTTGAACGACCGCAGTTGAACACAAACAAGAATGGATGACTGGACAATTGGGATCCCGATGCAAGAATGGGTTCCACTTGGTTAGTAAATGTGATTGGAGCACCCACATCAGAAGTAGAAACAATGATATCATTAGAGGTATATGCCGGGCTAGCAGTAAAAGTATATCTATTCAAAGTGTGTTCACTTCTTAAAGGTATAGTTCTACCAAGAGGCATCCATTTCCTAACGGGCATTGATCTAGATAATTTAGGACACAACTCATTAAGATTGAATTTACGCCAAGAGGTATCCAATGATAGCCTACATTACTAAATTTTCTTCCTGTTGGTTTCCAATGTTTTCTAGCCCTCTTCCACCTTGGTTTTCTTACCTTCTTATCCTGTTTTCTAGTGTTAACAATTTTACCGAGATTCGATAACAGATTACTCAAATCATTCACAACACATTCATGATAAATACCTGAAATCAAGCATTCATTACATGTTTTGCAAGTAGTAGCGTAATTCGGATTAATTACAAGACGCTTATAACTAATACTAGAATCAACACGATTCGTCTTATCCAACACAAACTTATTGTTCCTAGGGTGGTCTTCTACTTTCTTCCATTGATCACACTTAGCTTGCGAGGTCCTATCTTGCTTTGTATTGCCTGGAGGCTTTGACCGCTTGCTTTTGTATCACCTGACTACCCCTGTAGAAGGAATGATGGGAACATTAATTGGTTTTGCTACTTTTTGCATTCCCGATCTAGAAGTGCTGGGATCTGAAGTACTTGCAGGCACATCAAAGTTCACATGCTTGACTTTCGGCACAGAACAAGGCATATCATGGGTTGCATGCTTAACACTAGGCATAGAGCAAGGCATAACGACTTTATCTTTCTTACAAAAGGATTTAGGGCATGTTGCTCTTAAACATTCTAAAAGTTCCTAAGATCGTTTGGCATATAAGCATGCATACCTAACTTCACTATCAAGTGGTTTATTTATGCTATCCTCTTCTAAAATCTCACGGAGACATTCTAGACTATCCTTAAGGTATGGAAGATATTCTTGAAACACAAGTTCGTTATTTCTAATATGAGGAGGAATATACTTTACAGTCACAGATTACTTAGAATCCAAGAAATTCCTTTGAAATAACATTCTCATCACAGACAAGTGGCATTTTCCCTTTTACCTGACTCTTCAGATTCTCAATTTCCTTTTGTAAAGAAGTTATTTTTTCATTGTTCTTGTCACGAGTGACTTTCATTGAATTATATAACTCTTTGAAATGTTGTTTAACCTTTTCATTTTCTTCAAGAAAACTCTCATTTTCTTGTTGTAAAACATTAATGATGTTTTGAAGATGAAAGTTTTGAGAATTCTGAGAATCTAAAGGAGGAGGCATTAGGGAGCCATTCACATTATTCTTATCACCCTTTAATTGTGAAATTTGGGTTTTCAATTTTTTGATCGTGTTACACTGAGCTCGAATATGTTCATCACGTTTGCTTATTTCAAAAACTGCATCAAACTCAGGAGCATCCGAGGATGTCTTGACATTTGAGGTTTTAACATTTTCTTTGAGATGTTGATATTTTAATTGCAAAGCAAAATGTTCAACTTCCAGCTTAGAAAAATGTTTTACCAAGTTATCATGATCATCCTGGTCTATTTTCTCATTCAGTTTTGAGTTTTTATTTTCAAGCTCAATGACACAAACATGGGAAACTTTTAATGCAACAGTTAATTCATGAAATTGAGACGCAGTAATAGAATAATTTGTAACAGTGAAGAACACATCTTGAGCAACACATTGAGAGATCAAATTATCATTAATGATGTGCAGATTCTTTATCTCAATTTCATTACTCTTAAGCTCTCGTTCATGCATACTAACCTCAAATTCCATATCATTAAACATCTTTTCCATTTCTTTAATCTCTGTGTCCATTCCCTTTCGAAGACTCTCAAATTGTTCTTTAAGTTGTTTAAAGAAAGGCATGACCCCAGTTAAATAGCATTCTTTAGTTTGTTCAAAACCCTTTCCCTTCAGCTATCCCAGGGGTGTGATTATCTTCTTACACGCTTTCTCAAAATCAACAAATAGTTGGTAAACTACATAGAGGTGATTAAGGTCTTGCTATTAGTGGGAAGATTTCTAGGCACTAAATGCATTGGTGTATTTAGGGGATACACAGTGGTGGAGGCAATTTCCTACAAGGGAATTCTTTTCAATAAAATCATCGCCTTTTGTTTGTCCGCATCATTTTCCAAAAATTTGTTCATGGGCACCGTCTGGGTCTAAACTTATTAAAGGAAATCCAGTTGTCCTTAGAATAATTTGGTGTTTTAACGATGATTTTATCTCTTATGCACAAGGGACTATTAAATTTATCATCCATTTTTTTCCTAGAGACTTCTTCTAATTTTTATCTTCCTCGAGCACTCAAAGACAAGTGGGTTTCTGTCTGGGCTTAAGAATCTCATTTCCATCATATATTACCTTTTGAGCTGCTTTAGCCTTACTACACGCCTTAGGATTTGGTTCATCTACAAGTGCAACGCTATACTTATTACTTAGAACTCTATGCTTGGTGATCATGTGAGCAGTATGAATGGTGTTCCCTTGTACGTACAATTTATTTTCAACTTTGTTCTTCAAAGTTTTTAGGTTGGAAAATTCATTTAAAAGTTTTGATTGCTTAGCATTGAATTCTTGTTTAAGAACTTTCACATTATCTTGAATTTCTTGTTTCTGTTTAACAGTTTTGTTAAGCTTTTCTTGTAAGGAATCCAACTCTTGTTTTAACATTTTTTCCCTAAAATTACTTTTCTCATGATTGTACGCATTTGGTTATCCATCTCCTGCCCACGGGTAGTTAATTCAAACTTAGCACGTTGTTCATATATAGCAACTTGTTCTTTATAGGCGTTTAGTTCGATGTAATAGAATCATCGAAAGGGCACATGCAGTGAATTCATCCAAAATATAGTCATCATTGACTGCAGAAGATGCATTACTTGGTACAATTTCACTTTTATTTTGTTTCACATATTGCTCATATGGGATAACATTGATATTACCCATATTTTTAATATCTGATTCAATAATTTCAGTTGATTTTACTTTGTCGTGTATCTTTTACACATCAACATCATCGTATAGTTTTAATACCTCAGATATGATTGATTCCTTGGAAGGACTGGCCTTTTGTGGTGAAGGAGCCTTTGTAGAAACCATTGGTGAGATACTAGCCATGAAGATGGTCTTGGCAGTTGGTTCATCATCAACATCTGAATCAAATGCATCACGCAACTTGAAATGCGTTGGGATTGTTACAACCCATACCCTCGCGACCGACCTGTTCATCCACATCAAAGATCATACGCTTCGGCATTTCCCTTAGCAAGGAATAGCAATTCTTCCTCATTTAAAAAAGCTCCACTATCTTGAGCTTGTACCAAAGAACATCTTGTCCCCTCAAGTACTCTGATTTTGTGGACGTTTTGGAAGAGTGCAATTCCTTTATGTGTCCTCTCTCCACCACAGTTGTAACATCTAATAGGCTTTACTTGACCCTGAGCCATGTTTCTTCCACGATTCTGATTACCCATATATCCACCACCACCACCCGCATTCCCATATCCAGCACCAACATTCCCTTGCTCATTCTGTCTTCCTTGCACACTCTGCACCACTACCTTTCCATCTCTAACAGTAGCTTGATTGTGGGGATTGGATGCTGTTCTGAGGTTATTGTTGGTGTGTGGAGTGAGATTCAGATTTTGCCTAACCGTAAGAGACAGTTGATTAACGAGATTTTCCGTGAATGTTTTTGAATCTGGAGGCTTATACCATGGATTTGGAATGAGTTTGTGATTACCATTACCAGTTGGTATCACTTGAGATGCTTTGGTGGTTATTCCTACATTTGTGTAGAATGCAGTTGAATCATTTGACGAGCTTGCATCACCATAATTGGTTTTGAACTTTTCCAGGATCATTCGTTCAAACATAGCATGTTTCATTCTCAAGCAAGTACGCATACAATTGCTCATAGTTAGTGTGCCTCAAACCTTTGGTTAGCTTGACTGAAGTGACAAATTTGTGCCATTCGGGATTCATGTTGTTCGCAAACTTTGAATTGAGCTGAATATTTGGCATAGTCATTTTGATATTCCTCATGTCATTCACGAGGTTGTGGAACCTCACGAAGTATTCAGGAAATTTTCCCTGGGTTCATCTTAAAGTTCTCAAAATCATCATAGCTTGAGACTCTCTGTCTTCTTTTAGTTAATTCTGAACCAGAGAAGCATCTTGAGAAGCATCTTGACATTGTCCCAAACCGCTTTGGCTTCAGGTTGTGATTGATTAACTTGTAGATGTCCTTTGGTAGACCCTGAAGTACAATGTTTGAGGTCCTAATATCAAGATCGTATCTCTTTTCTCCTTATCAGTAAGTTCATCATATGTCTTTGGTCTATCCAATCCTAATGTCACCGAGCCATCAATGCTAGCTTCAAGTATGTCTCTGTAGTCTCAACTTGGTACGGTCCTTCATCAATTGATTTGAGAATGTTAACCATATTTTCCTTACCCAAGCAGACAATCATTCGTTGAGCCCATGAGTCATAATCAGTTCTGTCTAACATGGGTGGACGAGTATCTAATCCTGCAGCTTGAACGCCCCGCCACGAAGAGATGATTGTAGGCACGTTGGTAGACATGATTACAAATTCTACGGGATTTTATAGCTCTTTGATTAAACCGGGAAATAGAATCTTTCACGGGATTTTACTAAATCAAGAGAAAACCGTAAATCTTAACAATACGAAACAATAAGTCTCAAAAGACAAATCGCTAGTAAGACAAGTCGCTAGAGTGATAAGTCGCTAGAAAAACAAGTTGCTAGATTGACAAATCGCTAGAAAGACAAGTCGCTAGAGTGACAAATCGCTAGAAAGGCAAGTCGCTAGAGTGACAAATCGCTAGAAAGACAAGTCGCTAGTGACAAATCGCTAGACATACAAATCGCTAGTTAGACAAATCGCTAGACAGACAAGTACATCCACTACCTCGTCCTTTTTGTCGTTTTGTCTCAATAGACAAATCGCTTAGTGCACAAATCGCTTCACAAAACACAGGCAAATCGCTTAAACATAGGGACAAATCGCTATGAAGAAAAATGGTACGAGACACAAATCGCTTCCATGAAACTTTCTAAAACACCACTTTTCAATCCAAAAACAACTCAACCACGCTGATTCAAGCCTTCCAAATCAAAACCTAAGCACTTATAATGATTATAAACACAAAAGTACAATAAAAATCCAAACTTTAACACTAGAAATGATCCAAATGATGCTAACCACTCTAAACTCATTCAAACCCAAAAACCTTATGAAAACCACTAGAAATCCAAGAACATGAAATATGAGTGATCAAACCATGGCTCTTGATACCATTTGTAACATATTGGATTTCATAAACACATCAAATAATATTAAAGAGGGGCGTATGGGTTGAGTTTTAGAGAGAGAAATAGAGAGAGAATTGGGAACTTGATGAAACAAAGAAAAATGGTATTGAAGCTCCAACCCTCTACCTTGGGAGGTAGAGGGTATTTATAGTTTTCTTACAAGACAAGCCTCCTACGGGCTGTGGATCAGGCATACAGTGGGTAAAGACCCGTCCTTCCTCCACGGTGTTACTTAACTAACTACTTATTAACATAACATGACTACGACTACGAGCTTTCTAATAAATACATATACTTGAGGTGACCGATTCTTTAAATACCGGATTTTCTAAATCCTAACAGGTTAT
The DNA here is from genome assembly GCA_910596185.1 of Chrysanthemum makinoi. Classification (NCBI taxonomy): domain Eukaryota; kingdom Viridiplantae; phylum Streptophyta; class Magnoliopsida; order Asterales; family Asteraceae; genus Chrysanthemum; species Chrysanthemum makinoi. The sequence goes on from OU343220.1 coordinate 73,253,468, forward strand.
GTCGTAACTCTTAATAGAGATTACGCCGTAACTAAATTTTTAATTCAAGTTTTAATTTTTAGAATTCTTAAAATTATTTAATGGTTACGTCGTAACTCTTAACAGACGTTACGCCGTAACTAATAGCTCAAGAATAAATGTGTAATATTGCAATACGAGATTGAGATATGCACCTTGGTTTGGAAGTGCTTAAATCTCTTATTTAGGTAAATATAATATACCTTAGATCTTCCATTAATCGCTTCTCGCAATGCGCCAAAAAGTCGATGTGCTATTTCATCTTGCTTTTAATATTAAACTTAGATAACTTAGGATTAACACATACTAATGGCCAGAGAACCCGATCAGATGTAGTAAAGCCTTAGGTAATCCAGTATCGCCCCAAGAGAGCCAGTGACCATGAAAGAACTAAGATGATATTGATAATATATAGGTGTGATAAGATTGTGATAATTCATCAACATGCTATTATTCCATACACACGATACCGTAAATTTAGGGTAAAGAGATAGATATAACGCTTAACGAAGAATACAAATATGGATTGATTCTCGATATAAGGGTTCAATATAGTGGTTAATTATCACCAAACTCCTTTGGTCAATTCGTCATGGCCTATGATTCTTAGATTCTCTCCAAGATGAAATGTGTCACGGGATCATTCTAAGAACCTAATAGCAATCATTAAGGGCCAAATCTACTAGATCTGTCCGTGGAAACCCGGCCGTTAGGAACTTAGATTTCCCCTAACCTCTTAAATACCTCCACTTGATAGGTGATCATTTGGTCGCTTCACACCAAGAGAGTGGTTGTACTATGGCCAATTCCTTCCATACTTTGCAATCTATTAGATTGGGGTCAGTTGGTCATATCTCCCAGCCCTTTAGATACTAACAAGCTTATAATATTACCAAGACTAGCGATCTATGATAAGACTAGTAAATGTCTATAAAGAATTAAAGAGAAGATCAATAACAAAAATGCAAACTTCAATTAATAACATGAATTCATAGTATAAGTCCTAGAAAAATATAAAAGGAATTCAAACTCGAATACAACGGAGATCGTAGACGAGAACTTCGTTATTCAATGCTCCTAAGCCATGCTTCTTCTTCTGTGTTTGATCCCCCCAAACCCTAGAAGGTTTTGGAAAGGAGAGATGATTAAAACTGATGAAATCTTCGACTATTTATAGGCTCAGATACTAGTTACGGTGTAACATTTATTAAGTAGTTACGCCGTAACTCTTCAAATCTTGTGCTTATCCATGGTTACGCATAACTCGAGCCGGGGTTACGCCGTATTCTTTGTAAATGAAGTGCGTATCTTCGTTACGTAACTGAGCTAATGGTTATGCCGTAGTCTTTGTAAATGATGTTTATCCATGGTTACAACAGGTGAACCTCTGGGGTTAGCCTGTGATCTCTTGTCAAGTAAGCCGCATAATGTTCGTAGTCATGTTACTGCCGAATTATATTCCATGGTTACCGTAATCTTCATAATCATTGTTACGTAACTTTATCACTTGGTTACTGTAGTTGAGAGAAAACTCATCCTTTGGGCTTGAAAATGTCCACCATCGCTTCCTTGCATAAAATAGGTCCTGAAATGAAATAATAAGGAATAAGGATGTTTTCACTAGCATTTTACTCATAATGTGATGATAAAGGGGGAAATTAACGCTTAGAATATCATGACTATTTGATGTTATCAATGTCCAAGTAAATAATTAACATTTCTTGACTCTTTCAAAATTCAAACAACAAGATTTCATGAATCTCATCAATAGTGAAAATGTATTCAAAATGTCTTAGGAGTTATCACACCAATAACAAAGTCTCTGCACCTAGCACTCTAAGACTACTTACTGCCAGCAAGGGCGACAAGCCCTCCGTGAGGTGCATTGCTCACGCGCTACCTTGATGGTGGTGTTGTGTCTGCCGTGAGGAGGAAACCAAGAAGGACAAACGGTGAAGACTTCACTACATATGGAAACGTGAAACATGGGCGCCCCAAACCAATATATTCGTTGCATATTAAAAAAAAACTACCCCATTTTTTACCTATAAATACCCCTAACTTCTACATTTTTAAACACAACTTCTCATTTTATATATTTTCATACTCACAATACCATTTTACTTCTCAATTTCTACCAAATTGTGTCAACAAAACACTTCCCGAAACACAAAACGTTAACAACGAAACATTACCCGAAACATTCCCCCGACACCAGAAGGAACATTCACTCTCGGAAATACTCAACCGTCAAACCAACGAATCAACTTATGACCACAATCATTCTTTTATAATCAACCTTACCAAAATCAACCATACCGAAACCCATACCCACAACAAAATGTTTTTAGCCAATCCTCACAACAAAACGCTTTCCCATTCGACACCACCGACTACGACTCACAAAGCTATATGGGCGGTTCATCATCACAACCAAATATAAACCAACCTATGCCTCCCATTCCTCAATTTAATCTCGACGAAATGTACTCACCTCAATTTTTGGACACCATGGCTCCCGTTAGTGAGGACTCTCTCGATGAAGAAGCTCGATGAAGAAGCCCCCTTCTTCCGACGAGGAAGCCGACAAGAAAATGCCAAAAGAAGGCGGTTTGAAATGCCGAGGAACAATGGTCTACTGCGTGGACACCTGAAGAAGAAGTTGCATTGTGCAAAGCTTGGGTTCATATATTCGAAGATAGCGTTGTTGGTAATGTGAGAAAGGATGATAGATTTTGGAATAAGGTTTTAACATACATGCCTATAGATTGTCGTATAATCCAACACCGGACATACAATATGATAAACGGGAAATGAAAGACGGTGCGTCCAAAAGTTGCTTAATTTTGTGGTGTGCACGGTAACATCTTTTGGACGACGGTGAGTGGAGCCGGAGACGGTGATTACACCTAACAAGCACTTTTGGAATATCAAGCTGAATATGGAACCCTATTTATACTTCTGCATTGCTGGAAAGTGTTGAAGGAATGTGCGAAATGGAAAGATGTGGTAGTTCCGAACTTTGAAGAAATGAAACACGAAAATAGCAAGAGATACAAGTCTTCGGGCTTTAGTTCAGGATTCAACATGTCGCAGTCCATGTAGAGTGGTTTTAATTTGAATACGCAAGCTGGAGACGACGAGGAAGAGGAAGTGCAGGAAGTTCGACGTCCAATGAGCAGGGACATAGCAAAACCGTTGAAGAAGAAAAGGGCGGCGTCATCGGCAAGTTTAGAATTTTTGAATGATGAAGTGTTGGCTAGGTTGATGGTCAACGAATATACAAGTGCCAACGAGCCGTACCACGCCAAAAAGACAGAGACCCTTGAAGCGTTTCTAGGCATTGCATTTTTTGTTATCTATGTAATGTTTTTATTAATTTAATGAATAAATATGTTAAAAAGTGAAGTTCCGTCATGGCTAGCTGAAAAAGTTCAGAGTTAGTGTATTTATTTATTTTTTAATTTTGAATTTTTTTTGAAAGTGCTCTCATCCAAAACTTAAATTGTCCTCCACTCACATATTAAAACCTAACATTAACACTCTAAACTCTTATAAATCCTTCGTATCTAAGTAAAAATACTCACACGGACCAAAATAAAAGACGAGCGATTCAATTAGCATCTCTCCAAAGGTGTGTGGGTCTCAACTCTCAAACAATCAATTCTTCAAAACCCCAAAATACATTGGCGCCAAATTCAGTACACAAACACACACTGTCTCACACTCACTGACTCACACTCATCACCATGAGAACTCGTTTCCTAACCGACTTCTTCACCTCAACAACCACCACAACCACAACCACCACCTCATCAAACTCATTACAAACCCTAGATTTCCTCCAATTTCCACCACCCGATCACCTCAACTCACCAGATGCATTTACGTTCGATAACCGATCATGTTTCGATCACGTCTCCGCTTTTCGCAACATCACCGATCCTCACCTCGATACTTTTTCCGTCAACGACGCGCTTAGTAAATTCTTCGCGGATGTTCTTCCGCAACGTATCGATGCCGGAGTCGATCAGGAAGTTGTGCTGGAAGTTACACCGGAGGTAATGAGATAGATATTTTTTGTCGCTTTGTTCGATTATCGATTTATGAATGCTGTTATTGTTTAAAATGAAATTGTACCGAATGTTTATTGAGTTATGATCAGCTTACGACGAAGTTGATTAGTATCTGTTAGTGATGTCTATAATTTAGGCTGAAATTGTAAAGAATGATAAACGATTTATGAACAGTGTATTTGCATGATGTAGTTGATTAGTATCTGTTAGTGAGATATTTGTTATTTAGCTGAAATTGTACGGAATGTTTATTAATTTATGACCAGTTTGCTTGATTACGATGAAGTTGATTAGTATCTGTTACTGATATCTGTATTTTAGGTTGTAAGTTTAGAGAATGATAATCGATTTATGAACAGTGTATTTGCGTATGATGAAGCTGATCTGTATCTGTTAGTGAAGTGTTCATTTTAAAGCTAAAATTGTATGCAACGAGAAATTGATGTATGAATACTGTGTCTACTTGTGATGAAGTTGATTTGTATATGTTAGTGAATTATTTGTTATTTACCTGAAATTTACGGAACGTTTATTGATTTATGAGCACTGTATTTGTTTTTTATGAAGTTGACGTGTAAGTGGTACGGACTGATCGATTTATAAACACTGTATTTGCTTATGATGAATCTGATTTATGTTTGCTAGTTAGTAAACTGAAACTGTACCCTGATGAAATTGTACGCAACGAGAAGTTGATGTATGAATACTGTGTTTGTTTGTGATGAAGTTGATTTGTAAATGTTAGTGAACTATTTGTTATTGAGCTGAAATGTACGAAATGATTATTGATTTATGAGCACTATATTGCTTTTTATGAAGTTGACGTGTATCTGGTAGTGAAATGTTTTGTATTTAGCTGATTTTGTATGGACTGATTGATTTATAAACACTGTATTTGCTTATGATGAATCTGATTTACGTTTGCTAATTAGTAAACTGAAACTGTAGTTACTCTGATGATGTGATTTGCGTCTGTTATTGAAATATTTGCTATCTAGACTGAAATGAGATTTTTGACTGAATGTTGACTTTACATTATCTACTAGGAAGGTTATTTGCTGTAGTGGTTATGATTCTGTTACGAAATTTGTTTGCTATGGATTCTGGTTTAAGCGTGTGTAGGAGTGTGTTTAGCGAGTTTACGGGTTGTTAGTTTTGAATTTAGCAATTTAGCATTGTAGTGAGTTTTGCGGTGAAGAACTTGAAGTTTTGAAAATAGAAGAACTTGAACTCGAGTCTATAGGATGTAGCCACTTTTGAATTTTGAAAGTTATCGAGTCTATAGCATGCGGCACATTTTGAGTTCTGAGATATATGTTAATTATGAACAATCTGCTTATGATGGAGTTGATTTGAATCTGTTTGTGAAACATTTGTTGTTTACATTAAAATTATACTGAATGTTGACTTTAGATTATAATTATAGTAAATTTGAGAACAAGGTGCTTATGACGAAGTTGATTTGCATCGTGCGGTGAAATATCCGTTGTTTGGACTGAAATTATACAGAATGTTAACTTTAGATTATCGTTTCGTGGTACATGTATGAACAATGTGCTTATGAAGAAGATTATTTGCTTGTGTTAGTTATTTATTTGTTATTATATTAAACTGTAGTGATATATACTTGTAGTATAACTTCATGCCAGATTCTGGTTTGTAAGTGTAGTTGTAGGAATCTATTGAGTCTATAGTGTGTATGTGAATTGAGACGAAGAACTTAATGTTAGAAGGTAGAATATATCTTAAGATGATACTCTTTGTGTCAGGGTTTATTTATGAATAATAAATTATTCATTTAGTAATTGTCTCGCCAGTCTTCGTTAAGAGAAGTATGCAAGCATAGCCCTATTTTGTTCGACGTTACAAGATAACGATTCTATGGTGCTGAAGTTATGTATTGGTTTTCAGATACCTCCATTGCTAGACTTTAGTTTACATTTCTTTTTAAGTTTTATACCATGGGAATGGTTGGGAGAATCAGCAATATCTGTGCTAAAAAGCAGGAGTAACTTATTTCCCAACGATAATTGATTTCATATCTTATTATTCAAGTATGTGCTTGTGCAGGAGAAAATCTGTGACAAATTAGACGGGGATGACAGTTCCAAATTTACAATGGTCACATTTGAAACTCCAGAACTTTCCATATCACTGGTAATCAAACTGTTCTCCCATTACAATTAATCTGTATTCTAACTACTTAAGGGTGTAATTACTAATTGGTCCCGTGTATGTAATAATGTATCTTATTATCAGCTTATGTCTGTCACCTGCAGGAGGATTCTTGCTTTTTACGTGAAGCGAAGATGCAATTCTTCTTTGAAGTTGCAGATACAGAATTTTGTCCGGTACAAAGTTGACTTAATTTTTGTTATTATCACTGTAATGCTGAGTTAACCCATTACTAAAGCTCTGAGCCATTTAAGAACAATTGTGATACAAAATGATTAGATATCCTCCTTCTTTCCCCTCCACACACACACATATTGTGGTAGTAAACAAGTAGGAGATCCAAATTTTACTGAATGCAGCTTCCTTTAGTATTGCTCTGAGAACTTTAGCTTGATAGCTTTGTTCAGCACACTAAAGGACAGGACGAAAGGTGGACAAATATAGATAAAGGCATAGTGAGTGGATGTTGCTAACATTCATTGGGGCATTTGGATTTAACAAAGCTGGGAAATTTTAAGTACATAAACTGATTATACGCATAGTTAATGGCCGGATATAGTTTGTATTTAACAGCACTAATCTGTCATAGAGTTTATAATGAGATGGGGATCTTAAAAACTCAGAAAATGGATGTTCGTGTAGCCGATCATGTACATAGATGGCAAATATACGGTGTATAAAGATTCCAGTTTACTATATAGTCATGGATCCACGAGTGGACTGGAGTACCTGCTTTTCTGGTTTGAAAAGCTAATAAAGCATAGTAGTAATAACTATCTCTGCACATATATTGCATATAAGGTCAACATATCATGCCTTCCTTTATCTGCTGCATAATTAGTTACCCAATGAACTTGAGCTGGCACCTAAAAAAGTAAAAGCTAACTTATTGCATTGAAATTTTAAAGTCACTTCAGTAATGCAATTCAGCCTTCTTCACAGGATCTGCATGATTTTTCACTTGGAGTGCAACAGCTTATGGATGTTCAGAAATCAATTTTCTCTGTAGAAGATATTTCTGTTGAGTTCCAGGAAGAGCACAGGTCCGACTTTTTCGAAGATGCCAGTTTAAGCAAGGGCTAAATATCTTCCAATCTTCGAACATTTCCTCTTTTGGAAGTAGACGAGACAAGTTTAGGAATCAACATCTATATGTCTGAGGACAAACATATCATATTTGAAAGCGATGAACCCCAACAATGGATTCAAAAAGATGAATCGACATCTGATGCCTGTGAGCTTTTGATTTTGATGGAATTTGATGTATTGGAACATCTTTTAAACCACCCTCCTGTCACATGTTACAAATTTGAGGTACCGTGTGTCAACTTTGGTACAGAGGATGACATAGTACATGCCATAGATTTGGGAGATGGACATTCTTCTTTCAAATTGGGCCCGTTTGCATTTGAGCAATTCGAATTCGTCGATACAAACACCTCCCATTTTTTGGAAGTGTTCTTTAACACTGAAATTATAAGTGAAGTAAAACCTGTTGAATAGATGTTTGGAGACACAAGCCTAAGCACTTTCAACAGATTAATTGTCACACACGAAATTATTCTAAGAGATGATTCGTTTAAATCACTGCCTGTGCCGCTTATTTCTGATTATGAGAAGATATTGTCGTTGCAAGCGATCGTTGATGAATTATTTATGAAGTTAAAGCTGCAGCCTTCGTCTACTTCAGATGGCATATACTTGGACTGGCATCTATTAGAGGAAGATATTAGCGGTCATAATTCTTTGAAGATGTTCGAGAATATCGACACTTACTGTATTGATGCAGACATGAACTCGTGTGATAGTCAAATACTGATTATGGATTTTGTTTTATCTGATGCATGCTCAAATAAACAAACCACAAAAGAGCAGGCTGAGGTACTGAAGATAGAAATGAGTGAAAATTTGATGGATCCTGTGTGTCGTGATGGAATTGCTTCAAGTAAATTGATTGTTCCATGCCAGAAGATGGCAAGTGGAGAAGTGATACTTGACAATAAGGTTGACAGGAATGATCAGCGTGTTGAATCAATGTCACATTTTGATGATCTTGATTTTTTCTTAAACCCCTCAGAGACTACTTGTGTGAAAAAACCAAAACATGCTGATAAGAATCCTGGAATGGATTATACTCTTCCCGTGAATTCAACAAAGAACCCAATCGAGATACAGGATACCAGCTACCAACAGCAGCAGAGCTTGGAGACTGAGTTTCATCCAGTTAAGTTTCTTCTTTGCATTCAGTTCTTATTTCAGAAAAATATGGATAGTCAAAGCCTAAAAAATTAAGTTTCTTCATTAGTTTTTTGGGAGCTAATTTATAACTTCGTTAGTGATAATAAATTAATCTTCCTCATTTCATTTACGCATTTCTTTTGCTTTATAAAGATGGGTTCAATTTTGTTTTGAAAGTCTTATTCATTCCATGACATGTATTTCATGCCAGAGAGGAGATCTTCATTCTACTTCTATACTAAATGAAAGCAGCAACAACTCTGAAGGACCATTGCATTCTAAACCTGTTGATGAAATTAAAATGATGAATTCCTCCGAAGCAACACATATGCAAGCACCACAAGAGGCCTCAGTTATGGAGCCAAAGAGAGTCAACAGAAACACGCCTGCATTGCCTGATGCCATCATAATTGTGAACACCCAAAATGCTGATACAGGAATGATAATATCAAGGAGAACCACATACCAAAGAATCCTTGCAATGGAGAAAGAAGGAGTACAGGTTGTTGAAAGGGATCTAAATCTGCCAGTTGATGTTATAGTTGGTGCTGCAGTTTGTTTAGTGTTGTATGACAGCAAAAACATCAGCAAGAAGACCAATTCTTCAGATAGTGGTTCATCATTATTATCTTCATGTATTGAAAACATAGCAGCAAATATCTTGACATCACTTAGTTTTGCTTTCAGTAGTTGCATTCTGGTAATTATCATTTCAATGTCTAATTATCATTTCAATGTCTCTTGGTTTTATTCATTATTGAACATCTTCATTGCTTCGGAGTGTGATTGATATATATATATTTTTTTCAGATATTTGAAGGAGAAGTTGGATTCCTTTCTGGTATAATGGAATCATCAGATGAACTATATGCTGCTGCAGCAAGCCTAGGAATTGATTTGCAGCTCTTTTGTTCATATTCATCTGAGATATCTGATGAGATAATTTTGAGCAGTATCGCACATGCTGCAAAGTCAACTAGAGGCGTATATCCTAAGATGCCTGAGTCAGAAACTCTAGCTGAATCATTTCTATCCAAATTTCCTTCACTTAATCCACTTTCGGCTCATGCAATACTATCAGCAGTTGGAACGCTCGTTGACTTTCTTGAAATGACTCATAAGCAAAGGGTTCGTGCTGTCGAAAAGTATCTTGTTTCTGATGCAAGTATCGCACTGTTTAGTGCTTTGTGCAGATATGGGGAGCGAGAAGACTCTAGATCAGGAACAACAGATTGCTGCTCTTCAGTGTCTTCTGGTCATGAGTCTGGCAACTGTTGTCCTAAGAGTGACCATGAGAAAAAGAAAAGAAAGTACACTGGGAGGAGTCCTGAGACAAACCCCATTCTCAAGAATAATATGTTTCAGTTGGAGAAGAACAATGATATTAAATGGGATCCTCCAAAAACTGATAATTCACATAATTATTGGAATTTGGAAACTGAAGAAGTATCTGAAGATTACAGGATGTCCAATAGAGCTTTTGATGAGATTTATTTTGGTGAAAACCAAAGATCTGATCCCCGTACGATGCTAAATCGTTCTAATCTGACTGAGACATCATTTGGTCAAAGAAAGAAAGTACATATGCCCATAGTGGACAGATTAGGCAGTCACGCTTATAATAACTCTAAAGGTCTGCACGACGGGTTTAAAGCGGAAGTTATTGACATTGATGATGATGATGATGTGGCAGGTGACGACTTCTCTTTTGTGCACCCAAACAAAATATCACCTGGTTGGTGCAGTCTTCCTACTTTTCCTACAGCTGCTGAGATTAGTTCAGATCTAGACTCATGGATTCCTACCAAAGATAATGGATATAGTTTCAGCGAAGGATTCGCAGTACATTCACATACTGATTTTATGAACAATAGCACACCTCTAGAGGAGTGTTCAATAGTAGACTCCCCATTGAATTTCAGCAGACCACCTTCCCAAGAGAGGGATCCATGCTGTGGTAGGACACCACTATCAAAAGCCATTTTCTCTGCTCAACCAGAGAAAGGATCACCTTGGACTATGGATTTCCTAAACAGAATTAAGGAAAAGAGCAGGATGCGTCACCAATCTCTGCCGAATGTATCATCTGCCCCTTGTTTTGGCTCCTCGGGAAATTCATCAAAGTTTAGAAAGAGAAAAAGTCCATCTATACTTGACTTCTACAGGTACCAAAGAAGCAGCACATCACAAAGCATGGAACATAAAGGGCAAAAGGTCCCTGTGCAACCACCAAGTTCATCAAAAGCTGTTAACATATCACCCTTTTCATCACAGACATGGACTCCAATTGATAAGAGAGCAAAAAGGGTGTGTTTTCTATACTTCTCATTAGACGTGGCAAAATGTGTTGGGGTGAATTGGGTAGCAAAACAGGTTACGTTGACCTAAAACATATTACGTGGCAAAAAATATAGTGTTTATATAATTAGTGTGTCAAATATGATCACAAAAAGCTTATTGTTTTAATAATAATTTACTTCGTATAATAAAATAGTTCTGGATGTCTTATGCAATGAAACTGTACTATGGGTAACTTATGACGCATTTGAGGTGTTTTCTTTTAAGCATAAAGATCAAACATGACCTGACTGAACCATTTAAATGTGTCGAAATAGCCATTTTTACTTCTAATACATGATATTAGGAAGTGTTTTTTGTGTGTATATATCTTACATCAAATGCTTTTACTTTGTGACAGAAGCTAACTTTTGCCTCCAATGGAAGAAAGGGCCAAAGCAAGCTAATTTGGAGTGATAAGACTGATCAAACACTCAGAGGAAGACTGTAATGTTTGCATACATTTATCATGAAGGACAGACAGCATTTTGGGCATTAGTTCATTATGTAAACAGTTTTTTTTTCTTTCTGGAATGGCATTTTAATAGGTTGGTTGCATTTCAACTAGTTTTTAGCTGTAAGATTTTAGTGATACTCTTAATGGCTAACATAATTTTCAACTTAATCATATATGGAAATATTGGTGGTTATACAAAAACTGTTTCATGAGACGAACTTAATAATGAGACCACCAACTTTTTATGGCTCTTTATCTCTTTAGTACCAACATGTCATTCTAAATTTACACTTCAACATTATTTTATTTATTTTGCTTGCGAATACGGAGATTGTTCAAAGTTTACAAAATATCGGAAAAAGTTACAAAACATTCCCTGCACTTTTACCTTTAGAAACGAAGATATTTATTATTAACGCAAATATAAAGGATGCCCCAAACTTGTGTTTATCTCATGGCCGGAATAACAAGTCATAGGAAAATATCATGTGCTTCTGACAGGGGATTTTTGTTGAAGTATTTGGGCAATATCATTGAGCTCATATTTATTCTAGTTGATCTTGTTTCAGTCACTACATTTAAATGGTTAGTTGGTTACTTCTTGCTTGAATCATAAGAATTTTGGAAAAAGATTTTTTTTTTTGTCTAGGATCTCATTTTAACAGCCATCCCCATTCCATTCTGATCGAATTTCATTGCTGAACAGAAGCATCACACACCACACCGCGCATCAAACATTTCGTAGTAAGATTTGAAGTTACTTGGCAGTGACATAACAAAAATGAATGTAATGGTGTATTAGAATTTGTTATTAGTGGGGTATGCTGTGTGATATAATATCTAAGCACAATCTTGATGTAATGTATCTCATTGTTCTGTTCATAACTGGATTCACCCCACAGCATGTTACAGTTTTATGCATCAAGCATCTACAGTAGTACTATTTCTTGCCATTACGCAAATTACGTAAGGCCATTACTAATTGCTGTCTTTCACCTTCCACCTCAGCAAATCTGAGACTTACTTCTGAATATTTGTCTTGCATCTCTTTCAGCTCACTTTCCATATGCTTATTTCTTTTATCCAATGATGATACTTCACTTAATAATTTGTTGAGCTTCTGTTCATCATTGTATTTCTCTGAGCATCTTCCTTCATTGCTGGAGAAAACAAGATTAAAGAGTCATTTAGTTTAAGTCTACGCATCACTGGACACCAGTAGAGGTGAGAGAGAGAATTTTGACCCATATTATTTGTGAGAGTGAGAATTTTGACCCATATTATTTGTCAATGGGTCAATTAGTGTCAAATGGGTTAAAAGTCGCCCAATACCTCATAAATCATTTTAAGAAAAAAAATAAATATATTTGACATGTTTAAATTTCCGTATGTCATATTTGAGACACCTCATTTGAAGAAAATATAGATTTATTGGACAAAGTTTTTTGGGTCAACCTGGACCAGACTGTTTTGAGCCTAAGAAAAAGTATATAATCGTTTAGACCCATAGAAAAATTAATCGTTTTGACCCGCTACCCAAACCGAGTTAGACACCCATTTGGCCACATTTAGATACCAGGCACTATAACTGATACTGAATACAGAAGTAAAGGAAAATTTGTTTTAAGTTATTGTGTGTACCTTTTTGCTGATCCTAAAATAGATCTGCTTTCATCATGCTTGCTACTGGCCTCAGAAGCTACTTTAATTTCCTGAAGATGGAAGATTAGTCATGAGGTGAGTTTACCATCTATTTATTGTGTTATACAAGTAGAAACATAGATATTTTACCCATAATGCATGGCATATTTATTATGCTTATAGTTGTATCCCTGCAGTCTAAAGTGTTGCCAATATAAATTAGTTATATGTTCTTGTCCTTAAACATATAGAATACTTTCAAGAGAAATGATAGAGAGACCTAAACATTGTGTTTATTCATGCCTAAACTTGTATGGCACCATTCTATTGGTTGTAACTAAGGGACCCACTATTTCACAAACCAATAAACCATTGACACACATGTTTAGGCATGAAATTAGGCATATCTTTAGTTCTCCAAAATATTTCTCTAATTTCAATAGGAGTAAGATATGCTGGGCTTTGTTCTTGTGTTTAATCGATTTACTGAGAGCTAGATTTCTAAGAAGACTTGCTATGATGATATTAAGATAGAATATCCCTAATACAGTGAATTTATTAATTTCCTATGAAGCAACCCCTTGCACAGCAAAACTATTATTTAAACTAGTTTTGGTAGGTCAAGAAACGAGAAAATCTAATGAGAACAATTAAATCAGTTATGTATATTAAGAATGATCTCACCAATTGGACGAGAGTACTAGACCGTGAGTCATCACAGTGTATGCAATATAAATATAAAATAAAGAGTAGGCATGAAGTATGTATAGTACTTGCATTGTATTTACCTTGATTAAGTTCAGATTCTTTTGTTTTAACATAGAAACCTCTTTCTGTAGGTTGACTTTCTCTGACTCAATTACTACCAACTTTTGTTTCAATTCATTGTAGTCGCCTCTTATCATTTTCAGTTCTGACTGCAAAGCTCTAACCATAACATTCTTTTCACTCATCAAACTTGTCCAACTTGTCGATTCTTTCTGTAGCTTTTCTGTTTCTTTCTTGAGCGACGCAAATTCAGTCACCAATAGTTCTCTTTCTCTTATCCATTCTTGCGTTGTCCCTTCTTTACTTTCTCCATGTTTCTTAGAAATTTCAAGGTTGAGTGACATTTCTTTTATTTGTTCTGCTTGCCTATCGAGTTGGTCACATAGCTTGTGTACTTCTTGCTTGTATGTATCTTTTGTCAACGAGAGCTCTTGACGAGACTTATCAAGTGCTTCTTGCAAGTCACTTATCTGCTGTTGCAAATTCTGAGCTTCTGAAGCCATTTTATCTCTCTCATTAACATTTGAAGTCATTTCAACAGAAAGCCTTTTCAATTCCTCCTGAAGGTTCTTGACAGCAGTTGCGTTGGTCAACTTTGACTCCCTCAAAGCCTCTTTTGCTTGTTAACCCTTTCCTCTTCCTCTATTTTTTACTTTCATCAAGTCTTCTACATCATCTTCGAAATCATCTCCTTGCTTCTTCAATTCTTTCTCCAACCTCTTAATATGTGTTTCGAACTCAGTGATTGTATCCAAAGATTGCGAAAGTTCCATCGCCTGATTTACGATCTTTTCCTCTAATCTCTTAACCTGAAGTTCATATTGTTTAATTGTAGTCAATGACTTTGAGTATTCACTTTGAATATTCATCTGTTCCATCTTAGCCTCCTCTAACTTCGCAGACATATCATCGTTTTCCTGCAGTAAAAACTTATAATCAAGTGAAACATCCTCAATATGAATCTTCAACTCCTCCTTCTCTTTCCTTTCGAGCTCTACTTCAGCGCACAGTCCCTCAATATCTGTATTCTTTTCCTCCACTTTTCTATCAAAATCTTCCGCTGCAAGAAGCAATTCAGCATTTGACTTTTCTGTGTTCCGAAGATTTAACGTGAGTGCCTTGTTCAAACTTTTTTCCTTCTTAAGCTCTTCCTTTATTTCATCTAAGAGAAGCTTTAATTTTTCCGGTGATTCTAATGGATTAGAAACTGTGTTGTAATTGCGTATTTGTGACGATTTGAGTTGATCGCATTCTATTTCAAGGGCTTCTTTCTCCTCCCTCAGTTCATCAATTTTTCTACATAGATCTTGTCCTCTTTTGTTCTCCTTTAGTATCTGCTTACGAAGAGACTCTAACTCCAGCTCTGATAATTCTGCTTGTCTTTCCAACCTGGACATGTCACTTTTTAACACTTCCACTGCATTTTTTGATGCTTCACTGTAATTCTGCTCCGGGCTATTCAATAAATCAGCCATACTTCTATCTGAAAGAGAGCCCAGAGACCAATCATTACTTGACCTTCGCTTGTCGACCTTCTTATTTGGAGGCTTTGATTTCTTTTTCACAGTTGCTTGCTCCTGGAAATTAGGATTATTCTCCGATTTAGAATCTTTGCTGTTCTCCGAGTCTACTCTTTGTAAGTAGACATCCTGATAACCACGGAAAACAACCTCTAATTATTTTGGGTTCTGCCAATAAAGTATTAGGAAAATGCAGCTAATATTGTATCTTACTTCTGCAAAATCATGGATGTTCCCATTTTCGCTCTTCGATCTGACTGATGCAGACTGTGGAGACTCGTTCTCTTCAAACTCTCTGAAACCACGAGAACATTACTTATTACACCATTAAGATAACAATAACGTATTAATGTATTTTAGATTGATTAATTACACTTCTTATACCTCATGTCATCTGTTCGTTGCATCTTTTGAATGAAAACCTGTCCCATGTATAAATATTAGTAATTTTCGACAATATTTTAATATTGTGATCCCCATAAGCAGAGCCAATAAATCTTAATAGAGAAACTTACATGTAGAATTGCACCAGAGTCTGAAGTTGTAAGTGGCAAAGACAGTTGGAAAGGTTCAGTTGACTCTACAAAAGTAGCAAAATCAACTCCAACTTCTCCTACGAACCCTGATTTTGACGATCCCTGTGAAACCCATCCAACATTACACAACACTATCGATAAATTCATTAAGAATGACATAAAACTTGTAGTTACTATTACCGTTTGCACATTGAAGTAATATATTTTCTCTTTATATGTTTCAGTTTTTGGATTCTTAACCAATTTAACCATTTCATAAATAGGGTCTGCCCATGTACAAGTTCCATCAACAACTGGAGCTCTCTCGAGTCTCGCTATCGGCTTCCCAGTTTCTGCTGGAATCAAAGCTATCATCACACCTTTTCCTTTCAGCTTTGGCACCTACAACGATAAATGATCACACCAAGGTAAATTTTCAATTAGAAAAAAAAAATCTAATTGCTTCACTAGATTTTAATAAGGGGGTGTTTGGGATTGCCTTTACAAAATATATTCTGCATTTCAAAACTGGGTTTATTGCTGATAATTGCCAAACACAACATTCTGATCATTGGCGTTATGCAAATGCAATACTCAGATAACCAATCCCAAAATGCAATTCTAATCAAATCAAACTCTATTGACATAGCTATATAGTTCTTGATCAAAAATTCGTAATTGCTTCATTACATTGCAGTACAACACCTTTGTGGCTTGAAACTGCAGTTGAAACATCAGTATTCGAGTATCCGAAAATTTGATCAGGATTTATTCAAAATTGGGATATACAATTTGTCACTTTATTTGGATATAAGTTTTCCAAAATTTAGATAACTGGATACAGTATTTTCGGATATTCGTTTATATAAAACCGTTATCCGAAATCTGAGATTCCTGGATCATTTTATAGACATTGTGCTTGTCATGGTGTAAATTTAGTGATTTATAATATGACTAATTCTTGACAAGTCCGCAGCAAAAACTTTAAATTGAAAGTGCCTCATTTCATAATTTCGCTTTAGGCCTTCAAGAGACACATTACATTACATTACCTGTGTTGCTTGAAACTGCAGTTGAAACATGACTTTGATCTTGCTGTTTTGGTTCTTCCATCTTCCAGACTTAAACATTTTCCAGGTGAAAATCAATATACCTCTGCTTCTTTGGTTCTTTTTATTTGTCTTTTGTTCTTACATTAGGATCTTAGATAATGGGGGTGTCTTCTTGTACTCTGGTACATAGCTGTCACAGATGAATTAATCATAAATGCTAAGGTAAGAAGCCTTTTTCTTTATTACCATAAAAAAGCTTAAAAAAATCAATGCTTGATTCCAACTAAATCAATAAAAAAAAAGTACTTTAATTAGACAACAAGGTTGGTAGCAAATACTTGAATATAAAATGCTGTACAACAGTTCATATCCTACAAAACCGGATCATTTATATGATTAATCTTATCATCTTGCTGAAATCATTTTGGGTTTTATAAGGAAAGATTAGAAATTTAAATAGAATGTGTATTTAAGGATGTTGGTATAGAAGTATTATTTAGGTGGTTAAAAGTGCCAGCTATGGATGCTCTTTTATGAAAATGGACCCATAGGTAGGAAGTGGAGCAACATGCTCAACGTTTGACTTAGGTATGAAAATTTGGATAGTGAAGATTATTACTTTGTTCTATATTTTGTGAAATAGTAGCATCATGTAGTAATCAGTGTATTCATTTGAGTGTTATTGGATAGATGACATGCATTGGGTATTAGTCCATCCCAAACATTATTGATGGATGAAGTGGATGTGGGCATAACATTGTCTATGATTGACTGTTTTGTATAATTAAAGTCACAACTTACAGGCACTGTTAATTCATGAATGTGTGTACCCATGTGTAGACATGTGCCCACTTCTCACACACATAAAAACACACACACACATGACACAACGGGTGTCAATAAATTCTTCACTGTCTAGAGATTATATTAAAACATGCCGTGCTAAGATAAAAAATATAAGTAACGGTTAAATTTCACAACCACCGAGAACTGTTAGATCACGTTTACTCTAATGTATATTCTTTAAACGGAAAATATTTGCACAATCTCGTGCCCCAGTTATGACTTGAACTCACAATGTTGGACGGTAGTATATTTTTTTTACCGAGTTCTCTAAATGCTCAAATTGTTCACCCTTTTAAAAAAAACACGATTTTTCAAAATAAACAAGGCGAATTGAACGACTAGTTGCTCAAATAAAAGGTCGCTCAAAAAGTTACTCAAAGTATAATTAGAAGACGCTTGTTAACATTTTATTTAAGCGATTTGAAAAAGTACATTACACAAAAAAATTGCCTAAAGTATAAATATTCCAATGATATCCATGGCCCATCCTCGAAAGGACAATTGTCAACATTTTAACAATTTATTTGAGCATTTTTTCTTTTTAAAGAAGGTGAAAATTTTAAATGACTTTAGTATTTTAAAAATTTGTTTTTTTTATAATCAAGTGTCAAAAAGTTATGTTGAAATTTGGAACACTCTAAAGTTCAGAAAATGTTTTTTAAAGATAAAGTAAGATGAAAAGGTGAGTATTATAACCTAGGGATTAGAATTGATTATGATAATTTGAGAACATGATGCTCTAATCTTGAAGTTCAAGATTCGGTTCATTTTTTACTCCATCAGAAATCCTACATTTGCTCTATACGTTGTAACGTTGCCGTGTTGTGTCTTGTACTGTATGTGTTTTTTTTTTTTTACAGGATTTAGATAAAGCATTTATACCCATAGACAAACCCAACGTTTTAATCATGGCCCCACTTGTATAAAGTCATATTTTGACATTTCTTATCTGTTTACATTTGGAAATCTTATTACCACCAAACCACCATCATTATCAAAAGTTCCTACAAATTTATTCCTTTAGGTTTGCTATTCTAATTTCTACAAATTATATGAAAAGGTAAATTACTGCTGTTGACTAAGAAAAAAGAATGAAAAAGTTTAATAATGAAGATCTTTGCATTTTAGCATGCCATGACTACTTACTATTGGTGCACTAACAAATTAACAGATCCTTGATTTAAGATCTCAGTCTTCAAGCACCAAAATTTTGGTCTTCGTTTTGCTAATTTTTGACATGCGATTTCATGAATGTAGTTTATTCGTTTTCATAATCTGTCCTTGCATTACTATCCAAATAGAAGATTTGTATAAATGTAAGGGTGCGTTTGGTATGGGTATATGAGAATGGGGTTATCAGTTTTATACCGATTAAAGGTATTTGTTTAGTATACACAGGAAAGAAATGGGCATATCATAGCCATAGGCTCATTACTCACCATTTTGGTGTTTATGAAATCCATTCCATGAGTCATTCTCTTTTTCACTACAAAGTTTAAATATCCATACACTTTTTTATACCATATTTTGTCATCCAAATATAAACAATCGTAATGATACACTTTTTCATATATATTGTTATTCTACCATATATCAAATCCTATACTTATTAGGCTAAACACAATGGCAACCTAGTTCACCTGTGCCACATCAGCTTTCTCTCTCCGACGACCTGACGACGATCTACTACGGTGGGTGACCTGAGATTTTTTTTTTTACAAACGGTTCGAAATTGGAAGTATGTGGCTTTGTATACTCGGTTGAGGAGGCAACCTAGTTCACTCTTTCTCTCCCCTCAACCTTGCTCGACCGGCCACCCCACAATAGGGCAACCGGCCTCAACCGACGCCCTCAACCGATGAAGACCGAGCACATTGTGGCCAGCCTTATGATTCTTAACAACAAACCAAACGACCTCTAAATTATGTATAAAATAAAAGGTAAACGAAAATTAGTGTTAAGCATGTTAGATTTATTTATTTTATTTTATTTATTTTTTATTTTTTTATTTTTAAAACAGACACTTTATTATCATATAAAATTTCAAAATGTAATAAAAAAAAATACTTGAAGCTCCTAGTGGCATTAAAAGTCTTTAGTGATCTGTTGAGCAAATAATTTTCTAGCAGTATTTGTTTAGCTATTAGTACTACATTACTCTATTAAGCTCGTTAATGCATAAACAAACACGTTTGATATGCACATGGGCGTAGCCAGGAATTTGTTTATGGGGGGGCCAAAAACTTTTTTAAATACATCAACAAGTGCTAAAAGAACATCATAATATATAATTAAGTAAAAATGTTGCAAAAAATTTGTTCAATTTAGCGCTTTAGTTGCACACGGCGCTCATCCGCATCATTAAAATCATCTAAAAGTGAATCTAAACTAAATTCCTTAGCTATATCTTTCTCAATGTAAAGAACTAGACTATCAGAAATGAAATCATCATCCATTTTGTTTCGAAGTCTATTTTTCACAATTTTCATGGCTGAAAATGCACGTTCAGTAGTTGCAGTTGACACCGGGAGAGTCAACACAATTCATGCTTCTTACAAAAGTCAACAACAATTTGAAGAAGAAAATCCCATTTATTATCTCTGAAATCTGCAATCAACTCTTTTGTACTGGACACCATTGTGATTGCACTTACAATGTCTTGAGACTTCTGTTGCAAAGCTTGACAAAGAACATCAGCAATATTTTCCTTTAACTTTGTTCCAATTTTTAAAACCATGGATGGTAAATGCGTCTTGACCATTATGAGTATTTGATTCTTCAAGAAATATATAGCAATGAAAACAATACGCTCTGTCTTTCGCTCTAGAATACTCGAGCCAAGGAAATTCAGAATACCATTTAGCTTGGAATCGGCGTGGATGACTTTGTGGCCCACTTGTAGGATATGTAGGCAAGATAAGTTGTTGAGGTCCAGATCTCAAGTAAGCTCTTCTAATACGATCTCGCATATTATCTGGATATTTCCAAATAGGTAAACGTAGGCCAGGATCATGTTCTATGGAAGAAAATGTAGGATTCTCAAGTGGTAAAGACGGTAGAGGGTTCTCATCATCCGAAGACGATGAAGGGTTGTCACCTGATGAAAGGTTTTCATCAGATGGAATTGGTGAAGGGTTCCTATCCTTTGAAGTTCTTTGATTGTCACTTTCTAATGGTTTTCTCTTCACGTCTTGGCAAAACGTTTCGTGAAAAAAACGAATCTATCTTTTTTTGCTTCGAGCTCATATTATGTCACTCTAAAAGTTTAAAAATCACAAAGCCTATCTAAATATTAATTTTAGAAAGCAGTTTTATACAACTAATTTACATAAAAAGATGCAAACCACTCATAAAATTATATTTAATTAACACGAAACCAATTCAATCCCTCATTCCCTCAAACCCTTAACCAAATCGAATCACTAAATCAGTTGGTCATTACTGATAATCAAATCAAATTGGTAACTAGGTAAGTTAGTCATTACTGATTACTCATTAGATCAGTAACCTACTAAGTACTAACCATGAGTCCATAATTAAAATAAAGTATTGAACCTAAAACATGTAAAGTATAAAATTAAAAGTTAGAGTAAATTGCAAAAATCGTCTTCGTGGTTTAGCTAAATTGCAGATTTCGTCCGTACTGTTCATTAAGTGCAAAAATAGTCCGTTGACTGCACTGTTTCGTCCGCTTTTGGTCCTTTGACTTAACTGCCGTTAAACGGACTCTGTTAAATGAACAGTACGGACGAAATCTGCAATTTGGCTAAACCACGAGACGATTTTGCAATTTACTCTTGAATGATATAATAAAAAGATGGCGGTATTTCATGCGCTCTTCTATTTACATCATCTACAATAGCTGCATTGTTGATCATTATGTCCAACTTACCATGTTTAGCAAGCGTTGTGTTAATTGCATTTTCAACATCTGATTCGATAGTCACGTCACAATGGACAAATGAAGCGTTATCAAGACCGATGTCTTAACACACATGTTGACCTAAATCGTCTTGGATATCAAAGAATGGCGACTTTGGCTCCATGTTTGACGAATAGCCTCTGTTGTCTCCAATCCCTGAGCCCCGGTGATTATTAACTTTCATTGTCAACCTAACAACAAGCAAGCTAGGTTATAGAACTTTAGGAATTTAAATTACCATTTTTAATTCATCATTCATAATTTATGAGTCGTATAATAATATTTGTTTCCTTCTTTTTAGCGAGTAAAAGATTATTTAATAAAAATGTAACTTGAAGAATGAAAATGTCCAATGCAAAAATCAGTCGCACCTACTTGTTGTAAAACATAACATTTTGCCTATAAAAAATGAGAAGTCTAATCTTTTACAATATCTCCTTTCATAGTAAAACTTTGTATTCACCGTAGATTACGTTAGTTCGTAACTAGGTCCGAAGAAGTTTATAATTTATAATGGTAGTACATACAAAGTTAAAGGTTACCTCGGGACAAATTTAGACATATTTGGCATGGAGTAGAACTTTAAATGCTTGCAATCAAGTCGTTGATGATGCTTATTGCAAGAAAATCATGCATTATACAAGCGCAAATGTGAGTTTAAATAGAAGAGCGCATGAAATACCGCCTTTTATTATATCATAAAGTAAATTGCAAAAATCGTCGTTCTCGTGGTTTAGCCAAATTGCAGATTTCAGAGTTCGCATTGTTCATTTAACGGAGTCCGCTTAAGGCAGTTAAGTCAAAGGACCAAAAGCGGATTTACGAAGTCGGCGATAACGGACTTTTTGCACTTAATGAACAGTACGGACGAAATCTGTAATTTGGCTAAACCACGAGGACGATTTTTGCAATTTACTCTAAAAGTTACTAACCTGATTGAATTTGGCAAACTTTGTGTGGACAACCGGACAAGAAATTGGGGTAATGTTGAGGATTGTTTATTAGCATTTATATAAGCACTGATATTCAACAATCAGTTAAATTGCATAAGAATTAGGATTTCTAGTAGAGATGGGCTTAGGGGTGTTCATCTGTTCGGTTATCGGTTTGTTCGGTTCGGTTTGTTCGGTTAATTTTTTTTTCTGGGTATAACCGAGAACCGAACCGAACCGAATTTAAATTTAACTAAACCGAACCGAAAACCGAACCCCCAATAACCGAAAACCGAACAGAATAAACCGAATTACCTAAATTTAATAATTTATTCATTTATTTATATATATTTTTTGAGAAAAAAATAATTTTCAAGCTTAAAAATATTATATATATATTATAAAAGAGTTTTAATATATTTTTTAATATAAATATATAAAAAAATATATATATTTATTTAATTTCGGTTTTCGGTTCGGTTTTGTTTGATTGTTAAAACCATAACGAATCAAAACCGAACTTTTATTTCAGTTCGGTTCGGTTTTGCAAATTCGTTTGATTACGAGTTGGTTCGATTCGGTTTCGGTTTTTTATTCTAGGATATTACCCAACCCATGAACACCCCTAGATGGGCTAGTATAACTATATTAATTTTGTGATGGGACAAAATACATCTAGAGTTGGACTAATATATATGTACAAGGGCTGAGTTATTCATACGCCATGTTTTTATTCATACGGCTATTTTTTATTTTTTTTTTTTTATTTTTTATTTTTATTTTTATAATTTTGTTTATATCAAAAGCTATAAACCGGAAATGCGAACAGAAATATAAAGTTTAATACGTCAAACGCTTAAACCGTGCAAATACTAAATGTAAACCCAAAAAACGCTTATATGAAAAGTGGGAGACAAGGGAATATTCCCTATGAGGTCAAATCATAAGGACCGTATGAATAGTAGGACCTATGTACAAATGATAGAAATGTGTGGGTGGGCCATGGCCAACCTTGGCCCCAACATACCTACGCCACTGGATATGCACAGGTGGACTTGATCTTTTCGGTTTTGTATATAAAGTAGATGTGGTAATTTGTGTTAAAAAAAAAAAAAAAAAAAATGTTAAATAGGTTACTTTTTAAAAAATTTGGTCACAATTAGCATTTTTTTTTAAATGGGCATATATTGCCCATTTAAAAGTTAAATTGGTATAATGGGCGCTTTTTCTCGAACATTAAATTGTTTTTAATAAAAAACTTATAGATATAGTATATTTAGTTACTCAAATATAAATGATGTGTTACGTTTGAGAATTTTTTTTTTTGTCGTTTTATATACTTTTCTAAATCGATTCAGATAACATGTGCCCTGTCAACTGCGCCGTACTAAGCCCATGCCCATTGGGCTAGAGCCCGCTTAAATTCTGTTAACGGCCGCCGGGCTTCATTTTGCCACCCTACCAATTAAGTAGTGGGCTGCACGTTGTTGCGGGTGTATAAATGTTTTTTTGCGAAAATTACATGAATGGACTATCAAAAGTAATTTGCAAAACGAAAATCACTTTTTTGGGTGTTTACCAATTTGGACTTGTATCTCACGTAAAAAAACACTAGTTCACAAGTTACACATGTCCGGCTTTTATTAGGCCACGTCCAGCCTATTGGAAATTTTACCGACAAAAAAGAAAAAAAAATAGTGGTGGCCCACAACTGACTAACTCGCGTAATACAAGTGGGTTTTACGAGTTAAGTTAGTGACCTATGACTGCGTTTTTATTTAATTTATTTTGATATATTACGTTTTTTGTTGTTAAAAACGTGTTGCAAAAATGATTATTTGTCAACTTTGGAATGTATTTAATATATGTATATGTTATAAATATTTGTGTTCGTTAGTTGATTTGCGTTTACATTGAAGAGAGCTTCGCAACGAGCTAAAGTATGTTCAAATTATAGTTAATATTAATGAGATACCGTGTCCCAAAGTGAGTCACTTGAACCACAAAATGGGTTGCAAAAGTGATTATTCGCAAACTTTGGAGACGATTTAATATATGTATATGTCGTAAATATTTGTCTTGGTTAGTAAAATTGTGTTCTCTTTGAAGAAAGCTTCGCAACGAACTAAAGAATGTCCAAAATAAAATTAATATGAATGAGATATCGTGTCTACTTTATAAAGAGGGTAGTTGTGGGAATACATACTAAACACCTAAAAGAAAACTATTAAAAGATACAAAACGTTTATTAGCAATGAGCTAGTAATTAAAAAGTAATAACACAAATTTGCTACACACCAAAGAAATTGAATAAACTATTACAACACTGAGTTTTTTGATCATTTAGATCTTTGAGATGCGTATTGTTGGCCATCGTATTGTTCATAACCTTGAGACGGGTATTGTTGATGAGAAGGTTGTGATGGGTATGGGTTTTGATCATATGGTTGCGACGGGTATGGGTTTTGATCATATGGTTGTGATAGGTATGTGTTTTGCTCATATGGTTGCGATGGTATAGGTTTTGATTATAAGGTTGCGATGGGTATGTGTTATAACTATGAAAATTGTGATCCATATGGTTGAGACGGGTTGCACAAAGGTGGAGTTTCCGCCAATCATGGCTCATACCACGTGAAATTGTTGATCATTTGTTTATCTTTGTTTAACGGCGGGTGAGGGACAAATGGTTTTTTGCATTTCCTACCTTCATGTCCCGCTTCATAACATCTACTACAATGTATAGTTCTTGGCTCCTGACCCTGAGATCGTATACGGTCATTATTTTTTTTCCGACCAGGCTGTGGCTTGTCCATTCGTGGAGGAGTAACGGGTTGTATATGGACTAGATACTCCTATTCGTGAAACTCTCCAACAAAATGAACTGACTCTGCGTACGTGGCTTGATGTTTTGGTTTTTTAAACCATACTAAATGCACACAATCTGTAAGACCCAAAAACCTAGTAACATCAATAACGTGACCACAAGGTATCCCGAAAAGTTTCCATTTGCGACATTCACATCGTTCGTTAAATTCACTTCACGGTTATATCGCCCATCATCAACTTGGATATCATACTTCATATTCGGTACATGAATACATAAACAAAAATTCATTAGTTTATATTAAACAAATTCACTGAATAGATAATAAATGTTTTAAAAGATAAATACCAGCAACCTCTCGACGTTTACAATACCACTTTTGAACTATTGTTGATATGACTCATTCAACATTGTGATTGGCAGTTTTCTTGTCTTTACAGTACAAGCATTAACAAACTACATACTATTAGAAGTACAATAATTGTAACGAGTACGTGGTCAATGTGCTCTGGGCCATCTTTCACGCCAGATTCAATTAGCTTGTTGTACGCCTCAGGATGAATAGCTCAGAGTGTGTTCATCTTCCTTGGAAATTCGTCACGCTTTTCATATGCTCCAATAAAGCTGCTTTGTTTTTTTCTTTTTCAAAGAAAGTTTCATCATTAGATGACGACAACATATACCATGAAACGCTAATGAGTATTCATTGCACATCGACAAGGCTATATCAAGATGCCTATCAAATATGATAACCAAATCCAGATTATCACCTATACATTACTTAAGTATAGACAACCACCATGACCAACAATAATCGGTCTTCCCTCTACATATACCATAAGCATAGGCACGATTTGGTTGTTTCCATCCATTCTTACAGCTAACAAGTTTGTTCCTTTATATAGACCCTTTAAATGCGCCCTGTCGACTATAAGCAAAGGGCTAAGATGATTCAAGAACGTACAAATCTGAATAAAAAATTTGTAAACATCTTATAATAAACGTATTATCATAAAAGGTGATAGTTGTTCGTGTTTTTTGTGAATCGCATAAGGTATGTTTTATGTTCATCGCATGATTAAATAAAATGGTTGTATTAGGTTCTATGAGATAAATCTTTTGGAAAAGCGTTTTTGGTAAATCAGAGATTTTAAAAGTAAGTCTTCCGCTGTATGTTTCGTCTGATGAATATGCTTAAGTCTGTTGTTGGCGTATGTGTTCGGACGTCATCGTGTCTGGCGGAGTCACTAACCGGACGACATTCTCTGCCGTCCGGACGACAACTATCAGAAACCGACCATGTCAACGGATTTCACGGGATCTCTTACCACGTGGCCTACTAGATAGAGAGGCTATAGACCTGCGCAGGTAATATAGGTCTGCGGAAACAGTAAGTGAACAGTAGCCGAATAGTAGTACAGGTACAAAGTTGGGGTAGTATAAATACCCCAACACATTTAATGTTTTGCATTAAGTTTTCACCTACAATTACTTTCACATTTATTACCACATTAACTACCCTCCGCTATTATCACTGAGCTTGGTCCCGGACAAAGCACTAAGTGTCTGATGTATTGTGCAGAAGAATTCAACCATTCCTTCCGGACAACAGAATTTTTAGGACGCCAGGAATTTGCTTCAACAAATTGGCGCCATCCGTGGGACCCTAATTCATTCTACCGGAGAATTGAATGACAGGTCCGGAACAAACACCTCCACCCGGACCCCTTCCTCCGCCGGAGCCAATAGGCGGAAGTGGGGTCACGAATGACCAACCACCCGGAATAACGGAACAAATACAAACCCAGGTGGCATCATTGGAAACTCTTATCAAGAAGTACAATGCTACAGGGGCCAGTGCCCTTAAGCCTATCCGGTTGACGTTTGGAGATGAAGACGATGAGCGGGGAAAGGATGCTGAGCTAGACCCCAAGGATGATCTTAGCAAACCCTATAAAGAAGTTGCTAGGTCACCCTTCACGAGAAGGATAGTAGAATTCGCCGGCCCCAAGTATACCATGCCCACTAACCTAAAGTTGTATGATGGGTCAGCTGATCCGGATGATCACATCAACCGTTTTGTAGGGGCAGCGAACCAAGGGGAATGGCCAATGCCGGTATGGTGCAGAATGTTCCAACAGACTATGGATGGAGCTGCTGCCAGGTGGTTCAAGAACTTATAACCCGAGAGAGCATTGATAGTTGGGACGACCTGAGAGAACAATTTACTACAAGGTTTGCTCTACGGCAGAAAAATATGAAAGATCCCACAGAAATCACCCGGATTGTAAGGAGGGCGAATGAGGCCCTACCGGGCTTCAAAGAACGCTGGACCGACGAGGCCAGCAGGATACCGGGAGTTCCAGAACTCATGAAGATATCGGCATTCATGAGTGCTCATCGGTGCCCCGATTTGGCTAAGAAATTTTCTGATCAAGTACCGAAGTCTGTTAAAGAAATGATGACTAGGGTAGATGATTACATCCGAGCAGAAGAGGCTTATAAGAACACGGAGTTACCAAAGGGAGAAGCATACGAGTTGTCCCGGAGGGGAAACCTTCCGGCAGCAAGAGATCGGAACTCTAGAGGGGGATTTGGGGACAGAAGAAGGAATGATCGGAGGCCTTGGGAAAGAAATGATTCCAGGCATAGGGAGGTTTTTTCCCCGTCAAGCGCCTTGCCCTAAAGTGCGGACGCTCGAACCGAGTTCCGCGCAACGATCTCAACAAGCCCGACAATCATAGGGTCATGCTCTCGACCTATCCAAGCGGCCTAAGGAGATATTGGCCAGCGAGCACCACCTAAACTTACCTCCACCTCCTCCCTTACAAGGAAACCGAAAGCAAGGAAAAACGAGGACATGTTTTGTGAATACCATGGAGAGACATGTCATCTAACCAACGACTGTTACCACCTGAAAAAACAGTTGGAAATGGCCCTTGAATCGGGAAAGTTAGATCACCTGGTAAAGAACGTACAACAGAGGGGAAGAGAAAGGCCGAGAGGTAATAATGGGAAAGGAAAAGTGATAAATATGGTTAATCATTACGTTGAAGACCGGAAGAGGAAGGCCAGGTTCTACGACGAGGAATGGATGAATGTCCCCATATCTTTTCCTCGGATAGCCACAGATGACTTGTCCGAAGAGCCGCTGATTTTGGAAGCGGAAATTGTTAGGAATTAGAAAATTCCATAGTGAAGAGTCGGTCACCCAAAATATTATCTAGCATAAGTTAGCTCGTAGACTAGTCGATATTTACGTTACTTAGTAGTTTATTAGTTAGTTTGTAGCGTAGTTTAGTTTAGTGTAACACCGTGGAGAAAAGACGGGTCTTTACCCCACTTGTATACACTGATCCATGTGCCGATAGGAGGTCGTATTCTTTGTAACTATAAATACCCCTTCCATCCATGGAAGGGGTGTGGCTTCTTTGAATAAACCTTTCATTCATATAGCAACTCTCTTTCAAGGAACCTCCTCTCAACTCTCTTCATCTATCTAAAATGGCTTTCTTATTTAATCATTGTCCTAGACCACCCGAATCATCAAACAACATAAATATTAAGATCCAACAATTGGCATCAGAGCCTAGGTTTTGTTGTTTGGGTTGATTCGAATGGTTATTTATGCGGTTTGTTCATTATTTCGTTCGGTTTGTGTTATTTTGGATGTGGTTTGATATGGTTTGTGTTGCTGATGTGTTGTTTGGTGTTTTTGGTTGATTGAATCCGGTCTCTAACTGTGTTTTTATGGTCAAACAGCTTTTTCTACAAGTTATATTTCAAGTTCCTCGTTTTTGCTTATGTTGTTCCAAAACTGTTTTGATTTTGAATCCGGGTGCATACATTTTATATATACAAGTCGGTTTTAAGCAACACCATACTTTCATATAGCGCGAGAGTTGGGTATACTAAACAAGAATGCAAAGCGAGTTGGTGCAGTTTGTTATGTGAGTTGTCTCAAATATGTCCATAAGTGCTTTATTTAAAGCGACTTGACCTGAAAAATATCTAAGGAGCGACTTGGCATAAACTGTCCGGATGCTGTGAACCCTAAGCGAGTTGTGTTAACAGAAATAAGAAGCGAGTTGCTTACACTGGCATTATTTAATGCGAGTTATTTGCGTATGGTCAAAGCTTTTCGAGTTGGGTTGATTTCAGCCATGCGAAGTTACTTAACTCGCATTTGGTTTTATTGCACTTTGCTATTAAGCGAGTTGCTATTGATTTAATGTCAAAAGCGAGTTGTCATGCTGCATAAATGTATTGATATGAGTTGGGTATGTTGCGAGCTGGGTAAGATGTTAAAATAGGATGATGCAAGTTGGAAGTGCGAGTTGTTGATGCATGTTAGTTATGCGAGTTGATGATGCTAGACAGAAAGGAAGAAGTAAGATAGACAAGACCCATTCTAACAACCAACTCATGACCTCAGTTTTTCTCATACATCATCAGCCATGTCAAAAAGAAATTAACAAAGCAAAAGAAGAACAACCTCTCATCGATTCATGACCATATCCACGATTACAAAACCATTAACCATACTATAACCCTTATACCAAAATCAAAACATCACGGTATCACTTGAATAATCACGACAACCAATCTCAGATTTATTTCGTGGAAGTTAAAAGATTCATCTTTATCTTTCTATGTCTATCACACGAAATATCACATCACTGACCTTGAACTTTTGATAATTATTCGAATTTCAAAACAAGTTATAACAAGTATGTTATACTTTTCTTTGATTCGTTCATATCACGAAACAAAAGAAATAAATCCGATCTCAGTTTCGTAGTTGTGTGTGGTTGTTCAAACACATAGATAATAATAGATCTATACATCAACTCTCGAATACATCATTGATCTTTTTTTTGAAGGTTGTTTTTCTCTTTATTATTCGAATCATTCAGATAAGAAACAACAACAATTATGTTGCCATCTCTCATCTCAATTCGTTTACTTAAAAGATATCAAATCTGAAAACATGAATGAAATACCTACCTGCTGTCAAAATGATGATTCGAAAAAAGGTCTATACCATCCATGTGGCTAAGACGATTCAAGAACCTTCGTGCCATCCCTGTGGTAAGGTCTATTGATTCTTATCGTGAAGCCATCTCTGTGGCTTGTGAAATCTTGCGTCTGAGGTTAAAAGGAATTAGGAGATGGTGATAATTTTTTTTGTTATATTCGGAGTTGAAGGGACTGATTAGAGTGTGAATAGCAAATGTGTGGTGATGATCCGTTTTTTTATAAAACGTTAAAGTGGGGGGCGGATTTGTTTCAGAGGATTTTTAGGGTTTGATGTCGATTTTAGGGTTATGAGAGTGTAGTGGCCATTTTATACTCCCCTAAATATTAGGGTAAGCATGTGTTTTGATGGGATGAAACGTGATAACTTTGGGCCTCGTTAAATCTTCTACTAATTGGACTATTGAACGAGATTTTCTTATTGGTATTGATTGGTTTAAAAGTGGGGGGCGGATTTGTTTCAGAGGATTTTTAGGGTTTGATGCTCTGATTTTTAGGGTTATGAGAGTGTAGTGGCCATTTTATACTCCCCTAAATATTAGGGTAAGCATGTGTTTTGATGGGCTGTGATAACTTTGGGCCTCGTTAAATCTTCTACTAATTGGACTATTGAACGAGATTTTCTAATTGGACTCTTATCCTAAAGTTGAGCTTTGAATTCATCAATTTTTGCTATCAAAGATTTTGTTAGTTCCACGGTTTTAGTACTAGTTTCATTGATAGAGTCATTTAAGTGAGGTTTGAATTGAACTGGATCCGATGGTCATTTTTGTGAGATTGGATCGTGCTGGTGTTGTATAAGTGATGACTTGGATCAGGATAATGGACTGATGGGCTGGATCGTTCACATGAGATTTGTCAAGTGAGAGATTTGATACTATGTGATTTCTATGAGATTTGAGATTTGACGATTTGAGCTGATGAGATAATGTGATTCATTATGTGGTTTGATACTCTGGTTTATGCATGTTCACGGAAATTATCATGTCGCGGCTTGAAGTGTTTATTGAAAATGTTGACTACAAGGTGTTTGGACGATATTTCTTATTTGGATTGGATGTGAAGATTTTCCTGGCGCGTTTACTTATTTCGTCTTCTTTCTTTCTACCCTTCCGCGAAGATGACTTGTTTGGGCATTTATAGAGTGTGATAAAGACTTGGCTATTTAATTACGGTTATGATTCTTTCTCGTTTAACCCACAACGTAACTATCACTTCGGTGTCTCACTCAGTTGAGAATGTCAAGAGGTTTTGTTCATTGGGTACACCGTTTCTTTTTCACGAGGATTAGTACAAGTTTAAGTAACAAATCTGGGGAATTCTACTTCATGATCAAGTTTGTCATATCGGTTTTACTTCTCTTTGTGGTCACTGCAATTGCCGACAGAATACGCAGATGATGTGTTTACCAAAGGGTTGAGTAGTTGAGATGTAATCAGCAATTCCTATTGAATATTCGATACCACTAAATGTCAATGATACTTCACAGTCTAAGCAAAATCTTTCAAGAATCTTCAGCGTCAGTCATGATTTTTCAAGATGTTTGCTTATGACTAGAACTTCTCGTGCTAATGATCGTACATGTTATGATGCTTCCGAAAGTTCGAAACCATCATGGGGGAGAAACATGTACTTTGATGGTTTACGGTCAACCTCAGGGGGAAGTAGTATGTACTACTCGACTTAGTGTGGTTTGTGAAGTTGTCTAAATTTGGGTAAAGAATTGTTGATGTTATCGTTGAAGATAGATAATGAACCACTGATGAACCGCTGCATGTTCCCCTAAAACAGATATTCACCGAAACCAAGATTGTCATAACTCATTCAAGCTGACATTGTTTACGGTTTTGTCTTGATTTTGTAAAATCCCGCGAAAGAACCTATTTCTCGGTTTAAATCATAGACTTGTAAAATCCCGTGACAATGAAAACATCCTGGTTAAAGTAATGAGCATTTCCGAATCTATCTTACGGTTTATTCTTGGTTTTGTAAAATCCCGCGAAAGAAACTATTTCTCGGTTTAAACCATAAAATTGTAAAATCCTGTGATGATGGAACCATCCTGGAGAAAGGAAAGTGTAGGAGTGCTACGGTTTCTACTTCGAAGAAGGGATAAAAAGGGTGTACTTCATGAATTGGATGTGTGTTTGGATATTCGTCATGGCAGTTTGGTTATTACATGGTTTTACGGGGTTATGTGCTTTTAACCATGGTCGGGATGAAACCATTATCATAGTTCACTTAAAATATCAAAGGAGGCTAGATTTGAGCTTTTAACCAAGAAGATGTGACAACGGAGTTAATTCACTATTGTTTATTTGAGGTTGAAGTGAAATATCACGGGCGAGTATACTTAGTATCTTAAGGTTTCGGGATGGTTGGATGAAGATTCTTCATGATCCTTGTTCGAGCTTATTATTAAAAACGAAGACTTGGAAATCTAGTTATTGTTGGGTGTCTTTTACCTTTTATTTTACCACTTGGGGGAATTGGGCTCATACCACCACAAAATAACTATCACTTTAAGGAGTTACGTTGTAGTGCTCAGTGTCACATTCAATTGTGGATTTTCAAGAGGTAATGTATGTCTTATACTTGATGGTTGGTTGGTTGAAGAGTATAGAGTACATAGAGAGTACTTATAGATGCTAATGGAAATCGCACCGCCTTTGTTACGTATGTGCAAGTATAAGTCACGAATTCGGGTTAGTTTACTTCGTGGTCAAATTCATCATATTGGGTTTCTCCATCACTGTCACAACAAATAGCCTACTGAATGATAATGGGGTTGATTACAAGTTTGCCGAGAGTAGATGAAAAGAGAGAGATTAATGACGTCTGTTCACATCATTTTAGGCCTCGACTTCAACAACACTATGACGTATGAACACATCGGTTCATGCCTCGTGCTAAAGAAAAGAAAAGTGTAACTTGCTTCTGCACTTTATCTTCAAGAAGAGAAATCTTCTCATTATGACCATTCTCATCAACATGTTTCATACTTTTTCCATGCGCTTCAGTCATCAAGTGAACCGGCTACCAGCGATTGTTTTCTCATTCCATTTGCTCGTTTATAATGAAGATGGCGACATCGTAATGTAGCTGATTTTGGGAGAGAAGTGTGAATAGAACATTCGGATGATTTCACTTATTTAGTCAAGAATGGCATCTCCGTATGCAATTCTTGAGGGGGAGAAGAAGTGTGAATTTTTTGCATTTTTTGCATTGTTGATTGATATTTGAGAATATAAATGGTTATACGGCTCTAAACTCATGTAAGAACCGAGCTTCTTCTTATCGGGTCATCTTCACATGGAGTTTTTCTCGTCTAAGAGCCGTTGGTTGACATCTTCACTCGGATTGATGAGTTTATCGACAAAGTGCTTCCGGTTAATGCTTCACGTATACATCAACATGATGATTCTGAACAATCTCTCTGTTCTTGTTTGATGTGATTGGTAGTTTGGTGTTACTATCTTGTGTCGTCGCGGCCCGATTGCTGATTTTCTTGATGAACATCTTTCTCGTTCTTGTTTGATTGGGAGGATTTTAGTTAAGGGATTTGCAAGATGTAAGTTAATTGGATGCTTTTGGTGGGATGCTTTTGGTGTGAGTTGAAGATGTTAACTATTTATTCCCCAAGACAATCTTGAAAGTTGGGCGAGGTCAGCAGCCTGTTTCTACATTTTTCGCTACATGTTAGAAGACTAAAGACGAGTTGCATTTAACGATCTAAAGACTTCTTCTTAATTCATGGCATTTATCAAACAGGTTGTCGGTTTATGGGAGGCGTTGAAATTGACTATTCTAATATTGCAGTTGCACTATTGAATAATGATCCGCTCTTTGGTATTCCTTTGCCAAATCTTCACGGATTATTGTTCATGAAAAATGATCTGCTCTTTGGTATTCCTTTACCAAATCTTCACGGACTATTGTGCACTCTATAAATCAACCACATGAACATTAAGGAAAATGAGTACCTCATCCGCTTGAAGACATTATTGGTGAATCTTCCGGCATCGGTCTCTATATGTATATCTTTAGGAAGATGGAATTGATGTTGAGGAATCATTTGTTCCGGTTCATTAAGTAGGTCAATGTACATCCGGTTGTACATTTATTCCGTGTTGGACATTGACCAAGTTGATTACCGGGTTAATCATTTATCACTTATTTGAGATTGAAGTTGACTTTTCAGGCGTGTTCTTATTGATCTTGCTCGGGCTTAGAATTTGAGTTGAAGACTTGGTTTATCTAGTTACCGGTGATCGAGGTGGATGGTTGAAGACACGGTTAACTATCACTATTAGGAGTTACTTTGTTTTACTTTTCGATTGTATACGCATATGGCGGTGTGGATAATCATGAAAGTGTTAATGTCTCATACTTTGCTTGAGTAGTACTTAGAGATTTGCTTGAAGCATAAATTCTCGACACCGTTCTTCCACCATTAGGTGCAAGCTTAAGATATAAATGTGGGGAATTTGATTTCAATTTCAAGTATGGTATATCGGTTTCTTCATCCGATTGGTCACTAAAATTGTCTACATAAGGGTTGATAAAATAGTCGAGTAAGTCTTGACAAGTTGATTCTCCAAGAGTTCAAGTGTTCTTCTTAACAAATTTCTAGTATACGGGCTTATCATTTTGTTGTTCGATTACAGTATCAAAACGAGAAATGGGAATGGAGACAAGCATCTAAGCGCGGTAAACTTGATGAACTTAATACTTCTAAGTAATTAAGATATCGGGGAAGACAAATGTTATTACAGCGAGAGAGAAACTCAGGTTTGACTCATGGCGAGTAAACTTGATGAACTTAATTCTTAAAGTGATTGAAGATATCCGGAAAACAAATGTCATATTGCATGAGAGAAACTCAAGGTTTTTCATCAAAGCGTTTAGTGTTCTAATTCCAACTATGTGGGGAAGAGATGTTAGAAAGTTTACGAAGATAAAAGAGGTACACAAGTCACGACATTTAGGGAGATAAATGTGTAACATGAGAGTGTTATCGGCTATTCTCTCATTGGGAATGTGTGTGTACTTGATTCTTGAGCTTCATACACATTCATCGAGGGGCGAAAGATGTGAACATGGGGAGGTGTTCTTCATTACCTGTGATGTGTATGGAGAGTTCTTGGATAGTGGTGAACCGGGTTCTTGAGCTTCATACACGTTCATTCGGGAAGAAAAATGTGAACATGGGAAGGTGTTCTTCATTCCCCTCATGAAGTGTATTCGGGAGAGTTCTGGAGCATTATACTAAGGCTGGCGCATCAACTCAACTTCTTGGGGAATTGTTCTCTTGACACCTTTTGGAATGGATTGCTTTGAGACTTGATTGGAAGGAATTTGAGAAGATTATTTATGTGTGGGATGATCACGTTCTTTGTTCTTGTTGATGATATAACCTCGAGCAGAATCCGGTGATTATTCTTGAAGGAGGCGATTAGGATTTATGATAATGGTGTGCTTCTACGTGCACACGGCTAAGAAGCGGCTTGAAATAGAGCTTGAATGCCTTCGGCTAAAGGTTTTTGGTTTGAGGGAATTAGCGCAAAGTCTCACTTTCAGATGATTCAACTTCTTTCTTTGATTCAAGAGCCACAGAAGCTTTGGTGGTGAATGTTTAAGAGTTGATGACTTCATCTTCTCACGAGAGTCTTTGCTTTCGATATCCATCTCGTTATAAGTATCATCATCTTCTTTAACTGTCATCTTCTCTATCTTTATATATTTTTTAAAACCAAATACAAAATATAAAACCGACCAAAACAAAATAGAAAGTATAAAACCAACAAAAACCCATAAAAATCAAAATTTCAAAATACCAAAAATATGTTTTCACAAGACATGTCTTACGGTAGATAACATTTACGGTCTTAAATGTCATTCAATAATGGCCGCGAGACCATAGATGAAGTTGGCGAGGAGGTGTAAATATTCTTTTCTAAACATGTCTCAAAATATGGCTTGCGGTTATTTACAGTGACGTGCTTAAACTATGGCTTGCTATTATTTGAGATAGCAACCCGTTCTTTTAAAAGGAAGGAAAGTCTTTGCGCTAAACCTATTTTCAAAATATTTGGTGCACTTATCCTAAAAACAAAACAAGGGAAAGTATGTCGAAGGGCTAGCGTTCCCTACAAATGTTTTTTCCGTCTAAAATTCTTCAGAAAAATATTTGGTGTTTTCAAAAATGGCGGTAATTGAGTTGCTTTAAAACAATAATCAATTTGAGTTTTTTAAATTGCAAACTCAATTAATGACTTGGTAACTTAAACTTTAGAAAAAGGTCATTGATTGAGGGACAATGTTTTCAAATCTATATCATCCAACGAGCTTTCTTAATTATCCTAATATGCTTAATTAAAAATGATGTTAACCTATGTTGAAGGACTAGGTGCCTAGGATATGATTGCTAGGATTAGATGATTAGATTTTAATGAACACATTATTCCACCTTATATAGGCCCGATTGATATGTTGAATTGACTTGAATTAGTCAATTGTTGTTTTGGGTGATATGGACCACCAAATATTTGTATGTCTGTTCACTAGCATTATGCAGGTATATTGGTATAAAGAATGTTCCCGATCGGATCCCACAATTGAAGATGATTGGATCTTTGAAAAGGAAAGAGATAACGATATATTGGGTTGACAAATGAAGAAGCAGACTTAATTGGACTTCCATGGAGTTGGCATAAATGCAACGTAAGAGGTCCAGCTGCATCCAATGAGATGGACTTCTTCTAAGTGATTGAAGAAAGCGGGCTTAATTTGACCTCGAGTTGGCATTCAAAATACAGCGTAAGAAGAATCTCTTTGCATCGGCAGATGGTTTTCTTCAAACCCTCGGTAACAACAACGAAGCTTCTCAACCACCTTATGTATCTTTTATGCGGGATACCATTTTTTAAACAATTTTGAATAAATTTGAGTAAATTGTTTTGAAAAATGGAAAATATTGTTTTGAAAATATATTGGACTAAATTTTTGAAAATCCTTAGGACTTTTATTTTATCAAAACTTAAGTCACTCAATTATTGACTTTTGGTCATGTCGATTGGGGAGAGTGATTTAAAAATAAATTATTTTCAAACAATATATCTTCAAAAGATTCCGTTTGTACGTTAAAATGTGGTGATCTAAAGATTTAATGTTATGTCATGGTATGATTTTTCTTTTGAATCAAGGTCTTTTAAAATGAAATTTTTTCTGTTCTTGTTTGATTGTGAATTTTTTTTGTTTTTGTTAGGTCACTAGTTTTACAAACACAAGTTATATAGAAAGGAGATGAGGCGATTGAACAAGTTATCACACACACACACACGTATAATAATGCGGTTAAGGCAAAGAGAGGGGTGAATGAAAAGAACTTGAACAACCAACCTTCAAATGAAGGTTATTACATGGTTTATATAGGCAAGGAGCTAGGGCAACACTCCCTCTCCTTTCCTATTCCTTATTGGGCTTGGGCCTAAGCTTATGGGCCTTCTACATAAGCTTGACCTTAAACAAACATAAAGGCCATAATAAAGCTACCTATTACATATGAAATATAAATACTTGAAATCCTGTTTAGGAGTGATTCCAACAATCTCCCCTCAAGTATATATGAATGAAAACGGTGAAGGCGTTGATGTAATAGTAGCGATGGCGTCTTCGACATTCTTCTTTCTTGTGAGAAGAATTGCCTTGATTGAACAATCTCCCGGTGTAGAGATAGTTATCTTTGAACAGTTATGCTTTGGCGTCATCTTTAACTTTGTTCTTTGATCATTGTTCTTTGTGGTGAGAGTGATAGTATGTTGTTGTGCGCATCGGATTGCGCTTCAGTGCCTTCGTTGCTCCGGTGTCTCCACGTCATTCTTCAACATGCTCACACGCTCTTTGACGTTGGAATTCAATACCGATGAAGTTCTTTAAGTCTTTAACTTTGTAGATTCTTTGGTTTGACGAAGAATCATTCTGACGGTTGTGTTGCTTTTGTATAGAACTTCCATTAGTGATGATGTTGGCGTGAGCATGAGAAGAATCAGCACGATCATCCCGCTCCAGAGCTTCCATAAGAAGAAAACATTTCAAGCGGTTAGT
This sequence comes from Chrysanthemum makinoi, assembly GCA_910596185.1. Classification (NCBI taxonomy): domain Eukaryota; kingdom Viridiplantae; phylum Streptophyta; class Magnoliopsida; order Asterales; family Asteraceae; genus Chrysanthemum; species Chrysanthemum makinoi. The sequence continues at coordinate 73,291,935 of OU343220.1, forward strand.
AATAAGCGGTTTCCGGCACTTACAAGTTTGAACTTGAGAGTGTCAACGACATAGTGTGAGGACACAACTCTAATTCTTACAAAGGCCGTTCTGAATGGAGTCCCACAAGTGAGATAGCGATGTACGAAGTACATCTCTGATTCGAGATGAGTCGGTGAGGTACACGAAGCATCACCTCTGATGTAGACCGTTTGAGACACACTCCGCGTAATCCACGGGAGTTACGAAGTGACCTGGCTGCGAGCTGTTTGATGTTGACCACTGGCGGGGAGTTTCCATTCAATCACCGAGGATCACAGATGTGAACCTCTCATAAATGTTCTCGACAGATTGCTAAGATCTGTGAAGGACTCGATATGAACCACCGATGATCTTATTAGTTGATCATCAAGTGATTAAATGTCAAGTGTTCCTAAGAGATCTTTTGATGAATCTCGTGGCTCTAGACTCAATAGTGCGTTTTGGTTTTCTGGAGCGGAGACTAGGGAGAGGGTCTCCTTCTTCAATACCGGCAATCTCTGAGAAAGCCGATAGTTTACGTAGGGTTCCCTGTGAGAATGAAACAAGCTTACGTTGAGAAGAAACTTGAGTGGATAAGAAGGTTTAGTGCATGCGTCCTTTGGGTCCATGGCGACTTTTAATCTTCAATACCGGCGTCACTAAGTGACAACCAGTAGCATATGAATTGAACCGGTTATGCGCCTAAGTTGAATAATCACTGGAGGGCTATTTCTTTTCACCCTTTTCTTTGCATTTCTTTTTAATTCTTCAACTCCTTCTTTCTCCGATTCTCATTTTCTCCTTTTTACAATCATACCTAAGGACTTCTAAATACTAACTATTTGTAGTGTCCTTGGGTAGATCCCTCCGACTCTGGCGGATCATAGGACGGTTATTCTAACCTTAGTCACCTTATAACTCCATGACTAACCTATGTTGCCATTAAAACCCTTGTATGAAAAATCTCTCAAAGGGTTTGTTAATGAAAAACATGTTTGAACCATTGTGAGAGATGATGTTTTGCATAAATACTCCCCCTCCACATGTGCTTAATAGTTTTTAATGGTTAAATGCACGATGAGGAAAAGCGCACTTTTGAATTGATCCACTGAAGATAGACAATCCCCGAGAACGGTTCACGTTGCATAGTTAAAGAGTTACATTGTCCGCTTTTAGGTGACAACTAGCTCTAATAACTACCTTGAAGGTGTAGACAAACCTTGGAAGGTTGTCAAACCCGTCAGAGTTCATGTCTATCAAAAGTTTCTCGAATGGTACATTCTACTCGGACAAGTCCTTTGCGAGACACGTTTACATCACTAGCGAACTAGCTTGAAATTATTACCCGTCCGGGACAAGTCTTTTCGAGTTACTAACAGTTTAGTACCGTCAATTCGTTGGTTAAGTCTGAGGTACACAGATTCATTTGCATTTTGTACAACATATTTCTTATCACACAATTTTCTCCCCTCAAAAATGGCATATTAAAGTGTTATTTTTGAAGCGTTCGAGAATAAATATGACCATTTCGAGTGTTCGGGAAGAATGACCCTTGTGAACAATTTGTGAACAAAGTTTCAAATACTCCCCTCAACAAGTGATATAAACGGTTGAGGTTTTGAAAGTCTTAAGGGAAGTACTTGTTCTTTTGAGCAAAACCTTGAAAAATGAAAGGTTTGATAGGTTTTACTCAAAAGTAAGAAGCTTTCGCTCCTTTTATAAGGATTGTGGCCTTGGCGTACCACAGGTCCTTTCTTGACAATTACGGGTTGTACACTGTTATGTGTGCACAAGCCATAGACATATTAAATCACACATCCAAAATTATATGAAGAAACAATTCAAGGGGTACCAGGAAGTGCGGTGATGTTCCGAGGAGTGCGCGCAGGCGTTGAAAGCGGTGATGTTTCTCTGGGTGCGACCACCAACATAGCTCTCCAATGCGTGCAGGCCGATCCCTTCGAACAACCGTTCATCAATCATGGTGATGATCCTTCTCACATCCCTCCTTTCACGAGAATTCCAGGCTACTACGAGACCCAACTTTCGGTATATCCTTCAACACGTATGCTAATCCGTCCCTAACCGGCTTCAAAGTATGATCCCGAATTTCGAAGATCACTACACGCCATTAAGCAGTTTCTTTGAAGTTCACTGCGGTAAACAACTCGAAAGGTTTGCGATGGCGTATATTGAGGTAGGCTGATTGAGATCGGGAAGAGTAAGCGTTGGAGGAGTGAGGTTGACAGCGTCGATAAGATTCAACGCCATCTGGATATCTTCAACCGCGTTCTTTGATCACGATCGTCTAATGAAGATGAGAAGCCCGACTTGATAAATTCACGTTGAACTTGATCGAGAATTGTCTCATACGACCATGTACTTTGGCAAGGTACATGTCTTTGATGTCGTTGAGGGACAAGTTCTCAAAGTCAGCCTCGGAGAATCCATAGTTCTGTTCATCTTGTCGTTTGACTATGATATTCTTTAAGAATGTGTAGTCCCACTTAGACTTGAGATCAATGTGTTTGATGGCCACGATGTCCTTAGAACTATACATTGCATGTTGAGACTTACGAACGGCGACTTACGTAGTAGATTCTTGGCGTTCGGGCCAATGATGAATCCCATACAATGCATCTTGGTCGTATGCTTGCGTTGTCGAGAAAACAAGTGATTTGCACGTTCCTCGATAGCTATGCAGTTTGAGTAAATAGCCGCGGGGAATGGAAGAGTCAATGATGTAGCGTATTTTCACGAACCATCGCTACCGTGTAAGAGAAAATCAGGTCTGTTAAAGAAGTATCGGAAGGGAATCCGTGGTTCGTCTGTTTGGCCAATAGTTGGTAGGGGTTTGGTCAATGATTGTAGTATGGAGGGTTGTCCCTTTGTGTGAAGTCAATGTTTGCTTCCGGATTGAGCCAATCCATGTCGTTAGACATAGCTCGATCGATGTTCTCAAGATGATATTCGACCTCGGCGGCTTTCAGGCTGTCTTTAGAAGTTGGAATGCTTCATTCTTGATTCGCTTCAATTCAGATTTCGTCATTTTCTTCACATGGAACTTTTCTTGCAAAAGTTTTGCGTGCTCAATGTAGAACCGTCTACCAATTCTTGACCTTCATCAGGGTAGGGAGTTTGATTGACAAGTGTGGAGAACCATTCAAACTCTTAGGTTTTATCGTCATCTAGCCATGAGCGACTCGGTGAGTTGTCTTCTTCTTCTTTTTGGAAGGCCTTGATGATGATCTTGGTTTACTGCACTTGTTTGGGTGAGGTGGGTTGTTGTTGGGGCTCAAGGACCTCTTCATCGTCACCACCCGTATACTCAAAGTAATCACCTGTTTTATGAGTCGGGGGTGGTAACTTCGGAATCGTCCCGAGGTTTATCAGTAGAAGACCGAGGTGGAGGAGACTTTTGTTGAGAAGAAGTTAGTGGTGGAGGAGGTGGCATAGAGGTAGATTTACGGGGCGCTTCGGCGTTTAGGTGCGAGAATCCTTATCCTTATCATCGTCATCTCTTGGTCGTTTGGGTTGATCGGCTGACTCCTTGCATGATGATCTGAGTTGAAAATCAAGTAGATTTTGAAAAATTTAGCTTCATCCGAGTAAGCGTTCGAGATCGCTTTGACATTTGTATCACAAGTTTAGCGATTAACTTCAGTTCGAGAGATCGGCTTCTTTGGCCATTGTATTTTTAACCAATGCTACGATGTTAGGGGTGAGTTATCTGGAAAATATTTCTCTAGTCACACAGGGGACGATGTAGAAGAAACTTGTGAGTATGATCTCTTCTTTGTCTTTTCCGGTTCCTTTAGGACTTTAGGAACGATATCCTGAAGGTACTTGTTAGTGTAACCTTCGATCATTTCGTTCGGTTCCTCTTTACGATGACTCTTCATGAACTTCTGAACAAATTCCCTTTCTTTCTCCATCTTGTCAGGCTCGTCATACATATCTTTGTATGTGATCGACAAAGAAATTTAGCTTTTGTAGAGCACGTTTTCTTTCGACTTGTTTGACAGCTTTGTGAATTCGTTTATGAGCTTGAGAAATCAAAGATCGAGGTGGTTTCTTCACAGATTTGGATGATGATTTTGTTGATCTTATTGATGGTGGTGGTGATGAGTGAGATGAAGAATCTGATGAGGAGGGGACATGAGGAGATTCGGGGTCCTTTGGAGGTGCCGAAGTATCCTCCTTGGAGCGAGTTGGACTGTTGAGAAGAAAGTCATCATAATCTTCTTCGTCATCATGTCCATTTTTAGCCTTTTCTTCCGTCTGTTCCTTAGCTTCTTCATCAGTTTTCTCTTTCTCGATCTTATTCTTTTACGGTTCCTCAATGTTAAGATCAAGACTCCTTCAAGCGTTTGTTGTTGCACAAGAGTGGTGGCACGGATCCCTTATCGGGTTGATTAACGCATCGGGACGGTGAAGAGTGGGCGAGCACCACTTCGATCCTCGGGCCACCCATTTGATCTTTGCAAATTCTTGACTTTTGAATTTGTCTAACTAATTTAAACTTCTTCTTGTAGGATTGATCCAGTTGCTCTTCTTCTTCTTCTTCAGAGCTTTCATCATGAGACTCAAGTCAGAGTCTTTCCTTTTCCATGTTCGGCTATTGGACTTGTAGGTTTAGGCTGGAGGAGGGATACGGTTCGCGATTGAGAAGGTAATCTCTTCATCGTGTCGGTACCTCAGAGCTTTAGTCCACAAGCTTTCTTTGCGGTTCGGGTTTGGGAATTGGGATGGGAGCGGCTTCCTTAGATGGAACAATCCTCTTTGAAGGAGGGTTCCTCTTGGGGAACTTCCTTTGACTCACGTACTTGCATTACTTCCTGCACTTCCTCTTTTGGTTCTCCTTACAGTGTTCGAGAAGATTTTTCGTCGAGATGACCAACTTTGCCTTGTCTAGCTGCTTCCGGATACCTTTTATGCGTTTGAGCTTTCGACATCTTGATTAGAAGGAAATCTGGTAGCACGGCACCTTGTTTCTTTGTAGGCGTTTCCTTGATTCTAAGAGATAGAATGGGTTCCGTCAACATGTCGTGATTGTCGGGGTCATTGAGCCTCTTGGGAATGTCGGGATGAAGTCCAAGTGCTCTCTGGATCAACAATTTAGTATATCCGATGTAGGGAATCTTTGAGCCAAGTTTGTTGAGAAATGACATCATGTCATCCCAAATCAGAGCTTCGATAGCGATGTGTTTCTTGTTGACCAATGCCTAGAATATTTGCAGTTCCATGAGCTTTGGGTGCTCATAGCCGCATTTATCCGCGACGAAGCAGACTTGGTGATGATCATGTAGAGAGTTCTCCGGGGTTGAGGAATACTCTTAAGCTCTACGTGAGAATGCTTGGTGATTACTCCGGTAGCCTCGTCATAACCGATATTGATTAAGAATTGGAGAGTGAGCTCTTCGGCAGGTGTGGCATATAGTTTGGTTGGATCGACATCAGGAATTAGGAGAACGACCCTTAAGTCTGCGGTGTAATGGTGACTTGTTTGTGATTGAGTCACCGTCACGGCGGTTTGTCCTTTGACCCTTTCCATAGTGTTCGAGCTGTTGGATGTAGATCTCGGAGCGATTGCGAGTGTGAAAGCATGTTACGTACGGATGAGTCCTCGAGAATATCAATAGCAATTAAACATGAAGATTTTGAGCAAGTGAGGTTGTCAAAGTCAACACGGAGATTATTCTTTCCTATCTTCATTGGATAGCCATGAGGATAGATATCGGCAATGGAGAGAACTTCAGGTGCATCCATATTCATTTGTTCGACCATGTCGTGATCACGAAATAACATTAGCCAAAAGAACCAACATATCGAAAGACATAATGTTAGTCAACAGAAGGTCTTATTGTCTAGTTATTGAATGTACGGTGTCAATGATTGTTACGAGTCCTAAGTCACTTGTATATTCAATAGTCCAATGACGTCGTGAAATGTTTAGTGAGTTAGTTAACTTTAAGTTTTAAAGTTTATTTTATCACTTATTGTTCACAACATATCAAGCGATTTCAGTTTATTAGTGACATTTTAGGATTAGTGATGATATGATTAGTTTATTTACAAGTTTGTACACGTAACAATTCATAATGAAGGTATGATCACGGCTTATGCGTAGGATTGGTAAAGTTATGCGTAGACGGGAATGATATATGCGTAGGCGTAAACTTACGCGTAGGGTCTTAACTACAGCGTGAAGTGTTACAGCGTAGGAAAAGGAGACCTTATGCGTAGAGCTTATGCGTAGGCATATATTAACCTTACGCGTAAGGCTACTCTTAAGAGTTGACCTTATCGCGTAGAGGTCCTTGTTCACGCATATCCTTCACGAGGATCTGCGTAGTCCCATATGTAGAACCTTATGCGTAGAAGCTATGCGTAAGACAAATCTTACGCATAACAAGCTACGCGTAAGGTGATCCTTATGCGTATCATAACAACAACCTTGATTATGAATATTAAGTGTTGCAAGCCTGAAATAAAGCATCATATCATCAATGTTAAACATATAACATTCATTTTATATGAGATCAAAACACATTTGGGACGGTTTGTGCAGCGTTAGAGCTGCATACAGCGTAGTCTAAACCCTAAATCTACGCGTATGAGATCTAGCCATGGAATATGCACCAAACATTTTATGGTAGTTTAAGAGTGTTGAGGAGTCTATATACCAAGTTATAACACTTAATTCATGGTGAATCAAAAATACCCAAACTTATGAACGTTAAACCCTAATTCCAAATTGTTGATCATTTAGAGTTTTCGGGTGGTTATAAAGCAGGAAATCATCAATTCATCATCATAAGAACATAACCCAACAATCTTTTTGACCAAAACACTTCACATTCGAAAATACCCAATTCGACATAAGAACCCTAATTTTCAAAATCATTCAATACGTGTTTACGGGTGGATTTTGATGGATAAACTGATATCATTGATGTATTTAAAGCGTTTTGACATAATCCATTTAACCACAAACGTTCACACAATGATTGTGTGTTCATACGCTTATGCGTAGAACACATAATCACTCATAACATGAATTTTAACCGTTGGATTTGAATGAAATTCAAAACCTTATCTTAAAAACATGTTTAGATCACAAAAACACTTACAAATGATGATCAAATCACGAGATATCTTGAGCGATTTTAGGCGTAGGATGTGTTTGGTTTAGTGTAATAAATGTGAAGAATAAAAGTAGGTGGGAGGGTGTTTTATTAAAATGACTTTAACCTTTTGACAGTTTTGGTCCCTCCACCTTTTCCTTTTTCAAACCAAGCCATTTAACTTCCATTTTGGTTACCAAACGAAGATTTTAGGAAAGAAACTTGACGACACTCCCTCTCGACTTGAGAAAATAATGAAAGGTTATTAATTTAAGTCAGAGGTGTCTTTGAACCAGAAATGTACCACCATTTGTAAAAGAATCAACGAGATATGATAACATGCAAGTACACGATGTTTTGAAGCGGTTAAAGATTATTTTCTCCCCTCAACACTTGATCGGAAAAATACTGAATTTTGAAAGATTAAAGTGTTGGCGGAAAAATGTACTTGCAATGTTGAAAGAAAATTAGATTAGAAGAATATTTTTGTGTGTTTTTATCGGGTTTTATAATTTTGTATTTTGTTTTTGAAAAATTATTTACAAAAGAGTTTTGGTGTTTGTGAGGGTTTTAAGGCTGTTTTAGGAGATCATCAATTCCTCTTGAGTCAAACACCTCATACCAATCCGGTGGACCAACTCATTAAACCTAGCGGGAGGCAAGGCTTTGGTGAGAAGATCGCCAATTGGTATTACGTACCCACAAATATAATTCAACGTACCCTGTTCCGCGTGATCCTTGATGAAATGATATCGAAGATCGATGTGCTTTGATTTAGTCTTTGGCTGAGTTACTTGCGAGATTGCAATGGCACTCCGATTGTCGCAATACATCGGGATTACGTCAAATACGTAACCATAGTCTTTGAGTTGTGTTCTCATCCATATGACTTGAGCACAACATGGTGACATGGCTACATATTACGCTTCGGTTGATGCGGCGATGTACAATCCTGCTTCTTCGATTGTCATGACACTAGTTTATCACCAAGAAATTGTAAAGCTCACGGTGCTTTTCGTGAGTCTAAGCATCCTGCGTGGTGCGTCGAAAAGCGATTAGTTCAAAACCGAGAATCCCGGATACGGATCCCCAAGTTAATGGTTCCCTTGATGTATAGGAGGATTCTTTTATCCTCAGAGAGGTGGGTTTGATTGGTCGCGGTGATAGCGGGAGCATAGATAAGCGGCAAAGACAATATCAGTGCGCTATTTGTTAGATACATGAGAGACCCAATAATACTACGGTATTTTGTAGGGTCCACCAATTTCCCATGTAAATCAGCGTCTAACTTCTTGGTATGAGCCATTGGTGTGGCATAGGTGCCACAGGTTTTCATTCCAAATTTGTTTAACAATTCAAGGGCATATTTGGAGTGACTCAAGAAAATACCACGGGGTGATTGATGAACTTGTAGTCCTAGAAAGAATGTAAGTTCACCCATCATGGACATTTCAAAATTTTTCTTCATTAGTTTTGCAAAAGCGATTGAAAACTTTTATGTGTAGACCCAAAAATGATGTCATCCGTAAATTTGAACAATTAAGATGTGTGCCCCGTGATATTGTATAAAAAGAGTTGGGTCAAACGAGCCTTTGGTGAAATTATTGGCAATGAGGAAAGATGATAGCTTATCGTACCATGCCGAGGAGCTTGTTTGAGACCATAAAGAGCTTTGTTCGGTTTGTAAACATGATTGGAACTCGGGATCAACGAATCCATCGGTTGGTGACATAAACCGTTTCTTTAAGTTGTCCATTGAGAAGCGGTTTTGACATCCATCGATGAGACCGTTATATTCATATGAGCTGCGAGCGCTAGAAATATCGACGACCTCAAGGCGAGCAAGAGCAAAAGATTCTTCAAAGTCTAATCCCTCTTCACGGCGATAACCCTTAGCCACGGGCGTGACTTGTTTGGATGACGTTCCCTTGACATCAATTTGTTTTCCAAATCCATTTTAGACCAATGGCGTAGACTCTGTTGGTCTTTCAACGATTCCCATACTTCAAGACGTTTGAATTGGTTGAGTTCTTCTTGCATGGATTCAATCCGGTTGTCTTTTGTCATTGCGTCTTTGATGTTTTAGGTTGATTGGCACACGGTGAGTGCATAAATGCAATGTTCACCGTCGTGTGAAGGCGTTGTCTCGTAACGGCTTATTTGGTTGATTCGGGTTGCCAATAATGTTTTCAGAGGATGGTCTTTAGTCCATCTATGTGTGGAGGGTTGATGTTGGTATACATTGTGCGGTCGAGGATTCAAATGGTTTGTTGAAGATTCGCGACATCGGTGCGGCGGTCTCATTAGCAAGCGGGTTGAAGAACGCATTTGGATCAAAATCTGCAGGTGGGGGTATTTCATTGAATATCATCAGTGGTTCATCATTGTTGGGCGGTGTGTTCAAGCTGTTGTGTTGGAGTCAAGCGGGTGTAGGTGCATCTTCAAGCGGTAGTTGTTGTAGCGAGTGTATCGGTATAGGAATATTATCGGGTTGTCTGGCGGAAGCTTGGCGGATACACACGGAACACGTTCATCAATATCGTCGAGCAAGCAAATAACCTTTCCATTTGTTGGCGAGTAAGGCGAGGGCTTTCTTGGTGATGATGGGGGTTGAGGAAGTTTAAGCGGTTGTGACGGGTTCTAAGGCTGTTATACTCGAAGCCATTTCGTAAGTTCATCGAAATGAGCATGAATCGTTTCCATCACCTGTTTTTATGCGGCGATTCCGGTTCGGAAACCTTTGGAATTATCACGTATCAGATAAAGACTCAATGTCGACTTTGGCTTTGAGCTTTCCAAAGTCATCACGATCATTATTCGGATAGCAAAGAGATCCAAATACATGAAAGTGTTTTAGATTCGGTTTTCTGTTATGGACAAGCTCGAAAGGTGTTTTGTTGTGGCGTTTTGTGATCATAGAGCGGTTTTGAGTATAGCATGCATGAATCACGACTTACGCCCATAAGTAATCACTGGAAGTTTAGCATTGATTAACATTGTTCTTGCGGCTTCCACTAGCGTTAGGTTTAGTCTTTCAACAACTCCGTTTTGTTCGGTTATGCGTGCAATAGATGTTTGATCTTTGAATTCCCACTTTCTCATAGAATTCACGAAGGGTTTTGTTAACAAATTAGTTCCTTTATGCGTTACGATGATTACGGCGGTGTTTGGTGAACACTTGTATTTTGTGAAAGGTGATGATCATTTGTGGAGCTTGGTCTTTGCTTCGAAGAAAGTAGACCCAAGTCCATCGTGAGTAGTCATCAACAATTACTAAGATGTAGCGTTTGCCATTGATCGTTTGCACGCGCATCGGGCCACACAAATCCATGTGAAGATGATGAAGCACATGCTTGAGAGCGTGTTCCACCTTTGAAGGAAAATGAGCACGAGTGCTTTTCCCTTGTTCACAAGCTGAGCAAAGGTGATCTTTTGAATAACGGAATCGTGGGAGTCCTTCAACTAGTTTGTGTCGAGCAAGGTTGGTGATGGTTTGAAAGTTTAGATGTGAGAGACGACGGTGCCATAGCGAGGATTTTGTTGATGTTGCCTTAGAAAGTAAGCAAATGGGAGAGGAAGCAACCATGTCTTGCATAGAGATAGTGAAGAGACTAGAATTACGAGCGGACATAAGGTCATTTCCTTGTAGATCACGAATGAAACAAGTTTTCTCCATGAAAGCAACCTCCAAATCTCCATCACAAAATTGACCTCTGAAAGCAGTTTGTGACCGAGGCCTTCCACATAGTAAACCCTGCTAATTTCGATGTTCCCATAGACATAATCTCCGTAGCCCATGATAGCTGCGAAGTGATCATTCGAACTGCGGTGCCAATGAACTTTGCAATAAAGTTTGATAACGGTTTAAGATTGCTGTCATGTGTGGGGAACATCCGCTATCAACAATCGAGAATGATCGTATCACACGCATTACACACGAGGCGACACGGATGGAATAGAAGTAGATGTGGAACCCGAAATGTTAGAGGGTTCCGTAGCGGTTATAGTAGATATACACACATCAATAGCTTTAGGTATCCACTTAAATCCTAGTGTGTTATATATCCATTTCTGCCATCTATAACTACTCTTTGCTTTAGTCTTAGTGAATTCACTAGGTGGTACAACATTCCTAGGAGGTGGCTGGAGCTACTGAGGGACAGCAATGCGTTTCTTAGAATCTAAAGATGGCGGTCTACCAAGCACGGACTTAGAAAGATTAGTTGGCCTAGAGGTATTCCGGTTCTTAGGATTCCTTAAGCGAGAGATTATAGCTTTAGCAACACATTTATCATGGCAATCAGAATTCATACTTTTACCACAAATAACACAAGGTGCATCGGACTGAATATCAAAAGTACTTAACGGTTTAGCATTCGTTACATCACTATTTCTATTACATTTGCGGGCGCAATATCTATAGTGGAGCAACGTGAGTCTTATTCATAGTCCTAGGGTGTTCTTCTACTTTAGCATTCTTGATTGATCTTTTCTTAGTTAGCAACTTCCTATTCTTCGATTGAGTGCTCTTAGAACGTGAAGTGCGGACGTTTGGAAAAGGCTCAACTATTCTGTTTCAGTAGAAGGAAGCACGTTAGCTACTTGTGATTTGGCGGTAGAGATTCTAGGTGCATGAGTACTAAGTGTTACGGGGGCTAATCTCTTAATGATTGTTGGCGGAAGTTGTTCATACTTTCCTAACATTTCTCTTAACTTGATGATAGTGTGAATCGGATCTTGATTTTCGACCGAACATTTCGACAAAATGCATAACTTCTTTAGTGTGTGCAAGATAATGATCAAGTTCATTTGATGCTTCATCACGAGTCTTTTGAGTAAATCAAATATGACACCATATTCCTTTTTAACTTTTACAAGTTCTTGTTCATATTTTGAGATTTGACACTTAAAAGACACGTTTTGATCATCGAGTTGCTCAATTTTAGAATCGAGAAGGTTTTGCCGCATGGCTGGTTGATTTTGTTTTGAAAAACAATTTGTTGATCGTGAATATCTTTTTGACACCAATTAAGACGACGTATTGCATTTGAAAGTTAGTTTGACAATCGTTTGTTTTCAACAGTTAAGGACTCGATCTGAAGCACATTATCAGTGTGCTCAACATTTACCACGAAACAACGGTATCGTGAGAGATATTATCAAATGCATATGACAAAGAATTCAATAACACAACATTTTGAACATCCGCACAGATAACATCTTCCAAGAGTCGATCAACATCTTTTCTTAACATTTTCTTTTTACGTTTAGTTTTTGAAATAGATGTTTTGTTTTTCAGCGTTTTCATGACCCCAAGTTCCTTATGAAAATCCTTTTCCCAGGCAATTGCACAACTTTTCAAGTATTTAACATTAGGTAAAGATTTTTAGAAAAATGTCTCTTTGTTCTCGCGCCAGAAGCGATTGAAAATGTTCAACTTTGATTTCAGATCGATATTCTATCTCATGTTGTAAAATTTTGAGGTCAACCATGAAAATGTCAAAATATCGAAGAATTTTTCGATTTTCAGGTTGTGAGTTTACTTCACTAATGGAAGGTAAAGGACCATAAGTTTGTGCAAAGTTGGGATTAACAATAGAAGACTTCGGGTGTTTGATGATAACTCTTGGTGTGTTAGAAGAATCCGTTGGTGTGTGAAAGTGACGGTTTTGAATAATTAAAAGGTTTGTTGTAAACAACAGTTTTTAATTTTGATCGACTCTCGTCTTCTGCATCTAATTCCTCTTGGCGATGATATTCAACAACATTCATAATAAATTATCAATTTTATATTACCTTTGGAAACTTAGGATTTGGTTTGAATGTTTTGGTTGAAAGCTTAGGTTTATGTCGGCAAGATTGGTCCATATCCATTTGGATTTGGTTTTAAAGTAAACTTTTCAATGGTTGTGACCGACTCGCCATGTTTGTAAACAACAGTTTTAAACTCTTTAAGTTTGTTTTGCAAGCCGATGATTTCTTCAAGATGATCATCTATTCGTTTAGTTGAATGCTTTTTGTATGCAGAGAACTGTTTTTGACAAGTTAACAACTCGACCTTAGCTTTTTGATTTTCCAAGGTGAGAGCGTTAATTTGCTTTTTATGTTCATGTTTGATTGTTCTATTTGAGACAACAAAGCATTCTTGAGCGGCTAGATCACGCATCTGTCGTTCTAAATATTTTTCGTTTTGATAAGATTTGGCAAAGCTGCTTCAAAACCGTTTTCACGTTTTTCTTGAGTTTTGAAAAAGTTGAGTTGCTTTTGTAAACATTCAAAATCCTTTGTTAACAGTGCATTTTACTTTTCAAGTCCTGATTTAATGCAACACATGCAGCAATTTGGGATTGTTGGTCTTGAAATAACAGAACAAGATCTGGATGGGGCAAAGGTTCATCTTGTTCAACGTGAGTCACAACATGATCATTATTTATATCCTCAAGTATGACCCGCGAGTCAATTTGATTATCAAGGGAAACGGTTGGTCATCTTGATGCGTCAAATATAACTCTGGTCTAGTTGAAAATCGTCGGAATGAGATGTGGATGACTCATTTTGAACATTGTCGAGCTGAGCCTTGGGATCTGGATGTTGGCGGAGATATGAGATCAGAGATAAATATGGTTTGTTGGTTACACGAGACAAGCCATCGATGTCATACTTGGGCTGTGTCACTCATGTGTAACTTTTGCATATTAGCCATCAACATAACAGTTGCATTGGCACGCAAGTCCTCCATATCATCATCTGAGTGGCATTTGCCATAAAGCTCTGTTCTTTGTGCGTGAGAGTTCCACGACTTCATCCTTAAGAGCCAAAGAAGAGCCTCTTTGAAATAAGCACTGCCCCTAGTCCTTGGCTTTGGGCATGCATTAGCCAGTGTCCCTTCTCATTGCAGTTGTAGCATCGAAGACCATTCAACCCATTTTGAGCATTTCCTTGTTCCACCACTTGAGCTAGATTGTTATTCCTACCCAGGCATTAAACCCTTGACCACCCCCATCGGCGACCATAATCACGATTACGAACTTCAACCGTCCATTGTTCTAGCGGCTTGAGTCCGTGTGTTAGATGAGGAGCGAATTCGATTGTTGGATTTGTTGGTATAACGGCTAAAGGCATTAGCAATCATAGCAAATCCTTGTTGCAATGCTTCGATCGGATCGGATTCCTCGGTCGCTTCAGCGACATATGCTTGAGCATTGTTGTTGTATGGAACCAATTGATTTTGTTGAGGTTGTTGTTGTGAAGGTGTGTTTGTAGCATTTGGTTGAGTTCTTTGGTTGAGGAGAATAAGCGGTTTTGAGCATATAAGGCAAGTTGTTGTTGATTTTCCGGATGTGTTGGTGGAGCAATTTGAGCACGGAGAATCCTTTTCCGATCAACTTCCTTTTCATGAGGTTTCAAGTAATCGTACAACAATCCGTAGGTATAATGATGCATGTTCTTAGCGGCAGCGGAGAAAAATGACATACTTCTCCCATTCAGGACCAAGACTACTCAGGAACTTAGTATTCCTTTGCAATTCTTGGCATGATGATGTTGTGTTTATCCAAATCATTGATGATGTCTGAAAATCTATGATGATAGTACTCTAGTGTCTCTCGGGTTCAATCATGAAGTGTTCATAAGCCAAGTAAATTTTGGATTCCAAATCCTCTGATTGAGTCTGGATCCTTCCATAAGAAGACGAATATGATCCCACATTTTTTGTGCGGTCTTTTGAGCATCAACACTACGAAGAATTGGGTTTGGTAATCCTAAGAGGATGTATTCCATTGCAAGTTCATCTGCTTCATAGTGTAGAAGTTCTTGGGATTTAAATGCAACACATAGCAATGTTGGTTTGTTCATCTCTTGGTGGAATGGCATTTGGATCTCCGGGTACAATGATAGTAGGCATCTCAAATGGACCTTCCAAGATAACCTTCTTTAAGAACTTTCCATGTGGCTTCTTAGATCACAAAACCTAAAGAACCTTATCACCCATTGATCGTAGTTTCTGGAAGTGAGCATTGGAGGTCTATCAAGTGATCGACCTCATGAATTGATTGTTGGTACTTAAAGCTTCACACATCTTTGCAAACCAAGTGGGTTCCTTCATAGTGTTCCTTGATGGATGTTGATTGAATTCATTTGTGTGCGGTTGAACTTGAGGACTTGGTGGTGGTTGAACCATTTGAGGTTGTGGATTTCAGACAAGTTGTGGAGTATGTTGTTGATTAAATTGTTGTTGATAAATTGCTTGTTGTTGATTCCATTCTTGATGTTGTGGACTTAGTTGTTGTTGTCGTTGAGGATAAGTGTAAGGGAAATAGTTAGAGTATGGTGGTTGTGACATGTTGAAAAACTTGTGTGGTAAAACTGGATCTTTGTAGTCGAATGAACCTTTGTTGATGAAGTGTCCTTAAAGTAGAAAAGACAAGAACCAAGTAGCACTTATGCGTAAAAACACCAAAAGTTATGCGTAACAATGAGGAGTTCTGTAGGTTTTAGCTAACGCGTAAGTAGGATAAAAGCACTAAAGTTATGCGTAGACAAAAGTTAGCCGTAGAAAGTTAGGCGTAGGATTACCTTATGCGTAGACCTAAGTTTCTGGCGTAAAGTGAATCTTATGCGTAGGATTTCTGGCGTAGCTTATGCTTATGCGTAATTTTAGGGTTTTGCCCAAATGATCTTTTACACTTCCGCGTTGCAAAAGATATCCAAAGTCGGCGTATTTTGAGGACTTATCCAAGTAAGAAAACACGGAATAAAACAGGAAAATGAAGATCAAACCAAGGAAAATCTTGCAGCGTAATTTTAGGGTTTTGTCGCGTAGGATTACTCGTAACTTTGATTTTGCCCAAATGTGTTTCTAAAACAGATTTTTGTTATGGAATAGCTTCAATAGTACCAAAAGAACACAAAAGTGTGTATTTTGATGTACCAAAGCGCTAAGCGGGTACGCGTAGAAACGACACCCACGAACAAAAACAAGCTTAAAAGCGTAAATCCACGCGTAAAGTTTGAAACTTTTTGCCAAAACAAGTATTTTAACACCTCAAAACATTGAAAGTACAAGAATCTTGGATTAAAAAGAGTAAAAAACGAGTTTTAAGATAACCAAAGATTGCGTTATCTTTACGCGTAAGACACAAAATCAAAACTTCAAAACAACGAGTACACAACTATTTGGCGATTGATACCACTTGTTAGGTCACTAGTTTTAAAACACAAGTTATATAGAAAGGAGATGAAGGCGATTGAACAAGTTATCACACACACACACACGTATAATAATGCGGTTAAGGCAAAGAGAGTATGTGAATGAAAAGAACTTGAACAACCAACCTTCAAATGAAGGTTTACATGGTTTTATATAGGCAGGAGCTAGGGCAACACTCCTCCCTTCCTATTCCTTATTGGGCTTGGGTCATGCTTATGGGCCTTCTACATAAGCTTGACCTTAAACAAACATAAAGGCCATAATAAAGCTACCTATTACATATGAAATATAAATACTTGAAATCTTGTTTAGGAGTGATTCCAA